>VZRI01000983.1:63146-82836 GCA_013397515.1 Upupa epops | reverse complement strand
CTGGATGATCTTTGGAGGTCCCTTCCAATCCCTAACGCTCTGTGATGCTGTGAATCCTGAAAACTCATTCGTTGAAACAAAGCCGATGCCCATACGTGCTGGGACAGGCTTTGTAAAGAAACAACACACATCTGCATGGGTTTCACAAAACGAAGGGCAGAGCCAGGGAAACAATCGAAATGAGGCAACGCAGATGGGCGAACCTCTCTGATTTTCCTCTCCAAATAGTCTGGACTCAATATTCTTAACACGCAGGCGTCACTGCACAGCACTGAATCACACGGGGACAGGTGTCTCTGATGAGATCAGCCCAGCACTCCAGCCTGGTGCCTCTGCTTTTTGGCTTCATCCAAGAGAGCTGCTGAGGCAACTGACACCTGGCTGCAGGCAGGGTGATCTCCCTTCAGCTGTACTAGTGGGAAAGCAGCTATGAAACAACTGTGAACACTCTTACCTCTTAGGATTCCAATTCCTCCTTCACCAAGTGCGTTGAAAAGCTGACACCTTGTTCCAGTCTCTGCCACCCAATTTCTTTCAGGGCAGCTTTTGAACTGACTCAAGGTTTGTGAGAGAACCATGGAGTGCTCTCCGGGCACCTTTAGGATGCTGTTGCTGTGGTTCCAGCCACAACCAAGGACTAATCCATCTCCTTTCAGGCCAGTATAAGAAAGAAAAAGAAGAGGAACCTTCTTTCCTCTCTCCATCTCAAGATGCATTTAATGGTGTCAGCGCTGTGGTGCAGTACATCTGGCTGGGAACATCTCACCTAGGTTGCTCCATGGAGAAGGAAACTAGGGAGGTAAAAGCCCAGGTAGACAAGGTAGCTGTGATCCGTTTCCCTTGGCAAGCACATCTTGCTTTAGACTGTGCATGGGTCTCTCTCTCTAAGGTGACTACAGCAAGACATTTTAAGAAGTATCTCTTCTTGCTAGATTTATTCCTTAGAGAGTCGCTGCCCATCTTTTCTTCGGGACATGGCTGTAGTACTTTGAAATGAATACAATCACCACCAGGAGCTGAGTTACCTACAGCACAGACAACAAGAAAGAAATCACCGTCACAGAATGATTGTGGCTGGCAAAGCCCTCTGAGCTCATCCAGCCCAGCCTGGCACCTGACAGCACCACAGCAGCCCGAGCAGGGCACCGAGTACCACAGCCAGGCTGTCCTTCAACACCTCCAGGGGAAGCGACTCCACCACTGCCCTGGGCAGTCCGTTTAAATCTGTTCCTTCCAGTGCTCCTTTCATCCTTGGGATGAGCAACTAATTTGGCCACTTGAAGGGCATTACAGCCCTACACTTTCAAACCCCAGGTTGTTAAACTGCTTCCCAGTTGACTCCTTACCAGTTGCTTCGTTGCAGCTGTCTCGATAGAACTACTCTGCAGGCAAGGTGACAGCCCTGTGCTGTTCACCTCCCCCTGGAAGCCAGCAAACACAATCAGCACAAGTGTCTGGATCTTTAAGCAGCAAACACACTGAACCCTGTGAACAATGGAGAGGTTTAAATGTCAAAGCCCTCAGAGCCTCGTGCCCAGGACATCATGAACTTATCGTTCTGATGAGCTGCAACAACCCTTCTGCGTCTCTCACGGCCAAAGCCAGCCTTGCTCTGAAGACCCAGCAACTATCTCACTGACACCCGTGCCCAGATCCTCACAGTAGGCTAAAGTCCTTGAAATAGCCTGCTCTGTTTACATCAAAGAGGCGATGTGGCCTCTTAATGAGTGCATGGCAGTGAGTCTAGAGGAAGCCTAATGAAATCCATGCTGGGATACTTCATTATCCTGCAAGTAATAAAGGCATCAAAACAAAGCCGTTCGTTATCTTTCCTATTAAGGAGGAAAACAAGTGATCTGTATAATTTAGATTATCTCATTGTCCTCCCTGGTCCGAAGCGACAGCGGCAGCACTGAAAGTGATGTCTAGTTTTTTCCTGCTCTGTTTCCACAGGAAGCAGGCAGGAATACGCTGGAGGGCTCAGCTGCATAAAGCCCATCTATTTTACAGCTCGCTGCACTGTTAAGTAACATTGCAGTGTAATTTGGGCTTAGACGAGCACTTGGCAGATACTTTTTCTAATATGCCATTCCCCCAAACGCATTACACCTCATCAAATTCAATATTTGGGTTTTTAAATCGGCACTAAACAGGAATTACTGCGACCACACGCGCCAGCAGGAGGCTTTTGGACACTGTTGTTTGTAAAGTGATGTATGAAACACTCCGGAATTGCTTGTCTCTGTTGGGCTGCTGGAGGGTGTCCAGTGTAGAGCAACGAAGATGATGAAGGAAGGAGAGCAGCTCCCTGATGAGGAAAGGCTGAGGGAGCTGGGGCTCTGGAGCTGGGAGAAGAGGAGGCTGAGGGGGGACCTCATTGCTGTCTCTCAATCTGTGAGGGCTAGGTGTCAGGAGGATGGAGCCAGGCTCTGCTCAAGGGCATCTGGGGACAGGACAAGGGGCACTGGGTGCCAGCTGGAGCAGAGGAGGTTCCCTCTCAATCTCAGCAGGACCTTCTTCCCAGGGAGGGTCCCGGAGCACTGGACCAGGCTGCCCAGGGGGGTTGTGGAGTCTCCTTCTCTGCAGACGTTCCAGCCCCGCCTGGCTGTGTTCCTGTGCCACTGGGTCTGGGGGATCCTGCTGTGGCAGGGGGATTGAACTGGATGATCTTTCCTGGTCCCTTCCCATCCCTAAGGATTCTATGAAGTGAATCCAGGAATCTGAGTCACTCCCTTCGGTTAGCGACTGGGACGTGACACATATTCCCAAGACTAACTACGGGGGAAGTCCAGTAGCCAGCCACAAGCTAACAAGAAGTTAATGCTTTGACTAGTTAAAATCCTGGGTGGTTATTCAATTTCTCTAACCTGAGACTCAGGATTTCAAGCCTTTTCAGGCAGTGCTGGCATTGGAACGATGCTGAGGTCAGATTTATGTTTATGAGCTCTCTCCTACCCCTTCTGCAATTAAAGCCCTGGGTAGGACAGCTGAGTCAGTAGCACATCCACCAGAGACAAGATAATACCCATTCCCCAGCCTGAGGCTGGCACTTGCAGAAGCAGGAGCTGGCACAGGCTCTTCTGAACCAGCAGGGATAATAACTGGATGCTCAAAGCAGTGACACAGCAAGTTCCAGCCATTAGAGAGGATAAAGAAGCTGTCAATTCTTCCTGCGCTGCCCCAGAGAATCAATTCAAGGTTCATTTGACCCAAAAGAGAAAGCAACGGGGTGGTCCTTACCCTATTTATTGTGGCACTGGTTCAGCAAACAGTAGCCTAGTGCTCCGGATCCTTTGCCAACGACTGCTTCTGTCTTCAACTCAATAACATCATGGATTAGTATCTGGCAAGAGAGGGGGGCACACTGGACAGCATGCAACAGCACATGCTGTTGCTGCACCTTGCCTGGAGCTGGGTCTAGCAAGGGCACTCAGAGAACACTGAACTGGGCATCCACACTAGGGAGAGGGTACAGGTACAGGGGCCTGATGGGCTTTCTACAAGCCCAGAGGAGCAAGGAGGCTGGGGAAGGAACTGGAGGGAAAGGCTGATTTGGAGAGGCTGAGGGAGCTCAGGGTCTTTAGCCTGGCAAAGAGAAGACTCACTGGGACCTTATCACACTCTATAAGTACCCGAAAGGAGGTTGTAGTCAGGTGGGGGTCTGGTTTCTCTCCCAGGCAATCAGCACAAGGAGGAAAGGGCAGAGACTGAAGCTGCATCAGGGGAGGGTTAGGTTGATGTTAGGAAGCCCTTTCTCACTGAAAGGGTGATCAGACAGTGGAATGGACTGCTCAGGGCAGTGGGGGAGTCCCCATCTATCCCTGGAGGTGTTGAAGGACAGCTTGGCTGTGGCCCTGAGTGCCCTAGTCTGGCTCTGTGACACCAGTTTATTGAGGTGGAGGTTATGTTACATAGATGCTCAAAGCAAATTGTATAATTATTCCTTTAAATATATGGATATTAGGATTATGCTTTAATCCAACTTAAATCAGTCCCTAGGTTATCTAAACCATGCTGCTGTTAACTTCAGCAGCAGCTGCCAATTGTGACTTTTCTTAAAGTATCAAGAGAGAGTTCACAGAACAGACAGACTGACCTTTCCAGGAGCACTCCTGAACCACAGAATGCTGTTTGAACTGGAGGCAGAGCTGTTTTCCTAGGCTCTTCCACACTACCAGGTGTGCAGTAAGACAACCAACTCTTGAACTGAACGAGGATGTTACAAGCAGAGAAAATATTTCATTTACAAACAAACCATCAAAGCAGAAAGATTAAAGTACACGGAGGTTTTTTACAAGATGAAAGGCAGTTTAGCAGATGTTATTCAGTTAGGTCAGCCCACGATGTCAGATCCTGCAATCCATAAGGAATTTTAAGGAGCAAGGAACCAAAGAGTGCTGAAGATGACTCACTAGCTGAAAATTAAAGAACAACAGAACTCATTTCCCTCTGTACTACATGAAAAGTTAATTCGCGTTAAGAAAACGACATTAAAAACAAACAACAATAAAAGAAGCCCCCCAAAAATTTCAGGCTGAACACCCCCAGCTCCCTCAGCCTCTCCTCATCAGCCTTTCCCTCCAGTCCCTTCCCCAGTCTCGTTGCCCCTCTGGACCTGCTCCAGCCCCTCAATCTCTTTCTTGAAGTGAGGGGCCCAGAGCTGCCTCCAGGACTCAAGTGAGGCCTCAGCAGTGGCCAGCACAGAGGGAGAATGACATCCCCTTTGGTGCCACCTGGGCACCCTGCTGGCTCCTGTTCAGCCGGTTGGCACCCAGTGCTGCCAGGTCCCTCTCTGCCAGGCTGCTCTCCAGCCACTCAGCCCCCAGGCTGGAGCTGCAGGGGGTTCTTGTGGCCAAAATGTAGGACCCTGCCCTTCTCCCTGCTCAACCTCATCCCGTTGGCCTCTGCCCATTGACCCAGCTTGTCCAGCTCTCTCTGCAGTATCTTCCTCCCCTCCAGCAGATCAACACTCCCCCTCAGCTTGATGTCACCTGCAAGCAGTGCTTTGTACAGCAGGGTTAGCAGGCAGAGAATGAGCAAGGGTGCTGGGAGATGAAGGTGCTGGCCCAGCTTCACTGCAAGGTGGACATTGTTTTGCTCCCTATGTTGGAGTTCACAGCTCCTCACAGTCCACACAACTGCCATGAACTGAACAGAATCTTCCCTCCATGGCACCGCAGCTCACAGTGGCTCTTTAACACAGGACCCGAGTGGTTCTGAACAACGAGATTTAATATATTTGAAAAAACATTGGCACTTTACAGACAACCTTAGAAAACACTTGATCCTCGATGATTCTGTGACACCAACCAGTAGCCCCGGTGTCTCTCATTGAGGAAGTCAAAGCGTGACACCAGTTCTGCTGTTTCTAAGGCACTCATCTGCAAACCACTTCAGAAACAAAGCCTGCCATGGGCATTTCAGTGCTGTGAAAGCTTCTTCTAGAGCAGAGAAACTGGCTGTGTAACCTGAGATTTTCTACAGCCATGCCAAGCTCTCAAACTAGCTCTTTGAGGAAGCGGTAAGAGAGGACAAGGTGCTTCTCAAGGTGCTTTTTCTTCAGGTGTTTACCTTCTGATGAGTTAAGAAATCAGTTTCCCAAAAGCTAAGTGAAACACGAAGCTCCAAATGCTAAGTTCTTCCTTTACAGGAAAGGACAGCCCAGGTGTTTGGAGGCCACTGCTTACAAAGCTCAGCTCCAGCTTCTGTGACGATGCCACACGGCTCATGGGGTCTTAAACAGAAGCTCTCGCCTTCCCTTTCTGTTCCAGTGACTCCGGCTGCAGCCCTGGTTTACAGGTCTGCCTGCAACTGCCACGCAGTTGTGGTTTCTAAACTGGAATACACAAGTCTGCTCTACTGAGAAAGCAGTGCCATGGCCACGGGGTGGTCACTGGATGAGGAAAGACACACCTGAACCTTAATTCACCTTTACACTCAGTGTTGTCAGGCTGGAGCCCAGCTAACGCCCCAGGTTTATAACTCATTCTTCTACACCTTCCACCTCCAACGTACGAGTGTATTCACACAGAAATAGAAAACCACCTGTGACTCCGTAGATGAGAGCTACGATCAGTATTGCCAGCCTTTCAGAAGAACTTCTGTAAAGGGAAATCACTTCTAAAAGCAAAGGGAAAAGCCACGTCGATTATTATAATCACTACGAGCTGAAATACAGCAACAACTCCTCGTTCCTGCCTTTCAACCAGTGAAAGAGCAGGAATACAGCCATCTCCACAACAAGCCTGACAGGGAAACGAACCTGAACCATGGAAAAGAGAGCTTCCCCTTCATTTAGCTCTTGTATTCCCTCTCATGTGCGAAACCAAACGCGTTTCTGTCTTCCCATTCTAAGGCAAACTGCAACCAGTGAAATATTCCTTGCACTCAGGAATAGCTGTGAACTCGTGAACTCCTGCGTATTCACCTGCGAGCACCCTGAGCTATGTGACAAGATGGATGAGTAACAGCTAAGGTGCACAACTCTGTTGTCATGTTTAAAGAGCAATGATCCACACCAGTTGTTGCTACAGGACAGTGAAAGGGACGCTTGTAAAGTGAATTATAGGAAACGGGATATGAGGAGACAGTATGACTGGAAGCAGCTTCCTCTTCTGCTTCGTTCTGTTCAGTATTGTTCTGTTCACAAATTTCTGTAAATATAAAAAGAGGGAGAGAAGGAAGAATAAATGGAAAATTCAGTGGTTACATATATTTCTGCAGTAATTGAGTTTATTTCATGGTAATCTCAGTTCCTATAAAATACACTGACTGACTTCTCNTGATTCTGTGAAAGCAAAACCACAAAGCTAAACACAATCTGCATGCGTATCCAGCTTTGATTAATGGGTAGAATCAATCCTGAGGTAAAAACAAATGAGCCGATGCTTCTCTCCTTCTTTTATATCTGGAATCCATTATTTAATACTTCCTATTANTGCCAGGCTGGGCTGGAGGAGCTCAGAGGGTTTTGCCAGCTTCAATAATTGTGTGATTCTGTGAAAGCAAAACCACAAAGCTAAACACAATCTGCATGCGTATCCAGCTTTGATTAATGGGTAGAATCAATCCTGAGGTAAAAACAAATGAGCCGATGCTTCTCTCCTTTTATATCTGGAATCCATTATTTAATACTTCCTACAATTATTCTTTTGAAACCAGTAATGACATGTTCAAAGTCAGCTTGACCGCTAGTAACTACTAGAGAAGAGGAGGCTGAGAGGAGACCCTACTGATCTCTACAACTACCTCAAAGGAGGTTGTAGCGACATCAGTGCTGGTCTCTTCTCCCAAATTCATAATGCTAGGATGAGGGGAAATGGCCTCAAGTTGCATCAGGGGAGGGTTAGATGGGATATTAAGGAGAATTTCTCTCCTGAGTGGTTGGGCACTGGACCAGGCTGCCCAGGAAGGTGGTGGAGTCACCAATCCTGGAGGGGTTTAAGAAACGAGTAGGTCTGGCACTTGATGCCATGGTCTAAGTGTTAGGGAAATGCTGGAATGGGGGTTTGACTTGATGGTGCTGGAGGTCCTTTCCAGCCATGATGATCCTGTAACTCCATGAGAAAAGCTTCACTAAAGCACATGCAGCCATGCACTGAAAACGTGGTGTCTGCAGCGGTCAGCAGAGTACTGCCATTCACCAATTCACCAAGCAAGGTTAAAAGCTAAGGGGGATGCTGTCTGCTCGGTGTTAGTCTCAAGAAACAGAGCCACTGTGATGTTTGGAAGTGGGAATGATCTGGGCAACAGTGAAAACAACATTTTCTCCAGTTATTTTGTGGTCACTGTGAGACACAGAGCAGTGCTGTGTCAGCATGCTCAGCACCATTAAATCACTTAGCAGTCTGTTCTCATTAAATCATTTAACAATCTCTGCTCTCCCATGATGTGGGGTTGAATCACCTTTAAGATATTGTATATGAGAGGGAAATAGAAATGCATTTAAAACCACCCATGAACCCCACGCTGGAGCTAAGGACTGAACTCCAATTCCTAGCATCTCACAGCAGTACTCTAGCCAGGAGACCACCAGGCATCATCGCTATGCAGCCTCAATCTGTGCACAGCTGTCATCCTCTCACTACAGACCCATAGAATCACAGAATCGTTAGGGACTGGATGGGACCTCAACAGATCATCTAGTCCAACCCCCCTGCCAGAGCAGGATCACCTAGACCAATACTACGTGAGAGGAATACAGTGAGAGGGGGAAAGCTGTGTCCTGCTCACAGAAAGCAAATCAGTAGTGCTAAGTGTGAAGGCACGTGCATGTCAGAGCACCATAGCAGCCACAACTGCGATGAAACTGTGTAGGGGAGAGAGACTACAACTCACACCCAGATGCTGCAGACATCAGGGATCTCCCATAAAACACAAGCTCCACACTGAAAGGAAATCTACGGCTACCGTGTTACAGGTGAAAGAACAAGCAGTCCAACACCACTTTGGCAAAGCCTCTGTCAAGCAAAGCTACAGTTCTACAACACTTGTTCGTATCTCTATCGCTCTGCAGACTAAATCTTGGGAAGTCTTGGTGGTATCAAGGCATCAAAAGCAAGTACAGGTGCATTTTAATGCACGAGAAAGAGTCACGGCATCGTAGGGCGCTGGACATCCCCTAAACCTGCAAGCTGAAGCAACCAAAAGCACCCCATCTTTTCATTGTATCCACCAACACCAACACAGCTTGATTTAGTGCAGCATCCTCCACGCGAGCTGCACCCAAACCACTCGGCAGGCTTTAACAACCCAACTGTAGAGTTAAGCAGACAAAGAGGGAAAACAAGTGCTGCAGGCAAGGAAGAAACCAGAAGCTCTCAGATGGGATTTGAAACAAAAGGGAGAATCAGGATAACTCTGTCTCCTGTTTTAAGTCTACAAAACTAAGCGTTATAAAGCAGCATCAGAGCAACTCAGTTTACCTTTATCATCTCGTGTAACCGTTTCAGTTCGCTTCGGAATTGAGAAACTCTTTTTCTGGAGAGCTGTCATCACTCAGGTCACTGTAGCTGTCACTGTTAAAAGGAACACACAGTCAGAAGGACCTGAAGCAAGGGGTTTGTTTCAAACCCTCCAGCCCAGATAATGCATACGACCAACACTTTCCTCAAATGCAACTCACTGCCAGAAAGCTACTTGAAGCTCCTACTCAGCTTTGGTATTTTACAACATCTTCACCTACAGGAACAGGCTGAAGTTTTGGAGTCTAAGACAGGAGGAGCAAAACCAGTCTACCTGATAAAGCAGCATTCTTCAACCTCTTTTTCCTTGGCTCCTCTACATTGACCCTACAGTTTGCTGGTGCTGTGTGCCCGGGACCATGAATCACAACACAGAGAACAGCAGGTGCTCAGTGCAGACTGAAAGGAATTTCTCATAAAGAAAAGCTTCCACAGAATCACAGAGGGTTAGGGATTGGAAGGGACCTCCAAAGATCATCCAGCCCAATCCCCCTGCCACAGCAGGAGCCTCTAGATCCAATCACACAGGAACAAGCCAGGTGGGTTTGAAATGTCTCCAGAGAAGGAGACTCCACAATCCCTCTGGGCAGCCCTTTCCAGGGCTCTGGCACCCTCACTGGGAAGAAGTTTCTTCCCCTCTTGATGTGGAACCTCCTCTGTTCCAGCTGACACCTGGTGCCCCTTGTCCTAGAACTGGGTGCCACTGAGCAGAGCCTGGCTCCTTCCTCTTGACCGCAGCCCTTTCCGTAGTGATCAACAGTCATGGGGTCCCCCCTCAGGCTCCTTTTTTCCCAGCTCCCTCAGCCTTTCCTCAGCAGGGAGATGCTCCCCTCCCTTAACTTTTGCTCTTCCAGTCAGGACACAAAGAATTTCCTTGCACCAAGCAATATTCTGATAGGGTTTTCCTGGCTTCTTATCCCCTTCTGCTGCTTCCTGAGAGTAGACTGATTTTCACAGCCAAAAATGCCATGCAAGTCGTTGTGTTATAAACGGCCAGAACATGGACACAGTCAGCAGCCACTGCCACAGCAACTGAGAGAAAGAAATGGCCACAAAGAGCATTCTCAGTCTGCTGCGACATCTGTTGGGCTTCCAGGTTTATCTTAACCCCCAGTGTACGTCTTCACAAGAACTTCCAGCCTCAGTCTGCTTTCCCAGGAGAAAAGAGACCCCCAGGAACCAACAAGTACCTCTAAGCAGCAATAATTCCACTCAGTTCTGTGACACTTCAGAGAGTAGTTTATGATTAACAGAGTAGAGGTAGGGATCTCAGACCTTATGTAAGTGGCTATACCACTGCCAGCCTTGGTTACTCTACTCTAACCACTCTATGCCTGTCTTGTCACATCCCACTCACCACACAGCTTTATCCTGAAGGCAACAGGACTTCAGACGTGTCACAGAAAGACCTCTAAGGTCATCAAGTCCAACGTTTAACCCTACTCTTATCTTTATCACCCCTAAACCAGATCTCTAAGCACTTCATCTTAGGTCATGTTCCCCTCCTCTGGCCACAGGCACAGCATCAGCCCACGACCCACCTAGACACAGGGGTTTGGCACTGCGACTGCCTGCTGTGCCCGTGTCTCAGGGGGAACTATGTAACCTCACAGCAAGAGATCTTTGATTCAGAATGCAGTGTGGAACAGTGCAAACGGCACTCTGTTAGCAGTGCTCAGTAATGAGCACTGCTCTGTAGTGTGAATTTCACTCTCTCCTCTTCGAGAAGAGAAAAACCCAAAAGATTCAGCAAAAACCACAGCCATTTTAATAGCACAGGACAGGGAAAAGGGCACCAACGATCATCTCATTTCTATTCTGACTGCTAGGAAAGCCTGCCGCGGGCACAGCGCATCACTGACCAAGCTCTGTACAAGCCAGAGGGGATATTCGGACTCTTCTAGTGATTACTAAGACTCTGCCTACAGCATTTGGTGCTTTCTTAACACCTCTTTCTTCACTTCTCCTATGAAGAAAGGCTGAGAGAAGGCATTACTGTGACCTTGCGATACTTAAAGGGGGGCTACAGGGAAGATGGGGAGGGACAAAGCCATGTAGTGATAGGACAAGGGGTAATAGCTCTAAACTGAAGGGACTGGAGCATCTACCTTATCAGGAAAGACTGAGGGACCCAGTGCTCTGGAGAGGAGAAGACTACGAGGGGATTTAATCCCTGTCTATAAATCGATGAGGGTTGGGTGTCAAGAAGAAAGAGATAATCTCTTTTCACCTGTGCCCTGTGACAGGACGAGGGGCAATGGGTGTCAGTGGGAGCACAGGAAGTTCTACCTCAACAGGAGGAAGAACCTCTCCAGTGTCAGGGTCACAGAGCACTGGAAGGGGCTGCCCAGGGAGGTTGTGGAGTCTCCTTCTCTGGAGACTTTCAAGACCCGTCTGGATGTGTTTCTATGTGACCTGCCCTAGGTTCTATGGTCCTGCTTGAGCACAGGGGTTGCATTCCGCGACCTCTAGAGATCTCTTCCAACCCCTAAAGCGTCTGTGTCTGTCTGAAAGAGGGTAGAGATTTTAATTAGATAGAAGGAATTCTTCACGATTGGTGAGGTGCCAAGTTGCCCAGAGACATTGTGGATGCCCCAACACTAGAAATGTTTGAGGCCAGTTTGGATGGGGCTTTGAGAAACCTAGTGCTGGGGAAGGTATCCCTGCTCGTGGCGGGAGGGTTGGAACTAGATGATCTTTTAAAGTCTCTTCCAAAGCTAACCAGTCCAGGACTCTATGCCATGCATGGTGTCGCTGTGGTTCTTTGTCAGCTATCCAGAATCACCCAGACTGATCATTTCACCAGCTGGCAACCACAAGAGTTCAAGTGAGGAAAGCGTTGTTAACAACATGATGCATGCCAGGATGCACACAGGCAAACACAACATCACTGCCGCAGTACTTACTTCCTTCTGAAAGTACCAATGGAAACATGGAATAGAAATTCAGCGCGATTAAAACAAGTAGGCATTTGCACAGCACAGCAAAACATCTCCACAGAGGGAGAATCATAGAATCACAGAATCATAGAATCACAGAAACCTTAGGGATCAGAAGGGACCTGGAAAGATCACCCAGTCCAATCCCCCTGCCACCCAGACCAAGTGGCACAGGAACACAGCCAGGCGGGGCTGGAACGTCTGCAGAGAAGGAGACTCCACAACAGAGCTGCCTCCANAAGGACCCTGCCCTTGGCCCTGTTCAGCCTCATCCCGTTGGCCTCTGCCCATTGCCCCAGCCTGTCCAGCTCTCTCTGCAGCATCCTCCTCCCCTCCAGCAGACCAACACTCCCACCCAGCTTGCTGTCATCTGCAAATTTCCTGAATGTTCTTCTCTGACAAATGCTCCTCTTTTAGCCTCAAAACACTTTTCTATTGCAGTGCTCTCTCTGGAGTTCTCTTGACTGCTGCTGACCTAGGTAAATGTTAAAGAAGGTAGTTTTACCTCTGAAAAAGTTCAGGGGGGGGTGAATTCTCAGCTTTGATAAATGTTTCACTGTAGGTTGGAATTTACTGCGGGAGCATCAAGAGCTGGGTTTGTTTTTCCACTGATTCATTGCCTAAGGGTGAACGTGGCACACTCACACTCACTAATTGCTGAAACACACCGAGGTGAGAAAACCTACACGCCGTAATGCTGAGGGATTTCAATTTCAGTCAGCAGGACATGTGCAATTCACCTACTCAATAAAATAAGGCACTTCTCTATCTCCGAGAGATGAATAGACTCCTTATGAGAGGAAGCAGGAAAAGAAGGGATATCGGGACCTGGGAAAACAACTCAGCTGTGAGGGAGAGAGCAACTGCAAGAGGAAGACTTGAAGATCACTGTGCTTGCAGGCTCTCTCCTGCCAAACAGCTCAAAAACCTGACCTGGCGTGGATTTTACTTAGTTCTACTAAGGTAAAACAAGCTTTTCAATAAAGCTCTCGTTTGCTGATCAGAAGGAAGTTTCCTCTGCACTATCGGCCAGGGTTAGCAAAGATGAAGTGCATTTATGAAAGGCAACAGATACCCATAAGGAGGAGGGTACCAAACAGATTGATCCAGTCTGGTTTGGATGAAACCTGAATGGAGTTCCTGTTTCTTGCTAAATAAAAGGACATCATTTTAGTAGAAAGCAGTGCTCAAAGGAAAACCAACCCAACACTCAAAAACCAGTGACTTGGATGCCTTGTTTAGAAGAAGCCACTCAGCCAGAGACGGAGCCGTTCTATGGTGTTGTTGAAATCAATCAATCTATAAAGAATTGACTCCTTGTCCTCTGCTGGACTTCTGAAGTGAGGGACAGGATAATCCCTCTAGAACTCTGCCTGTCACTGCAGGCAAGTACGTGAGGAACATTACCTTGACGAGAGTTTACACCCGCGCTGCAGGTACGCGTTGAGAGTCCCGGTCGCTGCTAGCAACAGGCCAAGGTACGGAGGTGAAGGTTTCATAGGTCTTGAGGAAAACTCTGGGTGGAACTGAACTCCCACGAAATACGGGTGATCTGCAGGACAGATGTCAAAGAAAATCAGATGCAGGAAGAACAACTGTTAGGTAAAATGGTTTACTAAAGATTTCACAGCCTGTGTGAATAAAGGGGTGAAGAAGCAGGAAACTCAAATGTTCTCCATCAAAAGCTACAGAGGACGGGTTAGTAAGATAAATTAAGGAACAATCCCGTGATTTAAGCTCAACATGCATGACGATGTCATGAAAAGCTAACAACTAACCGGTACTGGGATGTAAGGAAGGGAGAACAACAAAGTCTACGTTTCTTATGCGTGCAAAATCACGCACACTGATTGCAAGTAAGGTCCAGGATGATGCTGGATACACAGTCATGATGAACTGATGTCACTGCTTTACACAGTCAGTCCTCTCCCGGGCACTCCGTTGGAACTAGATACAACCTCAATGAATGTGCACATGAAGTCTTCAGTGGTTGAAAGGGGTCTGCTTGTGGTCTTCTCCATGAAGGCCCGTAGCCTCTCTCATCCCACTGGAATCCAGTTATGTTGGTTTTAGCAGGCTTGGCTAAATTACCTGCTTCAGGTCAGTCTGCTCTCCTGCAATGTTGCTAAGCTGTCTTGGCTTCTGTAGGCTCCACTGTGCAGCCCACACAGGACCACAGAATAATCCTGGTTGGAGAGGACTCCCTCAATCCCCCAGTCCAACCATCCCCACCCCAACAAAACCACTCAGGCCCTGAGAGACTTACAAACACAACCTGACCCCCTCCCTGGGGATCAGGGTCCCCAGGTCCCTTTCTCCTCCACTGCTCTCCAACAGGTCAGTTCCCACCCTCTTCTGGTCCCTGGGGCTGTTCTTGCCCAGATGCCAGACTCAACCCTGACCCCTGCTGTCCCTCACTCCATCTCTCTCTGCCAGCTCTCCAGCCTGTCCAGCTCTCACTGAATGGCAGCACAGTCTATCATTTTAAAGGAGGTAACCACTTCTAGTGCCAGCACTGCAGACAAAATCAATCACAGACCTCTTCCAGTTTGCCAGTTTCCAGAATAATCCCAAACACGTAAGGAATTTCTCTGCAGTACAGAGCTAAGTGCTAACAAGAAAGCTGTTGTTGTCTTCTGTGAGCAACCACAGGATCTGGTGCTCTGTATTTTTTCTCTCAACATCCAGGATAGAACCCGTATCCTAAATTTATCCCACAACTTCTCTCCAATGTGCAATTTAATATTTAAAGCTGTGTAACGAGACAAAGCATCAAATACTTCCTGTGCTGATATTCTGCTTAAAAGCTTTGCCCAAGCTATCTGGAGTACTGTTATTTCTGTGCTTCTGCTCCAGCTCCCCCTCCTCCCTATGATGAGTGTTTTTCTCTAGTAATCAGTGTCTCCTCGCAGCCTATTATGAAATAATTTCAGCTTTTACTGCTGCTTTTATTCATTTCACAGTAACACACAATTTAAATATTCTGCCTGATTTACTTCACGATGCTCTCCACAGAAAGGATTCGAGGCAAGGCAGACAGAATAGGCTCCCGACATAGAATCACAGAACCACAGAGTCATTAGGGATCAGAAGGGACCTCAAAAGAGCATCCAGTCCAGTCCCCCTGCCACAGCAGGGTCCCCCAGACCCAGTGGCACAGGAACACAGCCAGGCGGGGCTGGAACATCTGCAGAGAAGGAGACTCCACAGCCCCCCTGGGCAGCCTGTGCCAGTGCTCCGGGACCCTCCCTGGGAAGAAGGTCCTGCTGAGATTGAGAGGGAACCTCCTCTGTTCCAGCTGGCACCCAGTGCCCCTTGTCCTGTCACCAGATGCCCTTGAGCAGAGCCTGGCTCCATCCTCCTGACACCCACCCCTCACAGATTGAGAGACAGGAATGAGGTCCCCCCTCAGCCTCCTCCTCTCCAAGCTCAAGAGACCCAGCTCCCTCACTGGGAAGAACTTCCTTCTGATACTGATACGGAACCTCCTCTGTTTAACTTCCAAGTTAAATCAGGTTGTTGAAGGCTCTGTCTCATCACATTTTGAAGCTCTCTACTTGCAGTGATGTAGATTTCATGATGTCTCTAGGTAATGCAGTCCAGTGCTGTGGAGTACTTCGCCTATACTGCTTGTGTATGTACTTGATATGCTCAGTGCAACTGAGCACACATTACTGACTGGGACATCACTAAGCATAGTTGAGGATGCTTAGAGAGCTGGCTAATGTCACCACGAAGCTGTTTTTTACCTTTGAAAGTCCAAGGCAACAGTGAGAGGTTCCTGATGTCTAGAAAGAAGGCAAGTTAGCATGTCTTTCTTCAAGACAGACAAACTGAACTAATGCAAAGTCAGCTACCTCAGCTAAGGCAAGATTATGAAACTAATCCTCCTCCAAGGCAATTCCAGGCACAAGAAGAACAGGAAGACAACTGAGCAAGCTCGGGAGCAATCCGTGTCTAGACGCAGGGAGAGCAGCAGCTATCCTTTACCCTGATTTTAGCGAGGCTTTTGAAAGGGTTTCCTAGCCTCTACGCTGGGAGCTGTGAACTATGGCTGCACTACAGAGTGTTTTAGACATGGCTGGGCTGTTGGGTTCAAAGAGCAGTGGTTTGAAGGGGTTTGAAGTCCAACCAATAGTAGACTTGTAGATGCTCAAAACATAATTGATGCCACTCTCAACAACCTGATCTATATTTGAAGACAGACTTGTGTTGGAGGTTGGACTAGGTGACCTCTCAAATCACTCTGTGATGCTATGTGGCTAAATCCCACTGAGCTAGTATGATGACCTGTCTGGAAAGGAAGCATGTCTTGTTATGATAATCGAATGTGTGCACAACCCTTGAGAAATCTAAGGCTTCTCCTAACATGCTCTGCTCCGGGAGGTGATGGAGTCACCACCCCTGGAGGTTGTTTAAAAAATGAGGACATCTAGCACTTGAGGCCATGGTCTGGGGGGGAGCTGTTGGGATGAGGACTGGACTTGCTGATCCTGGAGGTCCTTTCCAGCCATGAAGATTCTATGATTCACCCACTGTAACACAGATACGGAGTCGGCTGTAACCCCTAACATGATCTTGGCTATTATGACAGCCGAATATTGTGCCTGCATGCCATTTATCAACCCATGGTTTGCATGCTTTTAATAGCTTTATAATAGCTTTTTAATAACACTACAATAAATAAGACACTCACCCTCCAGCTCAATAATTTCCATTCTGTTTCCTTCTGTATCGTGGCCAACAAAATTCAACCCTTTTTCTTCAAAGCAGTGAATCAATTCTGGGTTCACCTGAAATATTGAAAGCAATAATAACTGTACTTGTATTTTATTTAACAAACAGTTAATTGTAGTGGGTTTAGTATGCATACGAGAAATAAAAGAGCTGGGAACTCATTGAAAACGAGGAGGTCTACAGTGAGTTGTTTCTTTCCCTTGGGGATGCTCTAACCACTCAAACCCTGTGTTCAAACTCTCAATCCCTTAACCACCATCACATTCTCCTCCTTCATGCTGTCTGAATCCGTTTGTAACACATGCACATCTCATAGCTCATGCCCATCTGGAGATACTGGTGGATCAGGTCCCTGTTGAACGACTTCAGTGCTAATTCTAGGAGCCCAGCTCTTGTCCAACTCCTTGAGTAACAGCAGTTTGGATGTGCACAGGCACCTCTGCTAAATATTCTCAAGCAAAGGGACCTATGTAAGAGGCCTACAGAGTTTGATGGTAGAAGACAAGTGACCTGAAGTAATCTCCGAGTTGTAAATGCCCTGTGTGCCTACATTCAGGCTACAAAAGAATGTGCAGTATCTGATTGTCATCAAAAGCCTCTAAATAACCCAAATCAGCCAAGCAGCAATGCATTTAAGGATTATAAATCTTTACATTTCAAAGACTCCACAGGAGGTTAAGTCAGGTAATCTCTGCCATCACTCTCCTAGACTATTTGGCTAAGCCACTGCACCTTCTCTACCACAGTACACTGTGTTATTCCCCTCTAGTGACCACTTGCAAGAGCACCTCTGTGATGCTGGGTCTAGGCCTCTCAGTATTGGAATGATTGCAATTCCGTAAGAAGTCCAACAAGAGGGTATGGAGCTGGACCACAAGCAACATAGGAGGAGAGAACGGATGAGCTGGATTTCTTCAGCCTGGAGAAAAGAGTGGATCTCGTTGCTGACTTCAGCTATCTAACAGGATGGGCATAAAGAAGACAGAGCCAGACTGTGCACAGCACGAGACTGAGAGATAAAAGAAAACTGCACGAGGAAAACCCCTACAACATACAAGGTAAAAAAGGGTTGACAATGACACGGTTAAGCACTGGAACAGACAGTCCAAAGACGCTGTCGAATCTCTCCTTTCAATGAGATTCATAACTTCATGGAACAAAACCCTGAGCAGCCCGATCTCACTTTGACGTTGGCTCAGCTCCAAACAGGAAGGTGAAACTGAAGACCTGTAGAGGCTCCTTTCCACCTAAAAGGCACTATCTAACACTCTAAATTTTAGGTTATGTTTATGTAAGGAATCCCCAATCGGCTTTAAAGAGAATAGTGCCTACCAAGAGCAACAGGAGTCACTTCCACTTTCACTTCTGAGCACAGAGTCGGACAGTGGTGCTTACCTCATAGCGATGCCTGTGCCGCTCCTCTACGAACGTTTCATCGCCGTAAAGCTTCCCTAAACACACAACCAAAATAAATGAATCCCAACGTGTTACTTTTTCATTTCAACCTCAAAACCATTCCAGGTGTAAGACACAGCAGGACACTCATCTTGCCCAGCTTTCTGGTCTTTCTGAGTGGCACTGTCACCTTTTTGATTCAGGATTCATATTGAACATTGTTTGATCAGATATAGCTTATGTAGACTGGAGTCTGAAGGCCACACGTAAACTAATCTACATTAGCACCCTGGTCTGGCTGCTGTGGTGATGTCAGGCCACAGGCTGGGCTGGATGAGCTCAGAGGGCTTTTCCAGCCTCAATGATTCTGTGATTCTGCAAAGCCTAGAATAAAATAAAGGAGGTTTGAGTGAACAAGCAACACAAACACCCCTTCGGGGTTTCAGAGTGGAATGCAGACGGTGCGGTGAAAGAAGCCTCTCAGCAGCATCTGTTCCATTTTAACAGAGGATGTGTGGCAGCAGCTGGCGTAATACCTCCCGCGATAAACAGAGGATATTGGTTTGATCTGTTCTCCTCATTACCCAGCTGACTGTTTTAGTCCTCCGAGTCTAATCTGCAGCACTCTGCATTCCACAGCACCAAGGAGTAAGCTGAAGGTATGCGGGGAAGCGCAACTTAATGTCTTACAGTCACAGTTCAAACGCTGCTCTCTGTTTCTCCTGGTGTCATTAGGATTATTATCTCTCTTACTGGTTCAGAACCAGTAAGAACCTGCTCAAAAAAATCACAGTGACAATACTGTGATTTCCCAAACGTGGTACTCGAGCTCATTTTAAGCAACGACCTTTTCTAAATCACTATTTCCATCCAAGTGGCAAAGTTTTAGAAACAGGAATCAGATTCCCTCAATAAACTCCCAGGGCTTCCTATGAGTCTTGGATTAAAAGAGTCATCTCGAAACCTCCTAATAAGGCTCACGAGTTACAACACGCTCCTGCACCAAGGTGTGTTTAGGCTACAGAGTCATTGGTACGTTGTGATATGCGCATCTACGTGACACCAAGGCAAAGCAGCACCCAGGTCAGGCAGATCACTAGCACAGGTGTTCTCCAGAACAGCAGATTTTTCCTTAAATCACAGACTCACAGAATCGCTGAGGCTGGCAAAGCCCTCTTTGCTCCTCCAGCCCAGCCTGGGACCTCACATCACCACAGCAGCCAGAGCAGGGCACTATGGGCCACAGCCAGGCTGTCCTTCAACACCTTTAGTAACAGATGGGGACTCCCCCACTGCCCTGGGCAGTCCAGTCCAGGCTCTGAGCACCCTTTCCATGAGAAAGGGCTTCCTAACATCCAACATAACCATCCCCTGCCCTTTCATTCTAGCACTAGCTGCTTGGCAGAAGAGCCTGACCCCCACCTGACTACAACCTCCCTTTAGAGAGTTGGAGAGAGGGAGAAGGGCTTCTCTTCTGCAGGCTCCCCTAGCTCCCTCAGCCTCTCCTCATCAGCCTTTCCCTCCAGTCCCTTCCCCAGCCTCATTGCTCCTCTGGACCCACTGCAGCCCCTCAATCTCTTTCTTGAAGTGAGGGGCCCAGAACTGCCCCCAGTACTCGAGGGGAGGCCTCACCAGTGCCCAGGACAGGGGGAGAAT
>VZRI01000983.1:44216-57834 GCA_013397515.1 Upupa epops | reverse complement strand
TCCTGCTGTGGCAGGGGGACTGGGCTGGATGATTTTTTGAGCTCCCTTCCAATCCCTACCATTTTGTGATGCTGTGTTTCTGTAGTAAGCATTGTCTTCCACAGCACTCCCAAGACAATCAGAGTTCCTTGGCCTCTCTGGTCTTTAATGCCTGTAACTGTTACTACATTCCAGAGGCCAACCTGAAGGGTGGCTGTCTCCTTAGGGGCATACACAATGGACATGCAGTCCTCTGGGAAGCTCTCCCGCAATGACTAACAGGTTTTCTATCACTCATGAAGTCAACAGCAGCAGTGCAGTTTACTTTCCTGAGTCATCATCCTCCCTCCCAGACATCTATCCTAACTTTTCCCATTCTTGCTGGAGAACGGGAAGAACTAAAGCAGTTGCTGAATATCATGAGGTTAATCAAGGCACAGCCTTTTAATTCTAGGATTTCCTAAAAACATTGTGAACTATATTAGAACAAAGAAAAAAGACAGCATTAGGAGCTAATTACCATTTCAACCAGTAAGACTGTCCTGCAAATGTCCCTTGGCATTTCGTTACTGTCTGTCTAACAACTGTGCACACCTCTTCAGCTTCAGAAACATTACAGGAATGATAAATATTGATATCATAGCAAAGAATAATAACCTTCATTACCTCCACCAGCCATTGCAGGGATGCTTTCAGTCCCACGCTCTACATGACATTTAATAGTTTCCTGCTTCGACTCAGAGAGGGTTCAGCTGGCTAAATATCATCTTGCCTGGATGAATCTTAATACTGGTAGATTTATGCCCCACAATCCAAACCTCTTCTATTTCAAGCAGAAACTGTGATGTCTTGCTTCGGGCACGACCATTCCTTTCTCTTTCCATTCTGCATCCTCCAGAAGCCTGATAAACATCACTGCCCAGGCCTTTCTTTAATTCTGCACAACTTCCCTTCACCATCAAAAGATAAGAAATCTGGGCTTTGCCTTCCTTAATTGGATCTCAGGGGCCACATTCAGACTCTTTAGAAAGATAAGTGGCTTGACCAGTTGTGTGCGTGACCTCTATACTCACAGAGCTCAAATGTTAATCACTTTCTTCCCCAACAGGGCACCAGTGAGCATCACCAGGACGCTTGAATTCAACTATGAGGTCCTGAGTTAACACGACAGTCACAGGCATTTCTGTTCAGATCTTGTTTGCTAGATAGGAAGAGATGAACAAGGAAGGATGTGTACGAGGAAGGAAGAGAAGCAGAGGGGATGTGTGTGTGTGTGTGTGGACGTGGAGAACCATTAGCACAAAGACCAAAGAGGAGGAGAACTGGGTCTTCAGAGCATTTCTTATTTATCCACAAGATGGTAAAAGCCTACAGGAAGTACTTGACCAATGTTGTTTCTAAGAAAGCGAGAGCTATAGACTAAAAGTCCTTCAGACCACCAGTCAAGTAGGAGTTTAATTAGCGTGACAGCAAGGGAACACACCCAGCATAATTCAGACATCCTCTGTGAAAAGTGGGGGTGGCTGGGTACAGATCCATCACCAGATAAAGCAGTGATCCACTCAAATGGGACAAATGTTTACCGAGCAGCCAGCAAAAGGTACTGGCACACAACAGAAGTCCTAGCTGCATCACCAACCGTTACAGCATCACCTAACCCGTGGTTACCTCTCACACGAAGCCATACAGAACAGCCACAAAGAAGTAACCTGTTCTTCAATGGAGCTTATTAAAAAACACATCTTAGGCTTCACCAACACCGTGAACAGTTTGTGTCCAACAGCAGAATGAAGAGTCAGAGAGCAAGAGGAAAGGAGTTTTTGTGAAACAGCACAGGTCTATACTGAATCACTGCTGAACCCACCGCAGATGTCGTTCCATAGCTCCGTGCCTATCTTCACAGCGTGTCACTGCTCGACAAGGGGATAAATATGAGCCAGCAGAGTGCCCAGGTGGCACCAAAGGCCAATGCATCCTGGTTTGGATCAGCAATAGTGTGGCCAGCAGGACTAGGGATGTCATTCTCTCCCTGTTCTGGGCACTGGGGAGGCCTCACCTCCAGTACTGGGGTTGCAGATCTGGTCCCCTCAGTTCAAGAAAGAGATTGAGAGGGTGCAGAGGAGCGATGAGGCTGGGGAAGGGACTGGAGGGAAAGGCTGATGAGGAGAGGATGAGGGAACTGGGGTTGTTTAGTCTGGAGCAGACTCAAGGGGGTCCTTATCATGCTCTATAACTTCCTGTAGGGAAGTTGTAGGCAGGTGGGGGTCAGACTCTTCTCCCAGGCAACCAGCACCAGGACGAGAGGGCCTGAACTGTGAGGGGAGGGTTAGGTTAGATGTTAGGAAGCCCATCCTTATGGCAAAGATGCTCTGATCCTGGAATGGTCTGCCCAGAGCAGTGGTGGAGTCCCCATCCATCCATGGAGGTGTTGAAGGACAGCCTGGCTGTGGCCGAGTGCCCTGCTCTGGCTGCTGTGGTGCTGCCAGGTGCCAGGCTGGGCTGGAGGAGCTCAGAGGGCTCTGCCAGTCTCAATCACTCTGTGATTCTGTGAATATCTTATCATCACGGACCAGTCAAGGATAGGAGGCAAATACAGAAGAAAGCAGAAACCTCATATAAAAAAGTATTGAAGGAAAACCTTTGTATTTCTCTTGTACCTTGCTTTCAACAGATAATTTCATAGAGGGCAGAGTATTTCATAGAATAGAATCAGAGCATCATAGAAACATTATGGCTGGAAAGGACCTCCAGGATCATAAGGTCCAACCTTCATACCAACACCTCCCCAACCCCAAGACCATGGCCTCAAGTGCTCTATCTACTCGTTTTTGAAGCACTTCCATGGGTGGTGATTCCACCTCTTCGCTGGGCAGCCCGTTCCAGTGCCCAGCCACTCTCTCAGGAAAGAGAGTGGTTTTATATTTCTTAAATGTAGTTCTTTGGCTGACAGTTTTAATTCAAATTACCTCGGTCAGAACACCACGACCAGATCATTCAGATGTCATCAAATACACCTATGCAACTGATTTGGATTGCTCAGGTTTTTCCTGCCCGTGCACGTTTCATTCCAGCTGTCACTCCTGTAGGACTACAAGGCTGTTACAAAAGGGTAGAACTGCTCAGCTGCTGCACAGCCCTTTTTTCTTTGCAGATAATCAAGTCGCTCTAACAAAGGCAAGCGTGGCTCAGTTGGTATGAGAAAAAAGAGCAGATTAAGCAACATCTTCAACTCTAACAGACCCAGGATTTCTGTGACACCAGATCTTGTTTCTACACTTTAGAAGCAAGGTCTGGATGCAATCCCGTGCAACCTGATCCTGAAGAACCTGCTTTAGCAGGGGGTTGAACCCCAGAGGTCCCTTACTACACCTAGCACACTGCAAGACTGTGACAACAGCTAACGATAGAGAAAGTCACACATTCCCAGGTAAACTCTAGCAAGGTCAGGGTCTTCCATCTATGGGAGCTGCATTGTAATACAGGAGGTGATCTTACATCGTTTTCAACACATAACCTGTTTGCTGTGTGTCCTGCAGTTCACCTGGTTCACTATTCCTAGTGTTTTAATTAGCATTTGATCATAGAACCATAGAATCCTCATGGCCAGAAAGGACCTGCAGGATCACCCAGCCCAGCCCTCATCCCAACAGCTCCCCAACCCCCAGACCATGGCCCCAAGTGCTAGAGCTACTCGTTTTTTAAACCCCTCCTGGGATGGGGACTCCATCCCCTCCCTGGGCAGCCTGGTCCAGTGCCCAACTACTCTCTCAGCAAAGAGCTTCCCAGCTCCCTCAGCTTTTCTTCATCAGGGAGATGCTCCCCTCCCTTCATCATCTTTGTAGCTCTATATAAAATGTGTAGACAACTGCTTCCCTTGAGGAAGCTGCAAGAAGATGTAATCTCACCCCAGAAGCAATGAATTTGCTAGTGTCCCCGTGAGACTGTGATTAACAAGCGAGATGGCTCAAACGATTGTTTGGATCACTGAGTCCAACTATTAACCCTGTTCTGCGAGTTCACCCCTAAACTCTATCCCCTAACACCATAGCTAAGTGATTCTTGAACGTAGCCAGGGATGGGGACTCAACCACCTCCCTGGGCAGCCTACTCCAGTGTTCAACCACTCCTTCCAAGAACTTTGTCCTGATGCCCAGTCTGACCCTCCCCTGTGGCAGCTTGAAGCCCTTCCCTCTGGTTCTGTCACTAATGACCTGCGAGAAGAGACCAGCACCACCTTCTCCTCAATGTCCTTTCAGGGAGTTGTAGAGATTGAGGAGGTCTCCCTGAGCCTCCTCTTCCTCAAACTAAACAGTCCCAGCTCCTTCAGTCGCTCCTCATCAGATCTCTTCTCCAGACCCTTCCCCAGCTTTGTTGCCCTCCTCTGCACTCGCTCCAGCCCTTCAATGTCTCTCTTGTACTGAGGTGCCCAAAACTGGGCCCAGTACTGAAGGTGTGACCTCACTAGTGCTGAGTACAGGGGGACAATCCCTCCCTCCTTCTGCTGGTCACACAGTTTGTAACACAAGCCAGGATACCACACAAGCCAACACCCACATCATCAGGAGTTCCAGTGATAGAGCAGTTGGTCTGACAGATGTGTACACCTGAGAGCAAGGGCTGACACACACAGCTACAATGAGTAACCCATCACCATTGAAAAGTGACTACAAACAATGCATCCCATTAAATCATTCATCCCTGCAGCACCCACACCCAGTCCTGCTTTAGGGGAGACACCTTCACCATCTCATTAGGTCTCTGTCACACGGGAGGGCCTAGCTCCTGTCAGGATAATCCACACCTTTCCAGGTTAATTCGGGAGATGAGACAACCCAACCGAGTCACCAGCGGAGGGTTGACGAACAATGGCAACTCAAACACAACGATTGCATCACCCGTGACACATAAAGGGTTTTACAACCCATCCTCGACTGAGAGCTAGCAGTTCCATACCCCAAAGCAATGCCAGCTTCCCTGCAACGGCTGTAGTGCAGTTTGCTCAACTTCTCACCCCTAACTACGTGATCTTACTCAGAAAACTTGTTAACTAGATGCTCCTTGCCTCCCAGTCTGTCCTTTCTCTCCCCTTAGCCTGCCAGTAAGAACCCGTGGCACTAGCAACACTGAATAATCCCATCACAACTCTCTTCTTTGCAGCAGAGAGTTAATTCCCACATCTGTCAACAGCTGTAAAAAGACCCCGTGTGGCAGCCAGACTATCAGCATCCCAATTTTAAGCTCTTTTTCTACTTGTAGATGGTGAGAGAACATCAGAAGACAAATGCCGTTGCACAACTCACGCTGGGGCAGCAGCAAACATCTGCATCTCCACAGACTGAGATTCACAGGTACTCTTTATACCAGCATTAGTTCCATACAGAGTGCTCTGATTCTTTACCCAGTAAGAAACCACTTACTTGACACCTGTGCGAGATTTCTGTGCAAATTAGGTAAGAAACTGTAACTCCCACAGAGTTCCTGATCCTGGGACTTGAATTCACTTGATTTGCTTCAACTGTCTTGTAATCTTTCTCCACTTTCACTCCACAAAGCAACAGAATCACAGGATAATTCTGGTTGGAAAGGAGCTCCCAGCTCCCCCAGTCCAACCATCCCCACCCCAACAAGACCCCTCAGTCCCTGAGAGACTGACAGACACAGCCTGACCCCCTCCCTGCTGCCACTCGAGCAGGGCGGAAGCACCATGGCTACAGGGTTCTTCAACACCTCCAGGCAGGGGGACTCCACCACCTCCCTGGGAGGGCCCTGCCAGTGCCCAACCACTCTGGCTGCAGAGAATCTCTGCCTCAGAGCCAGTCTGACCCTCCCCTGCCTCAACTGCAGAGCAGTGCCCCTGCTGCTGTCAGCAGGCACCAAGGAGCAGAGGCCAACAGCCACCCCTCCACAGCCTCCCTTCAGGGAGTTGGGGAGGGCAGGGAGGTCCCCCCTCAGCCTCCTCTTCTCCAAACTCACCCTGCCCAGCTCCCTCAGCCTCTCCTCACACGACTGGTTCTCTCAACCCCTCCTGAGCTGGGTAGCTCTGCTCTGGACCCGCTCCAGCATCTCCCTGTCTTTCCTAGCATGACGGGACCAGAACTGAACCCAGGACTTGAGAGGAGGTCTCCCAAGGGCTGTGTCCAAGGGCACAAGAACTCCCCTTCTCCTGCTGCCCACGCTCTTCCTGACCCAGGCCAGGATGCTGTTGGCCTTCTTGGCCACCTGGGCACCCTGCTGGCTCCTCTGAAGCCGGCTGTCTGCCAGCACCCCCAGGTCCTGTCCTGCTGGGCAGCTCTCAGCCCCTCATCCCCAGCCTGGAGCAGTGCCTGAGGCTGTTGTGACCAAAATGCAGGACCCAGCACTTGGCCTTCTTGTCCCTGAGACAACTGGCCTCAGCCCCTCGATCCTCCCTGTCCCAGTCCCTCTGCAGAGCCTTTCCGCCCTCGAGCAGATCAGCACTCCCACACCATTTGGTGTTGCCTGCAAACTGACTGAGGGAGCCCTCAATCCTCACGTCCAGGTCATCAATAAAGATCTTAAACAGGACTGACCCCCACACTGAGCCCTGAATGAATCCCAGCTCTCTGGGAACGGCCAGCCAGCCAGTTTTTCACCCAAAACCAAAACCAAATTTACGAAAGGGTCTGATGTCTGAAAGCTATAGGTGATGCACACGCAGTATAGAAGCAGAAATAAGTGAATACTAAGCACAAAGTCACCTTCTGCCTGCTTTCCAAACACACAACATCCCTAAACACATGTTCTTAGAGCCAACTTCACCTTGAGAGCAGGCATTTCTACCCTGTGGTCTGGCTGTAACGTCTGCCTCACGGAGATGCCTCAACCAGCTCTGAAGTAGTTCAGTTTGCATCAAGTAACAGCGGTGTTGCTACAGTACAAGGCACCAAAGGTGGAAAAATACTGGAGGGTTAGGGCGTTAACGCAGCAGCAGAGGATTAAACAGGATGACTGAGATAGCTGCTGCCCTCAGGTGACAGCCCCACCCCTGCAGAAGGTGCCCTGTCCCTTCCAACAGTGTCAGTGAGTGGCACTCAAATCCACTACAGACCAACCCGGTTTACAGCCCAGGATGTTAAGGTAAACAAGGAGCAGAAAGTCACGTCCTGTTCAGCCGTTAATAGCAGCAGGCTGGATGTGATGAGGGCAAGAGGGATAGTACCCGAGTAAGCCTCCCACATAAGCCATCATTAAATGTGCTTGAAGGCGATGTGCCCACGATGTCACAAGCTTCACCACCAGCAGTGGTGCCCAGACATTCCCTGCAGCTTGTGTTCTCTTCCTCTCCCACTGTGATTGGAATTGCTTGCTCCAAATAAGCCAGCAGTCCAATTTACTGTGGCAATATTCAGCAACAGCTCATTTTGAGTGAATATTGAATCTGCAGACACCACCCCTGAAAGAAAATTAAGCACAAACATCACAGGGACACGTGTGTGATGTGCATTCCTAAAGAGAGAGAGGAATCATCCACTTAGTTCCTTTTTCACTATTGGCTTTGCATATAAGCTACAATAAAAGTCAGCTCCGGAAGGATATGGTACTCACTAACATGATTTCTCTAGCTCAGGGCAAACCTCATTGAACTATGTCATGAACTGCAGGAACTATAGATATTCATCCATCCATCCATCCACCCATCCATCCATCCATCCATCCATCCAAGAAAGAGCATCAGAATGCCGTAACCAAAGCTGGACTGCTGCTCCTACACTGTCAGACAAGTGCTGGTCTTCAAGGACTCACACAGAATCATTGAGGCTGGAAAAGAGATCATCCAGCTCAGCCTGTGACCTAACATCACCACATCAGCTAGACCAGTGCTCTAAGTGCCACATCTAGTCTGTCCTTAAACACCTCCAGGGATGGGGACTCTACCACTGCCCTGGGCAGTCCACTGCAGGCTCTGATCTCACTTTCCATAAGGAATGGCTTCCTAACAACCAACCTAAACCTCTCCTGGTAGCTTCAGGCTCTGCTCTCTCATCCTGCTGTTAGT
This sequence comes from Upupa epops, assembly GCA_013397515.1. Classification (NCBI taxonomy): domain Eukaryota; kingdom Metazoa; phylum Chordata; class Aves; order Bucerotiformes; family Upupidae; genus Upupa; species Upupa epops. The sequence continues at coordinate 49,841 of VZRI01000983.1, read as the reverse complement.
TGCCTGGAAGAAGAGCCCAATCCTCACTGATAATGTCCTCACCGAGTCTCCCTTCTGCAGGCTAAACACTCCCAGCTCCCTCACCCTCTCCTCATCAGCCTTTCCCTCCAGCCCCTTCCCCAGCCTTGTTGCTCTCCTCTGGACATACTCCAGTACCTCAATCTGCACCCAGGTGAAGCTCAAGGTGAAGCTGCTATCCGCTGGTCACACATCCCCAAATAGTGGTAAGAGGGATGAATCTATTACTTCTCCTTAGTTTTGCTCCATTCCTTGGTCAACAACAAGAATTCTTCGCCCCTGGATATCATTCTGCCATCACTGGACTGTGCTGGGTGGACTATACCTATCTCAAGATAGCACTTATGTCCTACAAAGGGGTCTCATGGCAGTGACAGAGTCCTGGGGCCTGCCAAGCTGGGATTTGCTAGAGATTAAATAGAGAGTGCAGAAAGATGGAAGAAGGCACTGTGGTCTAAAGCAGAGAGAAGAGGATAAAGAGTTGGGAGATCACACTACACATCTCCACTCTTGCCACTCTCTCATTCAGGCAGCCTCTCAGAGTTTACAGTGCTGTCTATATAAAGCTGATCCGAGGAGACTGGCCTCATCCTCATGCAACTGTGGTGCAACCCTTGAGCAGGTCACTTACATTTCGATATACTGCTCTCTCAACTCCACGGGCAGATGTTTCACTAAAACTGCTTCTGCTATTATGCAATTAGGAGGTGTTCTTTAATGAACCCTTTACTAATTAACGAGGCTAATGTGCTGAATTCCTTGAGTTGTGATCCCTCGAAATGCAGTTCTTCCTCAACTCAAAGCATCTGTGTGTGAGACTTGCTTGCGTCGCTACCACCATCTACTGTAGCAGCTGTAGAGGTTCTGATAGCGATGGACAACAACAGCAACTGCTTCTTTCTAATGGATCAAAAAGCAAACACGGGACAAAGTGCACTTCCAGAGTCATCCCTCGGTTGGGTAGTACAAAGACTGAGGAACCCCTGACCCCAGTTCTCTGAACCTCAAGCTTTTACACTGGATTTGGAGTAGGTATAGCTGTCCTCCCCACAATGACCTTGAAATAGCATCAAGAAACTTGAGGAGGTCTTCTGTTATTAAAGACCTGTAGCCTGTCACCTCTCTGTCAAATAACACACAGATTCTCCTCAGCAACCCCGTGCTTCAAGCATTATTTAAATCTACAACGACATGAAGTGTCCGCAACGGCAAACAACATTGGCCAGGACACCTCAGGGAGGATGGGAATTAACAGGACAAGTTCAAGAAGAGATTAGTAGACCCCACCAGCAGGACTCCCAAAAGGAATCTAAACCAGTGATGATGTGTGAAGCAAAACAGGAGTGATCAAATGCGAAGGGAAGAATGAAGTCTATGATCTCTGGAGAACTCTCCTAATGCACTCTGACATGTCGGGAAGTGAGGGTGAGCATGTGCAAAGGTACTTTACCAAGCTGTGTACCTACGTGGTTCACCTAGCAGCTACTGTAAAACCAGCACTGTTGGGTCGTGAAGCAGCAGCCACAGGTTGAGTGTAAGTTCAAATGCCACACGGAACATCAGCAGAACATGATTTCAACACTTGTAGAACACGGTATTCAGCTAGGAAGGTCTACCCCAGACAGGACTGTTTTTCAGAAACTTAGATTTACCTTTTCTATTTAGGCTCATTTTGCTTTTCCCTTTCACATCATGAAGTGTTTGGATTCATAACAGGAGCTTGGGGATGAGGGGCTTAAAAGCTGCCCAGCAGAACAGGACCTGGGGGTGCTGGCAGACAGCTAAGACCACAAGGGGTTGAGAGAACCAGTCATGTGAGGAGAGACTGAAGGAACTGCANGTCAGTCTCTCAGGGACTGAGGGGTTTGGTTGGGGTGGGGGTGGTTGGACTGGGGGAGCTGGGAGCTCCTTTCCAACCAGGATTATTCTGTGACAACTTTATCCCAGAAGACAAGTCTCATGCTAAGAAACAGCTCAACATTTGAAGAATGGTTTTTGGCAGTGGTCATTATCAACTCAAAACAGCCCAAGGAAGAAGCCTCCTCAAACTTTACTGATTTGTATTGATCTTGTTAAAACAGTTTTATAGTCAGCATTTTCCCCACATCCATTGTATCACAGTCTCACAGTACTGATGAGGGTGGAAAAGACCTTCAAGATCACCCAGTCCAACCTAAAACCAACCAAGTAACCCTAAACATCTAGCTCATGGCACTCAGCACTTCATCCAGCTTGACCTTGAACACCTACAGGGACGGTGACCCAACCACCTCCGTGGGCAGCCCGTTCCAAAATCTGACCACTCTGTCAGTGAAAAACCTTTTCCTACTGTCCAGTCTAACACCAAATGATTCCCATAGGAGTCTGTCAGGCTCCTTCGGGTGTGGTATATCTTGAAGTATAAAATAAACAAAAATAGGAGAGAAAAAACCTGTCCAGAACGGCTTATAAAGATCAACTAAACTGACACCAAGTGCAGCCGTGGATGCTGATACCGACCTGCTGCAGGGATTTTAAGGTATTACTCATTTCTAATGCTGAAGTATCCTGTGACCCTTGAAAACACAACAGAACTGGTGCACTGACTCAATGACAAATGACAGTTTCTTCATTAGGGTGGAGCATCCAAGCAACTATAAAAGTAGCCTCCATCTGAGACTCTCGCCGCTGCTGGGTGACATTGGAAAGCTCTGGATATTGAGTGAGGTAAGCATAACCTAAACTTATTAGGTGCCTCAAATCTTTGAACTTAATAGATTTATTTTCTTTTCTTAGCAGAGTTGATCCAGTTTTACAGGAACAAACAAAACAACTCATGACTCTTTTCATCTAGATGAAGTATTTCACATGGTTAGCAAACCAAGGAACAGGGTGTCAGGTGTGACTGAGAATTCTGATGCACAGCAGTGCTATTGTCTGCTTTATTTGCAGTTACCCTACAAGACAGTGTCTAAGGATCATGGAACATTTACTCAATGATAACCTCCTCAAGTATTTCACCCAGTATGCTCTAATGGAGGGCAGTACCAGCGCACTGTCCATCGGTGGGCTGAAAAACCTCCTTCAGAATCAATTTGCACAGTACCTGAAGGTAAGTTTCACTCTTCTTAAGTTCCCTGAGCTTCTTGGGAAACGGATAGGAAACACTGGCAATGATGTTTTGCAAGGCAGAATATATGCTGTTAGTTATCATGTCTGAGATCACGTATTAGGGAGAAGATCTTCATTGTGAGATGCTGGAACAGGTTGTGGCTGCCCCCTCTCTGGAAGTGTTTGAGAACAGATTAGATAGGGCTCTGGGCAACCTGATCTAGTGAGAGGCGTCTTTGCCCATCGCAGGGTGCTGGAACTAGATGATCTTTAAGGTCTCCTGCAAACCAAACCATTCCATGTCTATCCTTACTGTGCCCAAATGTTTTTACTCACCCCATAAATAAGGTCTGGCTTGTAAATTTTCATTCACATTAAAGAACAGTAGCTCCAATCAGATTCCTGAGCAGGGAGTTTATAACAAAGCTCTACAATGCAGAAGTCTAAGAAACTCTTTTGTTTGGATTATTTTACATAGGGCAAATGTCACCAAGAACAATGTGTCTGAGTCTTATAAAATATTCCTTTCAATTCAGAATCTAGACAGCATACAGGAAAAACTATAACCCCAGCAAATCCATAGGGCAAATTTAAAAGCAAGGTTCTGATTTCACCCATGTTCTCTACCAGACCTTTCCTCAACCCCCTTAGGACTCAATTTGGATTCTTCTCCTAGAGAAACCCGTAAGGACTGTGTTGTGGATGACTGACAAGGACTAGAAGCTGCCTCTCAACAGCAAAACATTGAGAGCTACAGTAATGCAGCTCTGTCGCGTTACTAACATGCAGTGACTAATAAGGAAAACCAAACAAGGAGTAAAACAAGTTTCATTTCATTACAAACAGTGTTTCATTTGCCTCTTCAAAGAAATTAATTGCCAAAAAATGAGCAGGAAATTTGACAGCAAACTCAGAAATCAAAGGCTTTGTGTATTAGCTGTAGCCAATTTAGCCCCATAGCCAGTACCCCAGGGTGAAAGTGTTCAGGAAAAGCAGTAGTGGTGGTTTCTGTCTGGATATCAGATGTATTCATCACCTCTTTTTATATTATTTAACTAGCCTGAGCAGGGATGCTATCAGAGCACTCACTGCACCAGGATGTTACATTCACTCTTATCAGACACAAAGAGTAAAAGGAACTAATAACCTAAATTACATTCACTACATTAGCAAGATCTTTTCAACAGTGAACGCAGTACTTCTAGTAAAGAGGGGAGAAAGGGTATGCAGAGTCGAAATTAGCATCTAAGGAATCACTAGGTGTTATGCATTTTAATTTTGACTGGGGACACGATGCAGCTGCTCTACCCGCTCCGCTTTGTAAGTTCCAAATGTACAAACACAAGACGGGAGTGAGCTGTCTGAGTAAGGCTTGACACTGCTTACCGTACCTTTGTTAGCATGTTTGGCAGGCGATAGCGGGAGCCGCAGTTCGAGTTTACCCAGTAAAACTGGTAAACGCAACGCTGTCAGCAGCACCTTCAATTAACACTGACTGCATCACTTCTTGGCAATACTCCTCACAGAATAATCAGGGCAATCTGCTGATTGCGTTCTCTGTCTTATCCTTCTTTTCCTCTAAAAACAGGACTCCTTCTCCCTCGATAACATCATTAAATCGATGGATAAAAACAACGACGGAAGTGTCAGCTTTGATGAGTTTGTGATGCTCATAAAAAGGATAACAGGGACAGGGCAGTAGAGCATCTGCAAGATGAGTATCGCTGCTCTGAAGGAGAGGAGCCTGCTGTTAGTGTACGTTATACGTACACAGATTTGTTACGATTTTCAACTGTACAGAATAAAGACTTGACGTGTAACACACCACGCCTTGTCCCGTGTTTCCTGCGTGTTCACTAGCCACGCTTTGCAGCTCAGTTGCCTCACAGTGAGTTCAGAACTACCTGGGTTTATTTCACGGTACTTACTGTCACTGGGCTTTACTTGAGCTGTGATTTGACCTCTAGAGCCATTAAAATCAAACAGGTGCTACAGGCATCGGATGAGTGTTCCCCACCATAGACTGTGCCAGTTCAGCGTCATCGCTGGCACAGGATGGCATTGCCACACAGTAACCAGGTCACTTTTTTACACCATAAAGTAGATCGAGAGAGGTTCTCCTCCCCTCTACTCTGCCCTGGTGAGACCACATCTGGAATCTTGTGTCCAGTTCTGGTCCCATCAGTTCTGGAAGCACAGGGAACTGCTGGAAAGAGCCACAAGGATGATGAAGAGAGGGGAGCATCTCCCTGCTGAGGAAAGGCTGAGGGAGCTGGGGCTCTTGAGCTTGAAGAAAAGGAGCCTGAGGGGGGACCCCATGACTGTTGATCAATATGTAAAGGGTGGATGTCAGGAGGAAGGAGCCAGGCTCTGCTCAGTGGCACCCAATGCCAGGACAAGGGGCACCGGGTGTCAGCAGGTTCCACATCAAGAGGAGAAGAAACTTCTTCCCAGTGAGGGTGCCAGAGCACTGGCAGGGGCTGCCCAGGGGGGTTGTAGAGTCTCCTTTTCTAGGGA
>VZRI01000983.1:364-33484 GCA_013397515.1 Upupa epops | reverse complement strand
ACAGCAGCCAGACCAGGGCACTAAGGGCCACAGCCAGGCTGTCCTTAAACACCTCCAGACGCGGATGGGGACTCCCCCACTGCCTTGCACTGTCCATTCCAGGCTCTGAGCACCCTTTCCTTGAGGAAGGCTTCCTGACAGCCAACCTAACCCTGGTGCAGTTTCAGGCCCTGCCCTCTTGTTGTGGCACTAGTTGCCTGGGAGAAGAGCCTGACCCCCACCTGACTACAACCTGCTTTCAGGGAGTTGTAGAGGCAGAAGGTCCCTCCCTGAGTCTTCTTTTCCCCAGGCTAAACAACCTCAGCTCCCTCAGTGTCTCCTCATCAAACTCCCTCCAGTGCCTTCTGCAGCCTTGTTGCTCCTCTGGACCCGCTCCAGCACCTCAATCTCTTTCTTGAAGTGAGGGGCCCAAAATAACACAAACACCTGACCTTAGAGGCAGTCACAGTACCTAACACTTCTTTCTCCCTCTCACCAACTTGAGGAATATTAACTGGGAAAGAAGACAAATGAAACCTAAGAGAACAGCCCAATTAGGAGGTAATGCAGGCTCCGAGAAGGATTCTGTCTGTGAATTAAGTTATTAGGTAATTAATGTTTATAATCCCTTCAAGGGCCTTTTAGTTAAGAACACATTTGTAAAGTACATCCCAGCTGCTGGCACTTCATCGCACTTGGCTTAGAGAAGACCCCAGAGTTCAGAATCCTGAGCACACGTGTTCTCTTCCCTGACACATGAGTAATAAAGGATAGTCGCTTCTCCTGGAGCTCCCCATGTGTGTGTCACAGAATTACTGAGGCTGGGAAAGACCTCTGAGATCATCCATCCAACCCAGGCTATGACCTCACATCACCACAATAAGCTAGACCAGGGCACTAAGTGCCACGTCCAGTCTTTTCTTAAACACCTCCAGATATGGGGACTCCACCACCTCCCTGGGCAGTCCATTTCAGTCTCTGATCACCCTTTCCATGAGGGTGCCATGCAGGCTGCCCCATGCCAGCCCATTCAACACCAGCATTGCCTGGGCAACCTGTTCCAGGTCTCAGCACCCTCAATATGAAGAGCTTCCTCCTGACTTCCAGTCTCAACCTCCTCTCTTCCAGCTGGAAACCATTCCCCCTGCTCCTACCACTCCCAGCCCTTGGAAACAACTCCTCCCCAGCTTTCCTGGAGTCCCCTTCAGGGACTGAAAGGCCGTATTAGAGATCTTAGGATCTCCCAAGAGTCTCCCGTCTCCAGCCTGAACAGCCCCAACTCTCACAGCCTGTGACCACAGGAGAGGTGCTCCAGCCCTACACTCATCATTGTGGGACGTACTCTGGAAACGTTCCAATNCCCCAGCTTTCCTGGAGTCCCCTTCAGGGACTGAAAGGCCGTATTAGAGATCTTAGGATCTCCCAAGAGTCTCCCATCTCCAGCCTGAACAGCCCCAACTCTCACAGCCTGTGCCCACAGGAGAGGTGCTCCAGCCCTCCACTCATCCTTGTGGGCCCTCCTCTGGACACCTTCCAATGGTTCAATCTCCTTAATGTGTTGGGGGATCCAGAACTGGACGCAGGACTCCAGAAGGGTCTTCCTTCCAAGGGAAGGGGAAGATTGCTCAACTGCGGACAGTTTTAATTCTCAGCTGGATAGGGCTCTGGGCCAGCTCATTTCAACTGGATGCTGCTTTAAGAGGTTGGACTGGATGATCCCCGAGATCCCTTCCAACCTGCAAACCTGTGAACTTGTGACTGTATGACACAAAACTTAGCATACGAATTCCCACTAGTTTTCAAGAGTATAAGGTACACAACAGCAAGAAATAAACTGTAAAAACCATTACAGACAGATGAAACAGTGCGAAGCTGAAAACAGAAGTGCCCAGCAACATTCAGACACCATCCCAAACGTTTAAATAATGACAAATAAAATATGCAAGTGCTGACCTGCTCGGGCTCCACGTGGCAAAACATGGAAATCTTTTCCTTCACTGCCATTTCAATAGGTTTTGCACTTCTGCAAACAATCTGTCAGCAAAGGAGGGAAAATCTTGTAGAGTTACAAGTCAAACAAACAGAAGATCCTCAGTAGTGTGAATGGGGAAATTAAACTCCCTCCTAGGCTCACAGACAAACAACTGTGCATCTTGTTCTTCTTCCTCTTATCTGGAGTTCTACAGTACATCTTAGCTCGGAAATATCTGCTAGCCAGGCATAAGCATTGATGGTCATTCGAGGGTGGTAATTCTCCCCCCTCTCCTCTGCACCTGTGAGACCCCACCTGCAGTGCTGTGTCCAGTTCTGCAGTCCCCAGCTTAAGAAGGACAGACAGCTCCTGGAACAGGTCCAGAGGAGAGCAACACAAGTGATCAGAGGGCTGGGGCAGCTCCCTATGAGGACAGGCTGAGCAAGTTGGGGTGGTTCAGCCTGGAGAAGAGGAAGCTCCCAGGTGACCTTCAAGCAGCTTTCCAATCTCTGAAGGGGGCTTCAAGAAAGCTGGGGGAGGGGTTTTGACATGGGTGGTAGTGAGAGGACAAGGGGAAAGAGTTGCAGACATGAAGAGGGGAGACTGAGGTTGCACATGAAGAAACAATTCTTTGCTGTGAGGATGCCGAGATGCTGGAACTGGTTGTCCAAGGCAGCTGTGGCTGCCCCATTTCCAGTAGTGTTCAAGGCCAGGTTGGATGGGGCCCTGAGTAACCTAATCCAGTGAAGATGTCCCTGCCTCTCGTGGGGGGTGGTTGGAACTAGATGATCTTTAGGGTCCCTTCTCCTCATGCAGCCCACATATTTTATATTTCCAAACAAGAACGTTTTTAAAGGCTGCAGAATGACTCCTTTGCAAATATCCATTCAGAGGAAGAACACAGCTGTAGCCCCAAGAGGTTCCAAGGAGTTAGCTGCATTATCTTAGAGTGAATTTGAGTCATTTGATTTCCTATGGCTTTAGTGAAGCTGTATAGCGTGTTCTTCTCTCTCACGGGGGACTAAGGCCTATCCTCTGGACACAGGTTAGGCAAGAACACTTCTAGATGACCTGGAAATAAAGATCTGTATCGACTCACCAAATCTGGAGACAAGCCTAGACCCCTCAGTGCTCGAACACTGTTTTGTGTTGGCTTTGTCTTCTGTTCCCCAGTGGCACTAGGCTGAAAGACATCATTGGAAAGCACAAATCACAAGAACATCAACTAAGAGAGCAGTAAGAAGTTAAAAAGTCATTACACACCCTGGGTCAGGTAACCACAGAGGACAGCACTGATTTCGGCAGGTGAAAGGAAATCCTATCAGACTTGTTTTGCTGCAAGGTCACAGAAAGCCATCTCTTGAGAACTTCCTTGCATGTTTATGGGAACTAAACTGAGGAGCTGACAAACAGCAGATTGCTGTAAAAGGCAGAGGTCTGCCTGTAAAACCCTCCAGGATGAAAGGGTTAATGTAAGAAGCAAACAAATACACAGCTCAGTCATGAGTCAAATCTCTTGTATTAACTTTAACAACTTACCTGTGGAACTAGACTAACATGGATATTGCAGAAGTTCTCTCGTTTCGCTTTGAACTGAAACTGTCTGAACGCTTCCACAAACGGCATTCCTTCGATATCTCCAATGGTTCCACCCAGCTGAAAGAGAACACTTGGCTAGGTCAGAGTGGCAGCAAGCAGAAACAACAGAAAACAGAAGCCTCTCTCCCACACACTCTGCAGTTTTCCTGAAGTTTTATATCTTTAAAAGCCCTGCCAAGTCAAATTTGCAAGCTTTCTCTGCAAGGAATCCTCACCTCCTCTGCACACTTTGTTTCCCGTGGGAAATACAAACCAACTTTCCAGTCTAGTTCCATTCACCGAGCATCAAACTCGTGAGCCTTCCACAGGAAGATGTGTGGTGCTACTGGCCAACACATGGCCTTCAAAGAGCTGAACAAGTAACCAACAGTTAAGTTGATGTAAAGAAAAACCCCTTTCTCTTCCTGTCAGACTACTGAACAGCTGTGACCAACGAGATACAGACATCTAGCAAGATTATCATAGCTATCCAGCAAAATCGATGCCATATGGACAACATGAAATAGTATTTGATAGATTATAGATCATAATAGATTTTATAAGAGTATTTTATAGATTATAGATTATAGATTTCATTACCAAACCATAACCCAGTACTGCTGATAAGACTTATTTAGATAATACGTGTTTTAAAAGCAATAGATGTCTTTCAAAGACACAAGGAGCTGTGGCCCTTAGTGCCCTGGTCTAGCTGATGTGGTGATGTTAGGTCATAGGCTGGGCATGATGAGCTCAGAGGGCTTTTCCAACCTCAGTGATTCCATGATAAGAGACTACTATGACTAAAAAAGGGTTGAGCACACAGGTCTTATGAGGTGGCTGGATTTCACAACAATCTTTCTGTGCCACCAAGTGGCTCTTGGAAGAATTCCCTGCTCTCCTACCAGAAGAATTTGTCAGGACGTTTGTATATGGCACACATATTCAGTCTAACTCTGTCACTATTTTGTCATGGAAAAACATTCCAATTATCCTTCACATTTCCTTAGATTAAAAGAATTTTATCAGGCTGAAGCTATAACAAAATAAAAAAGCAAAAGTTGTGTGGAGAAACTAAAAAAATTAAGCCTAAAGGACAGAATCACTGAATTATTGAGGCTGATAAAGCCCTCTGAGCTCCTCCAGCCCAGGCTGGCACCTGGCAGCACCACAGCAGCCAGAGCAGGGCACTCAGGGCCACAGCCAGGCTGTCCTTAAACACCTCCAAGGGATGGGGACTCCACCATTGCCCCAGGCACTCCAGTCCAGGCTCTGACCACCTTTTCCATGAGGAAGGGCTTCCTAACATCCAACCTGGACAGGCTGGGACGATGGGCTGAGGCCAATGGGATGAGCTTTAACAAGGCCAAGTGTCAGGTCATGCACTTCAGTCACAACAACCCCTAGCACCTATAGACCTGGAGAAGAGTAGCTGGAGAGCTGGGCGGTGGAAAAAGACCTGGCGGTGTTTGCTGACAGGCAGTTGAACAGGGGCCAGCAGGGTGCCCAGGTGGCCAAGAAGGCCAACAGCATCCCGGCCTGCATCAGGATTGGTGTCATGAGCAGGAGTAGGGAGGTGATGGTGCCCCTCTGCTCTGCACTCGTGAGACTGCACCTTGAGCACTGGGTCCAGTTTTGGGCACCACAGTATCAGAAGGGCATTGAGGGGCTGGAGTGCAGCCAGAGAAGGGCAACGAGTCTGGGGAGAGGGCTGGAAAACAGGGCCTGTGAAAAGCAGCTGAGCAAACTGGAGTTACTTCGTCTAGAGAAGAGAAGGCTGAGAGGAGACTTTATTGCTCTCTACAGCTACCTAAAAGGAGGTTGTAGTGAGGCTGGTGCTGGTCTCTTCTCCCAAATTCCTAATGACAGCACAAGGGGAAATGGCCTCAAGCTGCATCAGGGAAGGTTTAGATTGGACATTAGGAAGAAGTTCCTTGCTGAGAGTGGTTGGGCACTGGAACAGGCTGCCCAGGGAGGGGGTGCAGTCACCATCCCTGGAGGTATCTAAAAGGTGAGCAGATAGAGCACTTGTGGCCACAGTCTAGGGGAGATGTCGGGATGAGGGCTGGACTTGATGATCCTGGTGGTTTTTTCCAGTCATGAGGATTCTACGATGCTACGATTCACGTATTACGTACGCTTTCTCAATAGTATTGACAGCATAAAGCCCGAATCAAATATTCCTATCTTGGAACAGATACTTCATACTACAGCAACTGGCTGCTTTAATTTTATAAATTAATAAATTCTTAAGCAGCTCAGTTTCAGTAGTAACCTAGAGGGATTTAGTCAGATAAACAGAAGCTGTAGGGATAAGACAGCACCTATCATTCTCAGAACAAACCAAACAATACAAAAGATGACTTTGCCTACAACCTCATCCATACAACTTCAGTCAGACCTTTTTACACTAAGTAGTAGAGAGAAAGCAAACTAGTTCTTTGTGTTCACTCCGTCTGTTTGTGTGTATATATAAACACGTATCTATGTTAAATGTTCCATACTTGCCTCAATTACACAAATCTGTGGCTCTTTTCTGTCATCATCCACTGGAACCTTTGCCTGATTCATTACCCACTCCTGAACTGCATCAGTGATGTGTGGAACAACTACAAGACAAAACCAATGAAGGCAAACACATCTTACTTTACCAGATAGATAGACATGTAGGTAGACATATAGATAGAGAGAGAGAGAGATAGACAGATAGATAGATAGATACGTATATCTGATATCTAAATGATACATACCACAAATATAAGTAGCAAGCTAGCTAGCCAGGTAGATAGATAGGTAAGTAGACAAGCAGGTAGATAGGTAGGTAGGTAGACAGATAGGTGTCCTGGTGTGTGAATATATATATATCATAGTATATCTTTATCATATAGCAGTTATTGCATGCAAAAGGGGTTAAAAATGAACAGAAAGTCCAAAGGAAACTACTAGCTCCTTTTGCTATTCCTCCTTTCCTTTAATCCAGAAGCCCAGCATTATAGAGATGTAGCCATCAGCTATAGCTGATCACTTTTTAGTGAAGAATGGATGGACTAGTGCCTCAGAGAATTAAAAATGTCACCTTGAACAGTTTTTCCTAGGTAATCGCCATGTCTCTCTTTGTTAATGACGTGCTGATAGATCTTTCCAGTGGTGATGTTGTTATCTTTATAGAGATTGATGTCCAAAAACCTCTCATAATTTCCCAAATCTAAGTCAACTTCTCCGCCATCATTCAAAACAAAAACTTCACCTGCAAAACAAAAAAAACCCCAGAAAGTTAAAAGAGACAGAAAGGCCATAAAATAAGTATAAATTCTCAAACACAGGGCATCATGAATCAGCAAGAAGAAGAACATGGGAGCCCAAAATGGTGTTTTTATGGACATGAATTATTACAAAGTGTTTTGCTATAAGATGTTGCTTGGGTTCATTTTAAAGATTAAGGCTTGGATCAGGAGTAAAGTTAGGATGAACGTAAAGGCTTCTTCAACCATAATCACTGTTTCTTATTCAGTTGTTTCATCTTGTCCACAGAACCTGTAAAATCTAGTGAAAATATCCTCCAGGTTCAGACTTCCCTTGGAACTTTAAAGCGTCTCCAAATTGTGAACCTAGTCAGCTTCTGAAAGAACTAAGGTTGCTAGATGTTGAGGTAAGGCTGGAAAGCTCTTCAGAAAAGCCATAAACTATTGAGCTGAAAATGTCTGATGTGCTGTGCCCTTCCTCCACTTTAAAAGCAAAATGGTCTTCATTTAGTTTGAGACTTTAGTTCCAAAAACCTGCGTCCAGACTAAACGTAAGGAGACAAAATCCAACAAATAAAAGGAACAGACATTTCTGTTGGTTGAAGAGACTTTGGAACTTTGAAAAACATTGGGTTTAATATATTTACAAGTAAAAAGTCAGACAGCTGAAGGAACAGCCAACATCATAACTGCACGGCAGCCTGTCTTGCAGCTCATTAGCAACGTGGTCACTACAAGCACTCAAGCTGACAGAACCAACTGAGCAAACTAGGAATCACTGATGGTTTTGACTAGATCTAGATGCTCACTGAAAATCTAACTCTGATGAAGACACTGAGACTAGAAGGCACCAACACCTGACACCCAGATAACGGCACTTACAAGTAACTTAGGTTTCCAATGTTCTATAGTATTATTTCAGTTTATCATTGGTTTTTATTGAATTGAACAAAAATAGCATAGAACAAAGCCTACAGCCAGGATCTCTCCCAGCAAAATGGTCACAGGTTGGGCTTGATGGCCTTAGAGGTCTTTTCCAGCCTCAATAATTCTGTGATCTACTCATGAACTTAACTTCAACAAATAGGCTTCTCCTCTCTTTACTTACAGCAGATAATTCCCTGGAGGACACACAGTAAGGAATAAACTTGCATTGTGAAATAGAATCTAAAATAACTAGCAGCTCCCATACTATTTGATTTTAAAAACACCAAAGCAACCCAAACACACTCCTGTTAATACAAATACTGATGCAAAAGGAAACAGCGCTGCCCTTCATACCATGTTCGTAAGGTGAAAAGGTTCCAGCATCGATGTTTATGTAAGGATCAATTTTGATGGCTGTGACACGCAGACCACATGATTTCAGTATGGTGCCAATGCTGCTCGCAATGATCCCTTTGCCGATGCCTGAGATGACACCACCAGTAACCAGGATGTACTTCATCGGGAAATCGGCACAAGTACACAGATCTTAAGCTGGAATTCTAAAATGACAGAGATGCACACCTGATCAATGCCAACTTACATCGGGGAAGAAAACAGCCTCAGGAGGCAAAGAATCTAAGTAGAAACGAGCATCTTGGAATCTGGAAGAAGGAGTCACATCTCCCAGGTTACATAGCAACACACAAGCTAAGTACCTAAATCCACAGCACCTACTCCACAGTGGAAAAACAGATACACTGCCCTGTGGAGATGGCTAAGGGAAGCATATATTCACCTCCCCTTCCAGGAAAAGAACAGTTAACATCTAAAAACACAAGGTAAGCAACACAAATCTCACCCTGGATTCTTCCTAAATTAATGTAGGTAACAATTCACATCTGTTTGGAGTAGTTAGCTCAAAGTAGCTTCATTGCTACGATAGCCAGAACACTCACATTCTCTATCCAGTAGCTTTACCCTCAAAAATTGTGACTGTCACCTCAAATATCTACTAACATCAGAATGGTATGCTATCCATTCTTCATCAGCTTTCACTTCTCTCACTGTGAGCATCAAGTATTTCACCAACAATCTTACAATATGCTACCAATCAATAGGAAATAAGACCAGGAAAGAAGAACCAAACCAAAATGCTTTTATGTGACTGTTCAAGAGCCTTTTCACATGCCTACCCATTCTCCCTCTCCAAGTCACTACTGTGAGGAAAAAACAGATTCACTTGGCATCCCTAGACAACAAACCAGAGCAAAAGCTAACGCTCAACAAGGTTGGATGTGTTTGAAGTTTCAGATTTCAAGAAAGACCTGTTGCTATGACACTCAATAGCATTGTTCACTCAGAATGGGAACCCTGGATAGAGTAGCTCGGAGTCTGATGATATGGCCAACGTGTCAAGAGTCTGCTTCTCAGTCTAGACTGTGAAATACATGACTCTTCACAAGAGGGAACTAAGAGCACTCACAATCACTATACTCAGAAGATAGAAACACAATAGCTAACGCATATTCTGGTGCTGGAGCCTTGGATCAGACACGACATCACATTTCACTGCTCTACCACAACATGAGCACAAACAGCAGCTATTCAGGACCAGAAACTTCCTCTCTTGAATACTCGTTTCATTATCAGAAGCCAATGTAATTAAGGCTGAAAAAAAAAGATCTACTGTGAATGAAGATATTCAAATACCATGCTAGAAAAAAAACTGTGACTGGGAGACCTAGATGTAATCTCACAGATGCTAATGTGTCCACACCACCCTCCGTTGTGCATGCATGTGAATGGTAAACGATCCAGAGCTATGAAAAAAAGACAATAACATCATCACCCCCTAAAGTTCTGATCATTACTATCCTATCAAAAAAGCTTCATCGCCTGTGTTGTTGCTATAACTGCTGTTTGCATCAACTGCTGTTCAGTGTTGCCCCTGCTAGTTTACTGATTCCCAAGCATTGGTTTTGCCATCCCACCCAATCTGAAAAAGGATGGTACTGTGCGTATCTCTCCATGAATGGATTCACATTACATCCAGACGGCTGCAGAAGGTTAATCACTGGAATAATTTTGGAACAATGGCAGCACGGCTCAGCACGCAGCAAAAATTCTATGGGCAAGAAAACCTTCCCTTACTTCACAGAATCAGAGCATCACAGAATAATCCTGGTTGGAAAGGACCTCCTAGATCACCAAGTCCACCTGATCTAACTGCACTCTGCACCAAGCAAAGCAGTGCAGCGTGTAGCTCTTCGATTGATGGAGAATGCAAATCCTTGTACTATATTAAAGGAACATAGATAAGGCCTGGATCTTCAGGAGGCAGAGCTCCTGAACATAGTAATGCCTGTTAGCAATGCTCTCTGCTATTGGTAATAGCAATTAATAAACTATTTAATAAACTATTTATTAATAAACTATTTCCTTGTCAATATGAACAGAGAGAAAAACAGCAGCCATCCAAAAGTACTTAACTCAGGACAATAAGACCATCAGGTCTTGCAATTTAATTGCAATATCTGTCTTGCTAAAATACCATCGATTCTAAGATTCGGGGGCTAGCTCCTCTGTTTCACAGCCTTCCTTCAGAAGTCAGCTAACACGCTTGCTAACATCAGCATTTCAGAGTCACCTAAGCAGTGGGAAATAGAAGCAAAAAGAGGCAGTGGGAGTGAAGGTTTGGGTGGGACAGAACCTTAAAGATCCAGTTCCAATCCTCCTGCTATGGGCAGGGATACCTCTCTCCCATCAGACCAAGCTGCTAAGAGCAACATCCAGCCCGGCCTGGAACAACAACAGGTACAGACCTGAGTACCCCCCACTATCTCAGACCCCATCTATAGGACCCACAGGGAAGACCTGTCTGGGCTTTGAGCAGGAACACCTGAAGGAACCACAGCGCCCACTCGCACCAGACAACTACCGGTAGGGCTTTTCCTTCCCGGGTGTGGGAAGCCTCTCGGGAAAAGAGAAGGAAAACAAGAGTGAAGGGAGGCTGAGCAAGCAGCGAGCGCTGGAAGCAGTAGCTTAACCGGGAGCCGGCGCAGTCAGAGAGGAACGCGATCTCCTGCCTTAAGCCGCAGCGACGGGGCCGTCCGGAGGGGTCTGGGAGCGCTGCCCGGCAGAGCGAAACCATACGCAGCCCCTCACCCTCCTGCTCCCTCTGCACCGGAGGCCCCGGGCCGGGCCGTCAGGTGGCAGCAGGTGCCCGGACAACTCCCTGCGCAGCGCGGCGGCAGAGGAAGGGGCGGGAGCCGGGAAACGGAGGGGGCGTGCGTGGCCTTCTCCGGGGTTGCCCTGTACGCCCGCACCCTCCCTTCTATCCCGCCCAGCCCAGCCCACATACCCCACCTCCCGTGCGGCGTCCTCACGGCCCCGCCTCATCACCCCGCTCCTCCTACGGCGGGCGTGCGAGGGCCGCGTCAGCGAGCCGCCCTTTGCCCCCGGGCGGAAGTGGCGAACGCGGAAGGAGAGCGCGGCCCGTGTTTCCGTAGGGAGAGTCGCTCGCTCCGCGGCGTCCGGAGCGCCCGGTAGCGGCCGCCGCCGCCGCCGCTGTTGCTGCTGCTCGTGCACCATGTTGCGCGGGCTCGGCAGCTGGTTGGGGCTGGAGCGGGCTGGGGAGGAGAAGCTGCTGCCGGCCGAGGAGACGAGCGGATCCGCCGAGGATCAGGAGGAGGAGGAGGCAGGAGCGGAGCCGCCCGTGGGAGGCTCGGAGCAGGCGGAGCTGCAGTCGGGGGACGCGGAGGCGCTCCTGAGCCAGGCAAAGGGACTCGGCAGTAAGTGTCTCGGCCGTGAGGGCCGTGGCTGCGGGGCCCTTGGCGCTGCGGCTCCGCCCGGCTCCCCGGGTACCGTGGGGTCTGTAGCAGAAGCCCTGCAGTGGTGGGAGGAACACAGGGCAGCGACTGGAGCAGGAGAGGTAAAGCCTGTGTTTGTTGGAGGTGCCCCTGCCCGTGGCAGCGGGGCTGGAGCTGGATGGTCTGAGTCTTCCAACCCAAACCAGGCCATGAATTTATGTTTAGAGGTTAGAGGAGAAGCTAGCAGTACTTTTCACTGGCAGTTACAACCTTTGGATGAGCTCAACAGTCACAGATTTTCAGATGAATTAATCACATTTAGTCTATAATGCAAAAATGAGAAAGCACTTTGTAACCTGGAGGAGACTCGGGGGAACCATCTCTCTCTCTACAGCTCCCTGAAGGGAGGTTAAAGTCAGCTCTTCTCCCAGGCAACCAGCGACAGAATGAGAGGGCACGGCTTGAGGGTGAACCAAGGGAAGGGTAGCTGGATTTTAGGAAGACCTTCCTCACAGAAAAGGTGCTCAGAGCCTGGAATGGACTGCCCAGGGCAGTGGTGGAGCTGCCATCCCTGGAGGTGTTTAAGGACAGACTGGCAGTGGCACTTAGTGCCCTGGTCTGGCTGATGTGGTGATGTTAGGTCATAGGCTGGGCTGGAGGAGCTCAGAGGACTTTTTCTGCCTCAATGATTCTATGAGTTTGTGGCTACAAAACATGTTGCCTCGCTGGAAATAAAATATTTCAAAACCCCCAAAACTTGTATGGTTAAAATATGAACCAAGTACATGGCTGTATATACTCCTTTCAGTTAACATCCAGAATGCTTCTACATTCAGAGTGTTTCAGTATCTGTTCTTCTGTCATTGTGGGAGAAGTGATGCATTCATATAGAATAATGTACTTCTTCCAAATTGTTAATGATGGGATGAGGAAAAATGACCTCAAGCTGCATCAGGGGAGGTTTAGATTGGATCTGAGGAAGAAGGTCTTTCCTGGGAGAATGGATGGGCACTGGACCAGCTGCCGGGGAGGTGGTGGAGTCCCCATCCCTGGAGGGGTTTAAAAACCAAGTAGATAGAGGACTTGAGGCCACGGTCTAGGGGTTAGGGAGATGTTGGGACGAAGGTTGAACATGATGATCCTGGAGGTCCTTTCTAGCCATGAGGTTTCTATGATTCATGAATTGGCATGGGGTTTCTGTGATTTTTTTCATAGGAAATTAATGGGATTGGGTCACTGTGTTGAACTTAGCTGTAATGAGGCAAAGCTGTAATTTGTTACAGGTAAGAATTCTGCTGTAACTGCAGTGGATCCTTATATGAAATTAATCCAAGGTACAGCTCCCTACACATTGCTAGAGTGTTGGTTTTTTTTACTGGTGATCAGTAAAACTGAAGTTTGTCACACCTTTGCTGCCTTATTTCATGTGTTGGTTTCCTTAAAAAAAAAAATCATGGGATGGTTCGGGTGGGAAGGGACGTTAAAGATCATCCAGTTCCAAACCCCTTGCCATGAGCAGGGACCCCCCCCTATGAGACCACAGTGCTCAAGGCCCCATCCAGTCTGGCCTTGAACACTTGCAGGAAGGAGAGGGAGCATCCATAACCTCCCTGGGCAACCTGTTCCAGGGTCTCAGCACCCTCATTGTGAAGAGTATTTCAGTAATGCTCTTAATGTTACTGAATTGCTTCACATCTCTGAAATGTTTAAAATAAGAAAAGAAATACTTCTTCAGAAAATTCATTGGGAAAATTAATTTCAAGGAGCACTAGGAATTTTGATTTAGTAAACAATTTTCATGAATAATAGCTTGATTTCCAGAAATTTGTAACCAGTTTGGTTGTCCTCGCTAAACGTTAAGAGCTAAGTAGGTTGTTAGGAGTCCTTGGTAGACCATAAGATGGTTTAAATGATCTTTTAAAAGAAGTTTTCAATTAGGTTTCCAAACCTAAATAAATCTAGTAAGAGAACTGGATGTAAAGATTTCTTTGTTCAAGTTTTTCCTCTTCTTGTCTGAAAGGTTACCTCTTCAATTTTGCCACTGCTGCTACAAAAAAGATCTCTGAATCGGTTGCTGAAACAGCACAGACAATAAAGAAGTCTGTAGAAGAAGGAAAAATCGACAGTATCATTGATAAGGTATTTTATTTCTAGCTACTCCGAGAGAGTTGTGGTGAATGGGGTGAAATGTTGCTGGCGATGGGTCACAAGCACTGTCCCTCAGGGCTCAGCTTTGGGGTTTAAGGTCTTTATTGTTGTCCTGGACATGGGGACTGAGAGCACCCTCAGTCAGTTTGCAGATGACAGCAAACGGTGTGGGAGTGTTGATATGTGCAAAGGCAGGAAGGCTCTGCAGAGGGACTGGGACAGGTTGGATCCATGGGCTGCAGCCAATTGTCTGAGGGACAAGAAGGACAAGTACTGGATCCTGCATTTCACTCACAACAGCCCCAGGCACTGCTACAGGCTGGGGGATGAGGGGCTCAAAAGCTGCCCAGCAGAACAGGACCTGGGGTGCTGGCAGACGGTCGGCTTCATCTCAGCCAGCAGGATACCCAGGTGGCCAAGAAGGCCAACAGAGTCCTGGCCTGGATCACGAATAGTGTGGTCAGCAGGAGAAAGGGAGTTCTCGTGCTGTTGGACTTGGCCCTTGTGAGGCCTCATCTCGAGTACTGTGTCCAGTTCTGGTCCCCTCATGATAGGAAAGACAGGGAGATGCTGGAACGGGTCCAGAGCAGAGCTACGAGGCCTGTGAGGGGTGTAAAGGAGAGGCTGAGGGAGCTAGGCAGGGTTACTTTGGAGAAGTGCTGGGGGCGTATGTGTGCACTGTTTTTCTCTGTGTGCAGAGAGAGGGATGCTCCAGTTTACATCTTAAATACATCTCTCGAGCAAGTTTCACGATTAGGGAAGACTTGTGGCTCTTGTGTACTAAGACACTAGAGCTGCACATGTATGATTTAATAAGACCCAGTGAGCTCATGAAATGGCTTTCTCTTCATGTGTTCTTTCTCACACCCTGACCCTGTTGCTTATCTCTTTCCCTCCCTGTTCTGGCTGCCAGCTCCAGTTGCTTAACTTCTTCCAACAAGCTTTCTTCCAGTGCATTAAGGCACAAACTTGACAGGAGAAAAACCCCAACAAAACCAAACCAGCAGTGAGTGCTGTGCAGTGATTTGTGTTAGAGTGGGGAAGGGAAAGGCAACTGGTAAAAACCAGCCCAGCTGCTGTGGGACTGTGCATCCATCCAACAGTGTCAGACATGGGAGGTGCAGCCAGCCCGCTCTTCCTGCTTCTATCTCGTAGACACCCGTTCAGAGGAACTAAAGCATAGCCTTCTATTTTTTTAAATACAAGGAAATTAAAGTTCATAGTATAGAATCATAGAGGAATTATCCCATCAAAATGATTCCAAGATAGAGTCCAACTGTTAATCTAACCATACCAATCCCACCACTAAACTACGGCCCCGAGTTCCCTATCAACACAACCCTAAAACACATCCAGGGATGGAGATTCAACCTGTTCCAGTGCCCAATGAACTGAGGTTTAACAGGCCAAGTGCAGGGTCCTACACTATGGCCACAGTAACCCCCAGCAGAGCTACAGCCTGGAGGATGAGTGGCTGGAGAGGGACCTGGCAGGACTGGGTGACAACCGGCTGAACAGGAGGCCAGCAGGGTTTGCATATGGCAGCTGTATCATTATGAAGTTTCTTTCCTACTCTGTGTTGTGTTTTAAGATTGACGCCAGATGCACAAACAGCCTGTTTGCTCTATGTCTGGCTGATTCAAAGAAGCCAGACATGCCAATACTACTGTTTAGGCGACTACTACCCCAACAACAGATGCCGGAACAGCCTTTGCTGTAGGTCTGGTCACTTTCACAAAGAGAAAGTTGGGTGCATGAATATCAGGGTTTATTTATAGGCAGCCTGAGTACAGATCTTTTTAGATTGCTTGTGATAAACTCATAAATGCCAGATAGCTCTATCTTATGCAAATGAAAATTCTAATAGAAGCTTGATTTCCCAGGTAAACTCTCAGCATAACTGAGGTCACAAATCTCTTATCCAAAGGTAACCCTTTCTGGGGGGGAAGAAGGAGAGAAGCTCTTTGAGCTATTCCTGCTAGTGTGGTGATGTTCCAGATTCTTCTCCCTAGTTAGATGGGTTAATAGGGGTAATATTTATACTTTACCACTTAGTGAGCTGTGTGGGTGGGACTGGTTTCAAAATACCACTCCCTGTGTCAGCAGTTACCCAAAACAACTCCTTTTGTGATACATTTCCTCCAAGTCTGTGAAGAGCATATCTGGCTGCATTCCACAGCCTCCCCAGGCTTTGGCATAAGAACACAGATGTCTGGACCTTGTCGCCAGCCTTCTGCACAAGAACAGACTGCCAGCCTGTATTTAGACTGTCAAGGGTGTCGAGTATCCTTTGCTAGCAACTCTTGAGCTTTGGAGATTTCTTGCTGTCGACACCACCCCAAATAGCTTACTAAAAATCCACCTGACTTGTAAGCAGGAGGGTTCTAAATACTCTGGTCTGATAGGCATTACAGCCGTTACCTCAGTGATGCTAACGTGGCATTGAAATGCTGGGTTGGAAGAAATAACACGGAGGACTTCATCAGGATTTGCCTTGAAGACTTGCAAGCTTTTTTGACTCAGGCACCAGTGTAGGGTGGGTTCTCACCTGCTGGAGAGCAGCACAGGAGAAATGGACCTGGAGATCCTGGTGACCAGCAGGATGACTGTGAGCCACCAGTGGGCACTTGTGGCCATTGGCAGCCTGGGGTGGATTAGAAGGGGGATGGTTAGGAGATCCAGAGAGGTTCTGCTTCACCTCTCTTCTGCCCTGGTGAGAACACATCTGGAATCTTGTGTCCAGTTTTGGGCCCCTCTGTTCCAGAAGGACACAGAGCTGCTGGAGAGAGTCCAGCCCAGACCCACAAAGATGATGGAGTGGAGCATCTCCCTGATGAGGAAAGGCTGAGGGGTGACCCCATGAATGTTGAGCACTATGGAGAAGGCGGGTGTCAGGATGGGGGAGCCAGGCTCTGCTTAGTGGCACCCAATGCTAGGGCAAGGGGCACTGGGTGGCAGCTGGAATAGAGGAGGTTCCACATGAAGATGAGAAGCAACTTCTTCCTGGTGAGGGTGCCAGAGCTCTGGAAGGGGCTGCCTGTGGAGGTTGTGGAGTCTCCTTCTCTGGAGATGCTTAAAAACTGAGTTGCTCTAGGACTTGAGGCCGTGATCTAGGGGTTAGGGAAATGTTGGGATGAGGGCTGGGCTTGATGATCCTGGCAGTCTTTTCCAGCCATGAGGATTCCATTGTTGCATTAGTGTAGGTGCATATTATGCTGATGTTCATATGATCAGCTAGGATTTTCCTCTGGGATTTTTCCTGTCTCCTGAACTCAATAAAGCTATAAATAACCGTTTTGAAGGCGTTCACAGAAAACATTCAGGCAAAACTGAATATTTCACTAAAGGGGTTTCAAGGAACACCAGGGATATAAGAATATGATCCTGAGGGAAAGGGAAACTGGAGGAGTAATTTATTTTATAGACTTTTATTTATTTAATCATGGTTCTTTCATTTTTGTTTCAGACAATTATTGGAGATTTTCAGAAGGAACAGAAAAAATTTGTGCAGGAGCAGCAAACGAAAAAATCAGGTAATGTGCTGGTTTTTTGTGATAATGCACAGCGTTCCATGAGCTAAAGCTTGCTGAAAGGGAGGAACTGAGGTAGAGCTCAACTTAAAACTATCAAGGCCTGATTGTAAAATAAGAAGGTGACATTTTTAAATCGAGATCCGTTTACTTTGCTTTTTCTAATCAAATTCAGCTTTGTAACTCCAAGGTCCCTGTGCTAACAAAGCTGGTCTCTTGTTTTGGATCTTAAGGTGGCCTATTTATTGAAAACAGGCAAGCTGACTACTCCTGGGCTTCAGCAATCAGGTCACAGTTCACTAACGAAGTGGAAAACATAGTTTGCAGTTTGCCCTATAGTATCTAATTAGCTTTGCTGTAGGAGTTGCTTCACTTACATTAAAGACCTAATTGCTCTTTTGCTTTCCCATAAATCATTTGCCTTGTAATTATCTGTGATCTGAATCCTTTTGAGTTCCCCACCCATGCCCTGTTGACACCGGGGGATCTGTCTGACACGTCAGAATAAGCACAGTTGGGGTTTTACGCTGTGTTACGGCATTGCCTTTGAGTGTCTGACCTGGATGAAATAAATTCTGACATTTGCAATAATTAGCAGCTCCGTGTTGAAATGTTGAAAATGAGCTGGACCCAGATCATGTTTTCATGTTGTCAGTAGTTACCGCGT
Source organism: Upupa epops (assembly GCA_013397515.1). Taxonomy (NCBI): domain Eukaryota; kingdom Metazoa; phylum Chordata; class Aves; order Bucerotiformes; family Upupidae; genus Upupa; species Upupa epops. Next base: position 15,632 of record VZRI01000983.1, on the reverse strand, counting down.
TAGTGTTATTCCTTCTGTCATGACTTCTTGTGTGATCACATTATCTGGAGAAACTGGTGAATGATGGTAGAGATGAATGTACTCTTCACTGGCTGATTGGTTCCCCCAGAGTTGAGATTCACGGGGTGAAATCAAGCTGGCAGCCAGTCCCTCAGGGCTCAGCTTTGGGGCCAGTCTTATTTTAACATCTTTATGGGTGACCTGGACATAGGGATTGAGTGCTCCCCATCCATTTGCAGATGACAGCAAATGGTGTGGGAGTGCTGATCTGCTCGAGGGCAGGAAGGCTCTCCAGAGGGACTGGGAGGGGCTGAGGCCATTGTCTGAGAGACAAGAAGGCCTAGTGCTGGGTCNCTAGGAGGTCCTTTCCAACCAGGGTTATCCTGTGATTCTCCATATTTCAGTCTTTTGCATCTATTAATACATTCCTCTAAGTTTCCTGACAATAGCTAGCCTGGCTGGTGAAAGGAATAACAGGTTGCCCAACAGTAACAGCATTTGCATCAACTGTGAATCCTTGTGGGTGAAAGATCTTACATAGGCAAATAAGCATTGTTAGTTCAAGTACATAGGAGTTACCTGTGAACCACTACACGTGCATATTAACCTCTCTGTAGGCTGAATTTGTGTTGGCAGTGAATAACAGANGGCACCCGCTACAGGTTGGGGGATGAGGGGCTCGAGAGCTGCCCAGCAGAACAGGACCTGGGGGTGCTTGCAAACAGCCGGCAGTGTGGCCAGGAAGGCCAACAGGATCCTGGCCTGGATCAGGAATACCATGGTCAGCAGAAGGGAAGTTCTCATGCCCTTGGACTCAGCCCTTGGGAGGCCTCATCTGGAGTCCTGTGTTCAGTTCTGGTCCCCTCATGCTAGGAAAGATGGGGAGATGCTGGAGGTGTTGAAGAACCGTTTAGCCATGGTGCTTCCTGCCCTGCTCGAGGGGCAGCAGGGAGGGGGTCAGGTTGTGTTTGTCAGTCTCTCAGGGACTGAGGTGTGGGGATGGTTGGACTTGGGGATCTAGGAGGTCCTTTCCAACCAGGGTTATCCTGTGATTCTCCATATTTCAGTCTTTTGCATCTATTAATACATTCCTCTAAGTTTCCTGACAATAGCTAGCCTGGCTGGTGAAAGGAATAACAGGTTGCCCAACAGTAACAGCATTTGCATCAACTGTGAATCCTTGTGGGTGAAAGATCTTACATAGGCAAATAAGCATTGTTAGTTCAAGTACATAGGAGTTACCTGTGAACCACTACACATATTAACCTCTCTGTAGGCTGAATTTCTGTTGGCAGTGAATAACAGATTTCTATACATCTTGTACATACAAATTGGTGAGCCTCTGCTCTGTGCAGCCTACAGATCTAGCTGCATAGATAACACATCTGTCAGCTGAACTCCTGTGTGCTTATTCAGTGCATAACGTGCTGCAGTTTATAGCTAATTTATAATGTTTTTCTCTCTGTTATTAAAGAATCAATGTGCTCTGGGTGCTAGAAAACTAACACAGGAGTAAATTATTTCCAAAGCTTCATTTAAACTAATTTCAAGCTGGAAGAGGGGCAATTTAGACTGGAGGAGGAAGTTCTTCACGATGAGGGTGCTGAGACACTGGAACAGGTTGCCCAGGGGGTTGTGGCTGCCCCCCAGCTCTCTGGAAGTGTTCAAGACGAGATTGACTGGGGCCTTGAACACCCTGGTCTAGTGGGGGGTGTCCCTGCTCATGGCAGGGGAGTTGGAGCTAGATGATCTTTGAGGTCCCTTCCAACCTGAACCATTCTACCAACCTATGAATTTTTCACATTAAAGTGGATCTAGGAATTTGTGTTTGCAGGCAGCTTAACCAGTTGCACAGAACTTCTCCAGTAACTAAACTACGAAGAACCACACTGCAAAGAAATCCCCGCAGTTTTAGCTTTACAGTAACAGAAATGAGCAATCATGTAATGATTTAATTTTTTGAAGCTTTGATAAGCAAAGGCCCATTCCTGGAGTTTCTCTGTTATACCACAAACTTAATTTAGCTAAAAAGATTGATGAAATTGCTTTTATGATTGATGAGAAGTCTTTTTACATAAGGTGTTCTGGAATAATGATTTTTCTTAACACACATTCAATTATTTATCTCCTTTCGATACCAGAAGCAGCAGTGCCTCCCTGGGTAGACAGCAATGAAGAGGAGACCATTCAACAACAAATCCTGGCCTTATCAGCAGTAAGTATTGCACATCCTCTAAGATTTTACAGTTTTCTGCTGGAATGATTCAAACGTACTTTTCTTTCAAACTTAAGTCTATTTTCAAAACAAAGTAAGTATTTGAAAGTAAGTGTATTTTCACGGAATTATTGAGGCTGGAAAAGACCTCTGACATCATCCAGCCCAGCCTGTGACCAAGCATCACCACATCAGCCAAACCAGGGCACTAAGGGCCACAGCCAGGCTGTTGTTAAGCAACACCAGGGATGGGGACTCCCCCACTGCCCTGGGCAGTCCAGTCCAGGCTCTGAGCACCCCTTCCCTGAGGAAAGACTTCCTAACATCCAATCTAACCCTCCCTTGGCACAGCTTCAAGACCTGCCCTCTCATCCTGGCTCTGGTTGCTTGGGAGAAGAGCCCAACCCCTGCCTGACTACAACCTCTCTTCAAGGAGTTGTAGAGAGGGAGAGTGTCCCACCTGAGTTTTCTCTTCTCTGGCCAAAACCCTCCTAGCTCAGCCTCCCCTTATCAGCCTTTCCCTCCAGTCCCTTCCCCAGCCTTGTCGCTCCTGTGGACCCGCTTAAGCTCTTCCATCTCTTTCTTGAAGTGAGTGGCCCAGAACTGCCCCCAGGACTCGAGGGGAGGCCTCGGCAGTGCCCAGTACAAGGGAGAGAATGTCATCCCTAGTCCTGGCCACACTAGTGCTGATCCAAGCCAGGGTGCCACTGGCCTTTGGTGCCACCTGGGCACTCTGCTGGCTCCTGTTCAGCCAGTTGTCACCCAGTGCTCTCAGGTCCCTCTCTGCCAGGCTGCTCTCCAGCCACTCACCCCCCAGGCTGGAGCTGCAGGGGGTTCTTGTGGCCAAAGTGCAGGACTCTTCCCTTAAAAAATAGGTTTTGTCCATCAAAGTTTTGTTTTTGCTGGAATTCCTCCTGCTGGGTCCCACAGGGGTGGCTGAGGTGGGTACATGTGTCACCACACTGATCGCGTGTGACAGTAAATAGTCCTTTCAGTAACAACTTAAACTAGATTCCCTATCTATAGAGAGAGGTTTATCTGTGTTAATGGCCTTGCAGCTTTGTGTGTGATAGAATTATAGGAGCAGTGGGATTTGCTTTACTGGGGTTGTGTGTGAAATACTAAATCCTTTCTCTGTGGCAGTTAATGATGATGATAAATCTGTTCTTCAAGGATAAACGCAACTTTCTGCGGGATCCTCCAGCCGGCGTGCAGTTCAATTTTGACTTCGATCAAATGTACCCTGTTGCAGTGGTGATGTTACAGGAAGATGAGCTGCTCAACAGGATGAGGTTTGATCTCGTTCCCAAACAGTAAGTAATTTTTACCGATGACTCGCTATTGTGCTACTTTTAACCTGTCCATAAATACTTGTAAGTTGCTCTTTCTCTTTTTGCTTCCTTCAATTCTTTAAGTACTTCCTCTGTATCTGTTTTATACCTGCTGATTTCAAACGCAGGGATCATTGCACGTGGATTGTGCTTTAGCAGTTGCAGGAACGGACAAAGACTCAGAATAAGGATCTGTTGACAAAGCTCACAAAGACCTTTATTTTATCAGAGTCCAGTGTGCTAAGTTAATTGACGTATTGCTTCCTCTCTGCAGGAGGATTCTGTTCCCTCTGGCTTACAGTAGACTCTCTTCTTGCTTGCTGGAGGGTTATCAGAAGGAAATACTACCTGAGGAGTGGGATCACCCCTCACTCATCAGAGCCGGTTGTTTCTGAGATGCCGTTTTCTATTACTGGAGTTCCTCAGACACCCTGAGAGGTGTGCAGATCGGGAACTAGTTCTTCTGCAACCTAGGGATGACTTCTCTCTGTACATCAAAGACTTTTCAGTTCCACCTAAGGTCTAGGGAACAGGCTGATGGAACGTGGTTTGACAAGGATAGAATGCTGGTGTTAGAAGAGGTGAACAGGGTTGTTGGGTTTGACCTAAGAAATGGAGCAGTGCTTGATGTTTTTCATGAGCTATTGCTGCATGCTGTTAAGCTGTTTCTAAAGGCCTAACATTGTCATTGCTATTACTGTGTAATCAGGTCATGGTAACTACCTTGTAAGAGATGAAAATCTTCTACAGCGATGGATTAAGTTCTTACTCAAATGACTGTCTCCTTCCCTCTGCTTATTTAGTTTTATGTCATTGCTGTGTGGCAAAAGTAGCCGTAGTAGTAATCCAAATCTGTCTGTTTTCTCTAGTGTAAAGGAGGAGGTGTTTTGGAGAAATTATTTCTACAGAGTGTCCTTAATTAAACAGTCTGCGCAACTCACAGCACTTGCAGCTCAGCAGCAAGCAGCAGGAAAAGAAGAGAACAAGGGCAGAGAAGAGGATAGTCAGCTGAATGGTATGGAAAGGATGTGTTTTAGCATAGCTTATTAAGTCTGTGTCATGCACGCTCACTGTATGCATCAGGAGACACTGAATTTTAATCCTAATGTCCTATTCATCAGAGCTTCTCTCACCATCCCTCCTGTGTTTGTACAGAAGGGTGAAGAGGAGACTCCAAATGCTCTTAAGCCTTTCTCTGTTGTCAGCCAACTTGACCAGGAGAGTAGAAGTCTCAAGAGATGAAATGTACTTTGCTGATAACAGCTCAAGATCACTAGTAGTCTCTGGTGTGTCTGTTTGACTTGTCAGAAACAAACACAAGGTACCTTTGCTTCACCTGATTGGGCAACAGGTACTAGCCAACCCAGCCAGCTGCCACATGGTTTGAGCTTGGATTTTGCTTACGACTTAGGCCAAACAGTGAGTGAGTGGAGGCAGAGACACACACAGGATGTGGAGAAGCCCGCAGTATAGAAATGAATGAAAACGGAGATCTGGAGGCTGCTTGAAATTCATGCTTGAAAGGAGGCTTCTTTGGTTACACTTATCCCCTGGCAGCTCCAGGTCCTGCTCTCATCCTGGCACTAGTTGCCTAGGAGAAGAGACTGAACCCCGCCTGTCTACAATTTCCCTTCAGGTAGTTATAGAGCGTGATAAGGTCCCTCCTGAATCTCCTCGAGGCTAAACAACCCCAGTTCCCTCAGCTTCTCTTAATCTCTTCCCTATAGTCCTTACCCCAGCCTCATTGGTCTCTAGACCTGCTCCAGCACCTCAACATCTTCCTTGGAGTGGCCCAGAACTGCCCCCAGTACTTGAGGAGAGGCCTCACCAGTGCCCAGGACAGAGGGAAAATTGCATTCCCTAGTCCTGCTGGCCACACTATTGCTGATAGAAGCCAGGATGCCATTGGCCTTTTGTGCCACCCGGGCACCCTGCTGGCTCATTTTTAGCCAGTTGTTGACCAGTAGTGCCAGGTCCCTCTCCCCCTAATGACTGTACAGTATGTTATGGCAAAGACACATATAAAGCCCAGCAAATAGAGGTTTGGTTTGGTTTGAAAAGTGCAGAGATTTGGGAAGATCCACATAATCTGTGAGTTTTTTGATGGAAATAATCTTTTTGAAGGTTGGATTCCCTAATTGGAGACTGCAACTGGAAGAAATCGCCTGTTGGTAACTCTTTACAATGTACAGGGTTTATTCTTAAAGCTGACTGATGTCTAGAAAATTGAAGTAATCGCCTTCCAGTTTTATCTGTCTCTTCCTTCCCTGTTGTTTTCAAAGTTTAAATAAGAATGGTTGTGGTGAGAGAGGAAAAGAAGGGACACTAGGAAGTCGCAGAGCATCCTGGTGCAAAGACAGTGCCAGATCTGTAATAAAAATGCAGGTTGTAGTCCTTCTGCAGGTAGTGCTGACTGTTTACTCTGAACTTAGGAATGAAGCTAACTCAGGCAGACAGCAGTAAAAATGATGACAGGGCAGGAGATCTAGAACAGTGCTAATGGTCCGTCAGTCACATCAGACTGGTGCATGTCCCAGCATGGAGCTGCTGTGCTGCTTCTGTATGAGGGCAGCAGGTGGAGCTTGAGGCACTTCTTTATTTTGTGCTCTGGGTGTTGGGTAGTAAATAGCAAAGAGTTGATGCTGTGTTAGGACTGGAGCCTCCCTGGATGTGATGCTGATCCTTAAAGACTGGGTACAAGGATGGAAGAGGATGGGACAGAGCAGTGGGCATTGAGTAGATGAACTGTATAAGCAGTGATAGCTATCAATTAGGAAATTATTTTAATTAGAACATAGTGTAATTTTAAAAATGAAACCTGAAAAAAATGCCTTCCTACTAGAAATCACTGAGTAAGCAGGAAGGGTCCACCTGGGCACATGGCAGCAAGCAGAGCTGCAAGCTCAGAGCCGCTTTGCATGTTTAAACAAATAGAACTGCTAAGCAAGCATTCCATCACTACCACAACATGCCCTGCGTGTTCATTGTTCTTGCAGCCACCTCTCTTTATGATGAGGCCTCTACCATGCTAGTTGCACAAGAAAGCAAGCTGAAGTGTTCATTTACCTGCCAAAAAAAGCTGTGTCCTTCCCTACAAACAGTAGTTTTCTTCCTGGAACCACTCTAGTGCACAGCAAGCTTGGGAAAAGCTGCTAGGCTTTATGTTTTTCAGTGAGTTCTTTTGCCTTTCTAAAGAAGGGTAAAGCTAAGCTGCAGAGCACTCTTGTGTGCATTTAGGCGAGGGTGTGCAGCTGTAGTCTGGTATATCAAGTCGTTAACTAGTCATTTCCCATGTCAGTATAGGACCCAACCAGGTTGGGAGTTTCTGTGATAGGCAGTAACTGGATGTCATGACCTCTGTAACTTTGAAGACCTTGTGATGAGGTACAATCTCAGAATCACAGGCTCATCACTGTTGGAAAGGACCTCCTAGATCCCTGAATCAAACCATCCCCACCCCAACAAAACCCCTCAGTCCCTGAGAGACTGACAGACACAACCTGACCCCCTCCCTGCACCAAGGAGCAGAGGCCAACAGCCACCCCTCCACAGCCTCCCTTCAGGAGTGGAGAGGGCAGTGAGGTCCCCCCCTCCATCAGCCTCCTCTTCTCCAAACTCACCCTGCCCAGCTCCCTCAGCCTCTGCTCACACGACTGGTTCTCTCAACCCCTCCCGAGCTGGGTAGCTCTGTTATGATTCCAGCATCTCAATGAAGATCTAAGTGTTTTATCAAAGACATTCTTTCACGTTCCCTGGTGTCACTATTTATGCTGGTTTATGCATCGTTTTGAGGGGCAGAGGCGTTCTTGTCAGCTTTTGAGTTGGAACGAGGAAACTGTTTGCTAAATTTCATGACTTAATTAACGATAGAAAATTGCTTCTCTTCTGTTTTGCTGTTACAAGAACTTCAGCTGTGGCTGAAATCAGCCTTTAACCACCAGGATTCCTTAAAGCACAGTGTTTCATTGTACATTAACAGTGATGGGGGTTCAATGACATCTTTACGGATGTAAATATAATCTACCTTTTTTCCCCTCTTGACAGAAACCGTACGGCCCAAAACACCGCCTGTTGCAATAAAACCTCAACTCAAATCTCCAGAGGTAAAAACACTGTTGATTTTCATCTGGTATATAGTATGTGAAACTTCATTCATGATTAGGCATCCTTCTGAGTAACTTGTGCTATGAAACCATCACAGTGTTCTGCATGACTGTCCTTAGCCGCTGCTGTTCTGCTGTGATGTTAATGTTAGTGCTACGCTTCAATCCTGTTTTCCTTAGAGGAAAGAGCAGTTTATCTGAAGAATATATTAACTCGTGTCCCTCATCTTACAAACAAACACTGGGAGCGACGTTGCCAAAGTGTTCGGAGGTGAACGTTTGCATTGCATGCAGACACGAGGGATACCTTCGTAAAAAGACATTCACGTGCCGTGTACTGTCAGCAGCTGTCGGACTTAAGTACAGGAAATCTAAATTACCTACTGTAATAGCCAGATTATTTCATTGCAACAGCGAGAGGAGTTTTGCTTGTACTGCAGAAACCTGTAACTTAGACGCTTAATGACCCTTGTTCGTTTCTGGATTGTAAAATTGAGTGCCAGAGAACACTCTTGGCAGAAGCAGAGCTGAGTGTTCACTTGCCAGTAATATGCAATGGACTAAATTGAACTAGAAACATTTCCAAGGAACATTCTTTTCTTATTCTTACTTGTGTGTAGAAACCCTCTCCTGAACTGTGATCGTGATATTTAATCTCGGGTACTGTTCTAAATCACTGCTGCTTCTCAAGATGAGAAAAACAGGCTGCTAAGACAACACAAAACGGAGCATGAAAAGCAGATCATTTCCACACTAACATTTTTTTGCCTACAAAACAGCCTGTAAAGAAAGAGTAGTTGCGAGAGGAATGCATTGGTTTGGGTTGTGGCTGACTCTGTTAAGAAGGCGGTCACTCGCAGGGGTAGCAGTGTGTACTGATGAGTTCTGATCCCCTTTATTTTGGCTAAGTTGATATCAACCTGTGTTGCTGCAGGAGGATGAAGAGATTTCCACCAGCCCGGGTGTATCAGAATTTGTGAGTGATGCTTTTGATTCCTGCAATCTGAATCAGGAAGACCTAAGAAAAGAAATGGAACAACTGGTACTAGACAAAAAGAAAGAAGAGCCTTCAGTAGGAGAAGGTAAAAGCTATTCTTACCTTCTGGTTCTTAAATACAGAACTTCTAAAATAGGTTGATTGAAAAAGAGTCACTCAGTTTAGGAAGGTAGATTTGTGACCATTTGTCAGAAGGTGTGAAATGAAAGACTGCAAGAATTAATTCTCACTGCAGTCGAACTGCAGAACTTGAGATGTAAGGAGTCAAAATCCAAAGAGCCTCACAATGTTGAGGTGGCTCTTTTATCAACATAGCAGTGGAATAGTTCCTTCTGCCTAGCTCTTCCTTTCCCTGCCTTCTTTTTCATAGATGCTTATGTGTGTGAATATTTCTTTCTTTAACCGACATCCCTGCAGGTAAAGCACAGTATTTGAGGGTCAGGCTGTGTTTCATGTGACACCAACTGAAACAGCAGCATCTGCAGCAGATGTGAGCTTGCAGATGCCTCTGCTCCAAGGGTTTACATGTATTTGGAACAGCTACCGTTTAACAACTAGAGTTGAGAATCATGAGAAGAAATAAAGAGGGATTTATACTTAAAATCATTCAGAAAAGCAATCTGTTGCCATAGAATCTTCATAGCTGGAAATGACCTCCAGGATCATCAGCCCTCATTCTGACATCTCCCCAACCCCTAGACCATGGCCTCAAGTGCTAGGCTGTCTTGGTTTTTAAACACTTCCAGGGATGGTGACTGCATCACCTCTCTGGGTGCACTTCTTTCTAAGATCCAATCTAAACCTCCCCTGCTGCACCTGAGGCCATTTCCCATCATGCTGTCATTAGGAATTTGGGAGAGGAGACCAGCACCAGCCTTGCTACAACCTCCTTTTAGGTAGCTGTAGAGAGCACTAAGGTCTCCTCTCAGCCTCCTCTTCTTTAGACTCAATAACCCTAGTTCCCTCAGCCGTTCTTCCAGGGCCCAGCCTCTTGCCCTTCTCTGGACCCACTCCAACACCTCAGTGTCCTTCAATCAAATGAACAATTTACAGACGCTTGCACGTGCAGCTGCTGAGCACATTGCAGTACTCAGAACTCACCTCACAATTGTTCGGGGTGTTGCTGAATTCTTGTTTTCAGAAGCTATTACTTTTGTCCAACAGGTAGCCAAGCTGGAGGAACTGTAATAAATCGATGGCAGTTCCTCGCATCTAGCTTGGAGGTGGAAAAGCTCCAACAAGTCACTAGGTTGTTCAGAGACGTTTCACCCGGCCTTAGCAACTTGGACTATGGAATTACGTGCCTTCCTATCTAGGCTGAACTAACCTACGTGTAGCACATCAAACACCCATCTCCTCCCCCATACTCTTGCAAGCGATAGATAGAGCTAATTAAAACAGAGATTAACAACGCAGGAATGCTTTCTGACTCACTTTTTGCCCTGAAGTATGAAATATAATTACCTTTAACCCTGATTAAATGAGCTCGCTCAGCTACAAATGTCAGGGAGAATACCTGCCGTTGATTTTACATCATCCACAGTGGTTACCTCACCTTTTTTGGGGGTTGTTTTTTTCCTAACAGTGTATTTAACAACCTTGGGAACCTTATTCCTTTCTTCTTCTGGAGATTTGAAGATAGAAAGGGAGATTTGACATTAGGCAAACCTTCTTTCCTGAGAGAGTGGTTGGGCACTAGCACAGGCTGCCCAGGGAGGTGTTTAAAGGCCGAGTAACTCTAGCACTTGAGGCTGTGGTCTAGGGTGTGGGGAGATGTTGGGATGAGGGCTGAACTTGATGATGCTGGAGGGCCTTTCCAGCCATTAAGGATTCTGTGATTCTGAGGTTCAGTTGAGAGACTGGGAATGAGCTTGCAAAGGGGTGCTTGCTTATTCCCAAGCTGCATATTTGCACACAGGAGTGTAGGGTGCTAGAATGGGTCAGGTTGGAAGGGACCCCAAAGATCATCCAGTTCCAACCTCCCTGCCATGAGCAGGGACAACCCCCACTAGACCAGGGTGCTCAAGGCCCCAGCCGGTCTGGTCTTGAACACTGCCAGGGAGCTGGGGGGCAGCCACAACCTCCCTGGGCATCCTGGTCCAGGGTCTCAGCACCCTCCTTTTGAAGAACTTCCTCCTGACTTCCAGTCTAAACCACCCCTTTTCCAGCTTGATTCCTTAATTCTTTCCTACCTGTTGTAGGAAAAAAATTTAAAAGATGGAATAAAAAGATAATAAGATGGAATTTCTTTAAGTTTTACCAACTATCCATAAAGTTTAAGTGATAAAAGAGAGATTTTGGTGCAAATTCATGTGATTTTTTTACAAAGAAGCAGCATTTTGTGCTGTGTAGTGAATTCTTATCTTTCATAGAAGACACTGCCGACTGGGAGAAGGAATTGCAGAAGGAGCTTCAAGAGTACGAGGTGGTGACAGAATCCGAAAAGCGTGATGAAAACTGGGACAAAGAAATAGAAGAAATGCTCCAGGAAGAAAATTAACGCAGAGCTTTTCCGAGCGCTGAGATGGATTCCTGCTTTTATAACTTGCTTACGGAAGATCTTTGAAAGACATAAAAGAAACTCAAATCGTTATAATTCCGTATGGGAATACAGCCAGGATTTCTGTTCTTTATATGAGCAGTTTCTGAACTACATTCTTCAAAAGAGAGAGACATTGCAAGTGTCTTAATGTCATAATCCAGAGTGATACCACTATTACATGAAGCAGCAGCTTAGCTTGAGGCATTCAAGAAGCTCTGAAAGAAGATATCTAAACCTAAGATCGTAGCTTTTGGGGTCTGCAGCCTTCTGTTTGGGATGTAAAAACATGCTGTAAGTAAAGTAGCCCTTGAAATGAATTCCTCCTTGCACTCTGATCCCTGTACAATTTGTAAATGTGTACTATTTTACTCACAGCTAATAGCTTTCGTCTTTATTTAACTTCCTTAATGTAAGGAGCCCAAGAATTCCTAGCAAACCTTAATGAATAATTTCCAACGATTCATTAAAAAACATGAGTTCAGATTCCAAAGAAGCGAAGAACTTCCTCCTGTCAGGTACCATCACCATTCTTAGATCATCAGCTTAAGGTGTCGCCTTTCCCCACAGATACTTTCGTGCGTTCTTTCTTCAGAAGCCTCTTAGGTTTCCATTTCATTTTGCTCTCTGAAACATGTAAAAACTTCTCGTGGTCTGGAGAAGGTTGTTAACTATTTGTAGATATGTATAAAACAGGCTCCTTCATTCGCACGTAGGGCAAGCTTATTTCAGACTTAGAGAGATTTCAGAAATAGACTTTGCCATGGAATTTAAATAAAAAGTCGTTTTCTTTTAAAAGATTTCTTTTTGATTCTTGCTGATCTGGATGTTTCATGTTTCTTCATGAAATGTTGATGTGCTCTTTGTCATCTGTTTCATCAACTTGTGTGATAAAGCCCTAATGGAATTCCAGATACAAAGGGAAAGCACAGACTCGTAGAATGGGCAGGGTTGGAAGGGGCTTTAAGATCATCCAGTTCCAACCCCCCTGCAGAGGCAGAGACACCTTCACTAGAGCAGGTTACTCAGAGCCACAGCCAGCCTGGCCTTCAGCACTGCCAGGGATGGGGCAGCCACAACTGCCTTGGGCAACCTGTTCCAGCATCTCAGCACCCTCACAGCAAAGAATTGGTTCCTCATGTCCAAATTCTTCAAGGCTGGAACCCTTTTCCCTTGTCCTCTTGCTACCACCCATGTCAAAAGCCATCCCCCAACTATTTGCAGCCCCCTTCAGAGATTAGAAGGCTGCTCTAAGGTCACTTAGGAGCCTCCTTTTCTCCAGGCTGAACAACCCCAACTTGATCAGCCTTTCCTCATAGGGGAGAGCTCCAGCCTTCTGATCATTTGAGATGCTCTCCCCTGGACACCTTCCAGAAGCTCTGTGTCCTTCTGATGCTGGGGACCACAGAACTGGACACAGCACTCCAGGTGAGGTCTTACCCTCAACTGACTGTCACTGCTTCTTTTGCTGCAGCCCAGGATACATTTAGCTTTGGGGGCTGCAATCGCACACTGACAGCTCCTAATAAACTTCTACTCTACCCCCACCCCAAGTCCTTCTCCTCAGGGCTGTCTCAACCCTTTCTCCTCCCAATCTCTGTTTGTGCATAGAACGAATACAAATGGGTAAAATGAAGGAGACAGGAGTCATTAAGCACAAGTGAGTTACAGGCGGGTCACACGCACTAAGCTCTGCTGTAGAGAAGCTCTGTAAAGAGACTGAAGACATTATAGCTGTGATTATTCAGTCAATACTCATCCTGTGGGAACTAAAATGAGCTAAGTAGCTTTAACAGCTGCGACATTAAAAGAAGGACCAGTCCTGACTTCTAATATTTAAAGTCTATTCTCAATAATCATGATAATATCTCCAAATCTGTGTGTCTGGTTTCAACCTGGAAAGCTTAAACAAGTTCCATGTAACCCTGCAGTTTGCAGGCCTGTGTTAAACTTAGGTCAGTGCCATGAGTGCCCAGCAGTTTGTGTGTGTTAGGAGAGAAAGTGTCTGCATTCCACTTGTAGAGGAATGTTCACAGTGAATCTTGTAGGCCTTCGTAGCCCAAACGTGTCACAATATATTGCTAATGTATTTCATAAGCAGCTGTGCCACTTGTTTTCTAGACATCATTCCAAGCACTGGGATGGTGCAGTTGCTGAAATCAGAGTTATTGAGGCTGGCAAAGCCCTCTGAGCTCATCCAGCTCAGCCTGGCACCTGACAGCACCACAGCAGCCAGACCAGGGCACTAAGGGGCACAGCCAGGCTGTCCTTCAACCCCTCCAGGGATGGGGACTCCATCACCAGCCAGTGAAACGGCAGTACAGAATCAGTAACAAAGCCAAAAGAAACCAGGAACGGGTGTCAGTAGCAGCCTGTAAAGGTAGCATCAGGTTAGAACAGTGATAACAGCTTTCTTCCCAGATACCAACATCTCCAGTGATTCTGTGCACCAAAGCATCCTCCTCACGTCTTTGTTTCTGTAGTCCCGTCAGTAGTAAGATGCGTGTGGAACATTTTGGAAAGATCATAAAACCCTGGAGTAATAAAAAGCAGAGTAAAATATTCCACTACATTTTTATTTGCTCACGTAGAGCCGTTCTCTAAACAAAGTCAACTATAGCTTTCCATTGCTGAGATGATTCAGTGAAGTCCACATCTCTTTAGCTTGTTTTTCTCTCTTTATTCTTTGTTTTTCTTGCTGTTCGCTCAGTGGGAGTTATGTGAGCAGTTAGCTCGTGCATTTAAAGAATAACCCAATGTACAGCAGGGTATCAGCTGACCATGAAATCCATCCTTGAACTGTTGTCCACTCACATATTATTGACTTTTACTTTGCAATAGCTGTTACATAAAAGAGAACAAAGTGTTTCTAGTTGCTTACCAGAGCACTGACAAGTTGGGCCCTCGGACCACGTGCTGTAGCTAGAGTCTAGCTGGGTGATTTCAGTGTTGAGAACAACACTGATAGCGCGCTGGGGTTTGATTCAGAAGTGTAGAGGATGCATTGTGTGGCCTGGTACAGCATGTCTGAGTAAGTGCTGACCCAGATTACATAATCACAGCATCACAGAGTGTTAGGGATTGGGAGGGATCTCCAAAGATCATCCAGCCCAATCTCCCTGCCACAGCAGGATCCCCTAGATCCAGTCACACAGGAACAGGCCAGATGGGTTTGAAGTGTCTCCAGAGAAGGAGACTCCACAACCTCCCTGGGCAGCCCCTTCTAGAGTTCTGACTCCCTCACCGGGAAGAAGGTTCTTCATGTAGTGGCTCTCTCTGTATATTTGTATGTATATTCATATAAAGACTGTGCACACCCGCATCTCTTAGTGCTTGGATTAATACTAGAGGTTGGAAGGGACCTCTGGAGATTATCTAGCCCAACCCCTCTGCTAGGACAGGTTCACCTAGAGCACATTGCACAGAATCTTATCTGATCATCCATGTTTTGACCTATCAAGGAAGATTTACGTGTCACTGCTCTTCACAAGAGTGGCAACGATGCACGTGCTGCAGGAACAAATATAAACACACTGCAGTTTTATCACTCTCCCATCATATCCAACAACATAAAGCAGTGACAGAACTGCTGCAACACCCGACCACAACATGTCAGAGCCAACATTTACACTGGAAAACGGGGATCTTCTCCAGACTGCTCTGAACAGCAGGGATTTCATTAGCGTGGGCAAGGCTTATCCCTGCAAGTTTAAGGTCAGTTAAACACACGAGATGCTGCTTAAATAACAGCAAGAGATGTGCAGACAGCAGAGCCCACTGGATTTGTTGTGCACAGCGATGGTTCAAACAGGAGCTCACATCATGTCCAAACCCCACGATTCATCCAGAAGCTGAAGACACCCCGTTACGTTACACTGCTGAGACAGGGAAGATCAGAGCTACCTCAACACGAGATGGTACCAAAGGCAGAACTGCAACACCACCACAACAGCTGAAACCCCCCCATTTCCATCACCTCAGGTGTGGCGCAGTATCTCCAGGCCTTCAAAAGGCACAAGCAGAATCCCAAGCACCATCCTGAAAGCAGAACACATGGCCAGGGACTCCAAGGAGCAGCGGAGG
>VZRI01000982.1:0-28654 GCA_013397515.1 Upupa epops | reverse complement strand
GAGATGCCTCCTGCTCGGAGAGCCTCTGCTGCTTGCGTGCACTGGGTACAGGAGGCAACTCAAATAACAGCACAGATTTGGTTGCAGCACTTTGAACTTTAGCCTGGGAGCCCTGTTCTTTGCACAGTCTTCTGGGGCTCCAGGCGAGTATCAGCTCTGAGGGATGACACTGTCATGTCCAGCATCTCTATTACAGGCAAGTGCCCAAACTTCTACTGCTTGCCTGCACTGTGTGCAGGAGGCAACTCAAATATCAGCAGAGACTGGGAGGCAACACTTTTAATTTAGTCAGGAAACCCAGTAGTTTTATCAGAGTCTTATGGGACTCCAGACTAAAACCGGCTCTAAGGGATGAAACAGTCAGTCGCAGCTCCTAAAAAAAAGGCAAATGCCCCAAATTCTGCTGCTTGCCTGCACTGTGTGCAGGATTCATCTCTAATAACAGCAGAGATTTGGAGGCATCATTTTTACTTTAGGCTTAAAACCCATTTTTTTCAGAGTCGTATGTGGCTGCATGCAGAAATGGCATCTGAGGAATGAAATAGTCATGTCCAACCCCTAAAGAACAGGCAAGTGCCCTGAATTCTGCTGCTTGCCTGCACTGTGTGCAGGAGTCATCTAAGATAAAAGCAGAGATTTGGAGGCAGCACTTTGACTTTAACCTGGAAACCCAGGTGTTTGCTCAGAGTCTTCTGGGGCTCCAGGCGAAAATCGCCTCTGAGGGATGACACTGTCAGGTCCATCATCTATAAATCAGGCAAGTGCTCAGAANGCAGGAGTCATCTAAGATAAAAGCAGAGATTTGGAGGCAGCACTTTGACTTTAACCTGGAAACCCAGGTGTTTGCTCAGAGTCTTCTGGGGCTCCAGGCGAAAATCGCCTCTGAGGGATGACACTGTCAGGTCCATCATCTATAAATCAGGCAAGTGCTCAGAATTCTGCTGCTTGCCTGCACTGTGTGCAGGAGTCAACGCAAATAACAGCAGAGGTTCGGAGGCAGCATTTTTACTTTAGGCTGGAAACCCAGATGTTTGATCACTTGTATGGGGCTCCAGATTAAAATCAGCTCTAAGGGACGAAAGAGCCAGGTGCAGCTCCCAAAGAACAGGCCTAGAATTCTGCTGCTTGCTTGCACAGTGTGCAGGAGGCATTTCAAATAACAGCAGAGATTTGGAGGCAGCACTTTTACTTTAGTCTGGAAACACAGTTGCTTGCTCAGAGTCTTCCAGGGCTGCAGGCAAAAATCACCTCTGATGGATGACACTATAAGGTCCAGCATCTAAATAACAGACAAGTCCAGAGTTCTGCTGTTTGCCCGCACTGTGTGTAGGATGCATCTCAAATAACAGCAGAGATTTGGAGGCAGCATTTTTATTTTATCCTGGAAACCGAGGTGCTTTCTCAGAGTATTCTGGGGCTCCAGGCGAAAATCGACTCTGAGGGATAACACTGTCAGGTGCACCATCTATATAACAGTCAAGCGCCAGGATTCTGCTGCTTGCCTTCACTGTGTGCAGGAGTCAACGCAAATAACAGCAGACATTTGGAGGCAGCATTTTTACTTTAGGCTGGAAACCCACTTGTTTGCTCAGAGTGTTATGTGTTTCCAGACAAAAATCGCGTCTGAGGGATGAAACAGTCAGGTGCAGCTCCTAAAGAACAGGCAAGTGCCCAGAATTCTGCTGCTCGCCTGCAATGTGGGCAGGAGGCATCTCAGATAACAGCAGAGATTAGGAGGCAGCATTTTTACTTTAGGCTGGAAACCCATTTGTTTTTTCAAAGTTGTGTGTGGCTGTAGGCTGAAACAGCATCTGAGGAATTAAATAGTCGGGTCCAACTCCTAAAAAACAGGCAAGAGCCCAGAATTCTGCTGCTTGCCTGCTGTGTGTGCAGGAGGCATCTCAAATAACAGCAGAGATTTGGTGGCAGCAATTTTACTTTAGTCTGGAAACCGAGGTACTTTTTCAGAGTATTCTGGGGCTCCAGGCGAAAATTGCCTCTGAGGAATGACACTGTCAGGTCCAGCATCTATAAAACAGGCAAGTGCTCAGAATTCTGCTGCTTGCCTGTACTGTGTGCAGGAGGCAAATCAAATAACAGCAGAGATTTGGAGGCAGTACTTTTACTTTAGCCTGGAAACACAGTTGGTTTCTCAGAGTATTCTGGGGCTCCAGGTAAAAATCAACTCTGAGGATGACACTGTCAGGTGCAGCATCTGTATAACAGTCAAGTGCTGGAAGTCTGCTGCTTGCCTTCACTGTGTGCAGGAGTCATCACAAATAACAGCAGACATTTGGAGGCAGCATTTTTACTTTAGGCTGGAAACCCACTTGCTTGCTCAGAGTGTTATGTGTTTCCAGACAAAAATCGACTCTGAGGATGAAACAGTCAGGTGCAGCTCCTAAATAACAGGCAAGTGCCCAGAATTCTGCTGCTTGCCTGCACTGTGTGCAGGAGGCAACTCAAATAACAGCAGAGATTTGGAGGCAGTACTTTTACTTTAGCCTGGAAACACAGTTGGTTTCTTAGAGTATTCTGGGGCTCCAGGCGAAAATCGACTCTGAGGATGACACAGGCACATGCAGCATCTATATAACAGTCAAGGTGATATTCAGGGTCAGGACTGAGGCTAAGTAGCAGGAAGCTACAACAATTGACTACATGTTGTGCTGCAGCAAAGGAGGGGTGTGTAGAAGAGGGATGGCGAAAAAGATGAGAGATGGGAAAGTTAGAAAGCATGGAAGTCAGTCTCTACTGGGGATGCGTGTCCTCTATGTCTGACCATGAAACGGGGGAGGATTCTCCCCTACCGGTGCTCCTTTTATATTCTGGGGCAACTCTTAATTGGCAGGAGAAATGATAGGGGCTTGTCACTGCCAGGCAGCTGCTGTGCAGTAAAGAGCTGTGGGTGGGGAGTTGCTCTCTCTTAGAGGGTTTTTTGGGTTGGACAGGGTGGTTCCCCTGACCCACAGACCCAGCAGAAGCTGGCACTGTTGTGGGAAAAACAAAGAAGGTGCAGCAATCACAGGCAATTTGTATGTGGCTCCCAGAAGCTCCAGGTCAGACAAATAGCCAGGCAGGTAGCTGGCTCGCTAGCTGGCACACCGGGGGGGTTGAGAGGAAGAACACTCTCCCAAGAAAACCCACAAAAACTACCACAACAAACCAAACAACAGTGATGATTACTCTCCGAACAAAGATGGTGATTCTGTCAGGGCGGTCAAGCATCATTCACTCCAGAGAGGACCAGTGCTTTCAATCAGACAGAACTTCTGAATGGAGAAGTTGCTGTACGGACCTCAACCTTGCGGTGCAACAAATGCCTTGAGCTTTCTCCTCAGGATGAAGTGGGGACTGTGCTGGCCTGCAAGAGGTGTGCTCAGATATGGGATATTTTGCAGCAGGTTGGTGAACTGCAGGAGGCAGTGAATAACCTAAAGAACATCAAGAGGGATTACAAGGCGCTGGGAACAGCAGTGGTTGAGGGAGCAGTGCTATGGACAGGACTTCGGCTATTTCAATGATGGGAATGCGTTTGAGAAGCTTGGTCTTCTAGGGGCTGCTGGGTGGCATCTATCAGAAATGGGAAAGGATGTCTTTGGCCACGGGCTTTCTGATCTAGTGAGGAGGGCTTGAAACTAAGTTTGTTGTGGGGAGAGATCCACAATGCGGTCCACATGATGGCCAATTACACTGGGTCTGGAAATAAACTGCAGGCCATGAAGAGAATGCCTGATGTGGATGACAAAGAAACTCCAGTCATAAATAAACTTCAATAGGCACCAGTCTTAAATGATTTTATACTAATAAATGGAGCACGGGGAACAAGCAGGGAGACCTACGGGTCTACACATGCCTCCAGGGTTATGACATCATTGGTGTCGCCAAAAGGTTGTGGGATGGTTCTCATGACTGGAGTGTAGGAATTAACAGGTACAGACTCTAGGAAAGACAGGCAAAGGAGAAAGGGATGGGGTGTTGCCCTCTACATCAAAGACAGAGTGGCATACACAGAGTTCCACCTGGGGAGGGAAGAGCTAACAGAGCTTAGGGGTGAGGACCAAAGGGAAACCAGGGAAAGGGGAGATTGCAGTGGAGGCTCGCTACAGGCCAGCTGACCAGAAAGCTCTGGAAGATGAGGCCCTTTATAAACAGGTAAGAGCAGCTTCAAGTTGACAAGCGCTGGCCCTCATGGAGGATTTCAATCACTCAGGTATCTGTTGAAAGACCGACACAGCACTACACCGGCAATCCAGGAGGCTTCTAGACTGCATTGAGGATAACTTTCTCATCCAAGCAACAGGGGAACTGAAAAGAAAATCTGCTGTCCTGGACCTTTGCCTCACTCATAAGGGGGAGCTGGTGAGTGAAGTGAAGCTCAAGGGCAGTCTCAGCTGCAGTGGTTATGGAATGGTAGAACTGAAGATTGTAAGGGTACCTAAGAGGATGCACAGTAAGCTTGCAACCCTGGACTTCAGGAGAACTGACTTCACCCTCCTTGAGGATCTACTTGGCAGGGTAATGTGGGAAGAGATGCCCAAGAGAGCTGGTTGTTGTTCAAGGACAGACTCCTCCAAGCCTAGGAGCAGTGTCTTCCAGGAAAGAAGGTGGGCAAGAATGCCGAGAGGCTTACACAGGTGAAAAAGGTGCTCCTGGACTTTCTTGGGTGCAAGAAGAAAGTCTATAGGTGGTGGAAGCAGGAACAGGCTGACTGGGATTCAGATTAAAAAGGCAACAGCAGAGACAGAATTAAATCTGTACAGGGGATAAAGGGAAATAAGAAGGGTTTCTTTGCATCCATCAGTAACAAAAGGAAGGCTGGGGATGACAGGGCCTTTCCTGTAGGAAAATGGAGATCTGGTGACAAGCAATATGGAGAAGGGTGAGGGACTTAATGACTTCTTTGTCTTCAGCAGCAAAGGCTGTAGCCACTCCACCAGAGTCCCAGAAGGCAAAGATGGAGATGGGGTGAAGGATGATCCAGACACTTTCAGTGAGGATCAGATTTGAGATCACAGTCTAAAAAAAACCTAAATGTGCACGCATTTGTGGGGCCTGATGACATCCACCCACAGGTCCTGAGAGAACTGGCTAATGAAGTTGCCAAGCCACTAGCCATCATATTTGAAAGATGGTGGTTTGTTGAAGTTCCTGCTGACTGGAATAGGGGAAGCATCACCCCCATCCTTAGAAAGGGAAAAAAGGAAGACCCTGGAAACCATAGCTCAGTCATCCTCACCTCTGTGCTTGGAAGTTCAGGGAGCAGATCCTCCTAGAGGCCCTGCGGAGGCACCTGGGAAATGAAGAGGTGATTGGTAACCAGCAGGGCTTCATCAGAGGCCAATCCTGCCTGACTCATTTATGATGGCATTACAGCACCAGTGGACGAGGAAAGAGCAACCAATGTCACCTACCTGGACTGGTGTATAGTGTCTGATGCAGTCCCGCACGACATCCTGGTCACCAGACTGGAAAATTAGGGACTTGATGAACAGACCACTCACTGGATAATGAATTGTCTGGATGGTAGCACTCAGAGTTGTGGTCGATGACTCAAAGTCCAAATGGAGAGCAGTGGCGAGTGGTATCCCTCATGGGTCAGTACCGGGACCAGTGCAATTTAATATCTTTGTTGGCGATACAGACAGTGGCATCAAGTGCCCCCTCAGCAAGTTTGCTGATGACATCAAGCTGTGTGGTGTGGTGGACATGCTGGAGGGAAGGGTGCTATCCAGAGAGACCTGGACAGGCTTGAGAGGTGGGCCCGTGCCAACCTCATGGGATTCGACAAAGGCAAGGGCAAGGTCCTGCACCTGGGCTGAGGCAATTGCAGGCACAGATACAGACTGGGTGGGGTACAGAGTGAGACTGCTTCAAGGAGAAGGACTTGGGGGTGTTGGTTGACAAAAAATTCAACATGAGCCAACAACATTAGCTTACATCCTGAGCTGCATCGAGAGGAGTGAGACCGGTCGGTCAAGGGGGGTGATTCTCCCCCTCTGTTCTGCTCTGTGAGACCCCATCTGCAGGGCTGTGTCTAGTCCTGGAGCACTGATGCAGGAAAAATATTGAGCTATTGGAATGTGTCCAGTGGAGGGCTAAGAGGAAGAGTGGAGGGCTGGAGCACCTCTCCTATGGCGACAGGCTGAGAGAGTTGGGGCTGTTCAGCCTGGAGAAGAGAGCTGGAGAGGGGCTGTTTCCAAGGGATTGAAGTGGTAGGAGCAGGCGGAATGGTTTCAAGCTGGAAGAGGGGAGGTTTACACTGGAAGTCAGGAGGAAGTTCTCCACCATGAGGGTGCTGAGACACTGGACCAGGTTGCCCAGGAAAGTTTTGGCTGCCCCCTCCCTGGAAGTGTTCAAGGCCAGACTGGCTGGGGCCTTGAGCACTGTGGTCTAGTGGATGTTGTCCATGCTCATGGCAGGGGAGTTGAGACTGGATGATCTTTACAGTCCTTTCTGACCCAAACCATTCTATGAATCTATGATCTAGTATGAAGAACTCTGAGAAATACTGGTCCTATCCAATGTTCCTTTTGTTCTTTTCAGTCTCATGTCCATGATTCCCCTGAAAAGTCTAGTCACAAATGCTGATTCAACAAAAACTACTGCAATAAAAACAGCAGAAAGTTTTACTGTAACTGACAGGTCAGACTGATCAGTAAACAGATTATGTGTGTTTCTAGTATAGGTGCTGACTCAGGCAAGTAGGAAGAAATTTATTCACAAAGAAGTTAAAGACTTCTTTAGCACTAGGAAAAACATATCTAAAAATAGTTTAATAGAAAAGAGTTTTCAAGTGCCTAGAGGCATCACATACATGCTACAGTATGTGCCTACTGGGCATTTATTTGACTGCATTCTTAGAGACCTAAATATGCAAATCCTTCTCATGTTAGGGTTGTGCTTGGAGAGGCAAGGGTAGTCATACTGCTTAGCCTGACTCTCAAGAGACAATTTGATATTTAATACAGACAGACAGTTCTGAAGAGGAAAAACCAGAGCATCCTCTTTAGTTTCACATTCCAGATGACCCTGCAAAGATCTCTTACTCTCCATTCATTATTTTAAAAAAATAGAACGCACAATTATGTGGCTGTGGCTAAGTGCACTATGTATAAGCAGCATAAACTCTTTCCTCCTCTGAAAGGAGCTCTTCAACGCTGAAGAGCTTCAATAATTATGTATAAATATCTAGAAATCTTATGGCTCTAGAGACACAATTTTCAGAAGCAGTAAGTGCTTACAGGTGCCACACAAAACATCCATACAAAGATCTCTGTTGGCTCCAGAACTGGAAGCCACAAATCCCCTTCCAATGGGCTTTCTCAGTATTTCCTTTTGTGGCTCTTTACGTAACAATTCAAGATTTTCCAGACCAGGGCCTGGAAGCCAGGTGACTTAACCCACAGTCTAAAGCATTATTCACAGCTCACAGGGGCTGTTTAATGTAAGCGTTGTATGCAAAATGGAAGAGAACCACACAGGAGTTATTTGAGGAGTAGATACACTGTCAAAACCCTGTGGTTCTGTGATAATAACACTTACATGAGAAAGCACTTGCATGTTAACTTTATGTTTATGCTTCCTTTGTCAGACTAGTGGAGATGCTAAATGGGAGCAACCAATATAACCTGTGGTAACTTTGTTTCTATGACAAGTTTCACCAACAAAATACTACATTTGGGAAAATATAACATTGGAAACAAAATGCGATTGTAGCCTATTTACTTAAATGTGAAGAAGCAAATATATATTAAAACTGAATATTAACTGAAATCTTACTAATTATGAAAAAAAAAAAACCCTACACAACAGAAGGAAGACTTATAGTCATTCCAAATCCATAGTGAGACTGAAAGACAAAAAGAGATCTCAGACTTTTGTAATGCTTATGTATTGCTAAGGATATCATATACAACAATCTAAAAGTATGTTTCCAAGACAAAATTTAAGATTACATATTTTTATACTTACAAAACACACTACTTTTTGTGTCTACATCAATCTAATTCTGTGGATGGTTTCAATTTACAACAAAGAAATCTATTAATTGTGCAACCACATTTTAAAATGTAGCATTTCACTGGTCTTTTCTCTCACCTTTCTGACATAAGACAAGACTTATATCTGAAGACTTAAAATATCAGTTGATCCTTCTTGATTCTCTTCATGAATTAAGAGTGAAAAATGGCAGCACATGGAGAGTTAATGTTTTTTCCATCTGAGACATAAGTGACTGCATAATTAGTTACACACATGCTTTGACCTGTGTATGTGATTGGAAATGGCTCTCCCATTTCACTGATGAAAAGGTTCCACATTAATTTATAATGCAAATGAGTACGTGTGGGAGAGCACAAGCGTTCATTCCTCTGTGCTAGATTTGTTACACACGCAGTCACTAATAGATCTTGCATGTATGTTCTTTCTTTTAATAAGTATGCTTTACATGCACACTTGACCATTTGATTGCTTTAATTTTACATTGCAGATTACTATTTTTAAGTTTAGGGTAACAAAAAAAGTCACCATCCAGGTATCTATTTGGGATACCATTATTTTAGAATATTTCCTGTTGTGATTCCAAGTGGTTCCTAACAGCAAACTAAAGACAGAACAAAGTCTAAGTCATTTACTGTAAGCAATAGTTTAATACTTTGACAATGCAGTTTCTTAAGATAGCAGCACAATGGCTTTTAATCAGTTGGTGTCTCAAAACAGTTATTCTGAAAACAGTGCAAAATGCCGTATCTGGGAAAGTCACAAGCACAAAAGCAGCATGAGACTCCAGGGAAGAAGCAAACAATAAATGTTCTTTAGTTTCCTGCCATACAATAGCTGCTCGTTGTTTATAGTTCTTTATTATTGTATAAATGTCAGGTCTTTGTGAAGGACTGGAACTACCCAATAGGGCTAGATCTGTCATGGGGTACCATTATTCATTCTTAATAAACAACAACTAAGCATGATCTCCCTCTCCATGATTATATCAGTCAAGCTGACAGCAGATAGGTGCAAGAAAGTCCACCTCTGTCTGCAGGGAAAGAGAACAGATGCTAAGTATCCCCTTACCTGATTTTTATCAGCAGCTATAGAATATTTACAGGCATTTTTTGTTCCTCAAAAGTTACAAATTGTCCCTGATTGCAGTAACAGACTCTGACAGTGCTTTACAAAGATGATAGTATATACTTGTAATTGTCAGGACACTTCTGCTTTTCTTTGCTTCTTAAGGGCCAATCACAGAGTATGCAAGAACTGCTTTCTTCTGCTTACTCATTTTCATTCATGTATCCTTTTAGCTTTATTTCCATAAAACACTTAAAATCACATTCACTTTTTCTTGTCTACTTTTTTATATCTAAAAATTGTATGTGATCTCCCCTAAAATATCATTGCTTCCAAAGCTCTCAATCCCAAACGATTGAATTGCAAACTGCTCAGTACATCTTAAATAGTTTAAGATCTGGATCTAACGTGCAGAATGCCAGACCTGTGGAGCCTTTGAAACACAGTGTTGATCACACCTATCCAAAATTTAAACCGAGGTTTGTAATATCAGAATTCTATGTTTAGAAATGCTTCTCTATATGCCACCTTATCTGAGAAAAGCTTCAGTCCTACACCATTCCCAGTTGAGCCAAAATACATTCAAAACAATTGCCTTGGGAAAGAGCTCATTTTGTAATTTTTTGTAAGTGTTTAATTCATTTGTGAGAGCAGCCCCATTGCAGCCAATGGGAGTTTTTCTAGTAAGGTTAAATACATACAAAACCTGCCTTTCACTGGAAAAACAGCATTCATTCCACAGCAGTTTTTAAACATTTTTGTTTAATTTATGTTTAATCAGAGTGCTATGGTTAAACTGATCCTGCGATTTTTCCACTAACTGCATGCATGGATGAGGCCTTTAGTTTGTAACCTTTGATGTGTAATGCTCTGTTGCCATACCATGGGGAAATTTTCTGTAAGCCCATGGTCCAGCTGCTCGAAAGACTTTTCCAGCTCCTCTGTTATGTTCTGTTACATAATGATAGCTCAGTCCAACTAATTTCTGACAATATTAAAAGCCCAAATAGATCCACAGAAATTATATGCATTGGAGCAGATAAAATCTTGCGGAGGCTCCTTTCTACAGCTGAGCTTCCCAAGCAAAATTGTTATAGCTAATGCTTCTAAAAATATTCCTCCCTTTTTATTTTTAAGAAAACATTACAGAGAATAAGATAGCATCCTTTCAAATGTGTTTGTTTCATCAATAAATATCTTACAGATGCCTCTATTAACAACAAATGCAGAACTATTTCTATCAGCTTGAGTTTATTTACAGTTAAAGACTCACACTAGTGACACAGTGAGTCACAAATTTGATATAATGTTCTTTTTCCTTTTTTTTCCTTTGAAAAAAATACATTTTCAGAAAAGCTTTCTTTCAGTAAAATGATAGAAGTGTAAAGCAGTCTAGTGGCAACTTCATTCCATTTGTTAGAGAAAAATATTGTAAGTACTGCTGTATGTGGCAGCCAGCACAGAGTCTGTTCCTGTCCCAGGCTGAGAAGGTCCCAGGAAATGGCTTTGTCAGCAGTAGTACCTGTGCTAACAAGAAAATCTGCTCCTGGGTGCTCCTGGGTAAAGAGTCATAGAACTGGAAGGAATCTTCAGAACTCCAGTCCAACCCAAATGGCTTTGAGGAGTACTTTGGAGAAATGGCTGGTCAGGTCAGCTGATTCACAAACAGCCAAATTCCATGAGTCACGGTGCTCAGACGAACAACTTCCTCTCCCACAGGAAAGTTTCAGAGGAAATGTTGGATTTCAGAGGCCTGACTCTTCCTGCAAGGTGGCTTAGCTGTGTTCCACCAGCTTTCATTAGTCTCAGCAGCAGTATCTCCAGTGAAAGTCATGCGGTTGGTTGCCGAGGATGAAGTTTAGCACTGGAAGCCTAAAGCTCCAAGGACATTGTCTCTGTTCAAGACCATGTACCAAAATAATAAAAATTTCCAGAGATTTTAGATAGCAGCATGTACCAAATAATACTTTGCAGGAAAAAACAAATCAGTTTAAATCTTTATGTAGCCTTTCAAGCAGTTGTCCTAATTTGCATACATCTTGCAATCTTATCCTTTATGAAAAGTTGATCTCAGCTTTGCAGAGTCTTTGTCCTCTTGTTGTATTAGGCGCTGCTGTTCCTCACATCTTATTATAGGTAGTGAAGTTGTGTTCAGTAATACAAAGTATATATCTTTCTCTTCTCTCTGTTACAAAAAAATAAAAATAAAATCAAATATCAGTTCTCAGAAATCATTGTTCGTATTTCTCTTGCAGTTTATGCTGGAAAAGGATAAAACACAAAAAAAACTGACTAAAAATACTCAGGATAACAAAAATCTTTGCTTCATTAATATTCTGGACTTCTCTTTCCACAGCTGCAACACGAATTTTTAATCTCAGAGAGCTATTTCAGTATGAAGTGCAGTAATTAGCTCATAAACCATCAGAAACAGATCTGTGCCCAGTGTTTTAGCCTTTAAAATAGCGAGGAAGAAGTGTGGGTATTAAATAACATTTGTGCAAGTCTGATGAGACTTATTTTTAGTCCAAGGGAATAGTAATGTGTGAAGTAATCCTTACTAGGAAAGAAATTTCACTAAAATGTAAACTTAAATTTGTTTAATACATTTTACTCCTCTTCAAAATTCTCCTTTTTACTTTTGAAACCAGACCCTCAAAACAGCTCCAATGTAATTACAATTCAAAACACGAATGTTCCATATGTTGTAAGAACAGAATCACAGAACAATCATGGTTGGAAAGGACCTCCTAGATCACAGAGTCCAACCATACCCACACCAACAAAACCCCTAAATACCTAATCGATGGAAAAACACAAAATAACTGTCACCATGCCTGCCACTCTTGCATGTCACAAAGCACCATGTCTACACGCTTCCCAAATACCTCCAGGGATGGTGACTCAACCACCTCCCTGGGAAGGCCCTGCCAGTGCCTCACCACTCTTTCTGGAAAGAAATTTTTCCAAAGATCCAATCTAAACCTCCCCTGCCACGACTTCAGACCATTGGCCCTGGTTCTGTCATTAGTCACCGAAGAGAAGAGGCTAACACCCAGCCCTCTACAACCTCCCTTCAGATAGTTGTAGAGGGCAATGAGGTCCCCCCTCATCCTCCTCTTCTCCAAACTAAACACAACTTAGCCTCTCCTCATACAACTTGTTCTCTAAACCCCTCATGATCTTGGTAGCTTTGCTCTGGACCCATTCCAGCATCTCAATGTCTTTCCTATAATGAGTGGCCCAGAGCACAATACTCGAGATGAGGCCTCACAAGGGTTGAGTACAAGGGCACAATAACTTCTGTTCTTCTGCCGACCACTCTGTTCCTGATCCAGGGCAGGATCCTGTTGGCCTTCTTGACCACCCGGGCACACTGCTGGCTCATATTAAGCTGGCTGTCTACCAGCACTCCCAGGTCCTTTTCTGCTGACCATCTTTCGAGCCTGTAGCGTTGCCTGGGATTGTTGTGACTGAAATGCAGGACCCAGGTCTTGGCCTTCTTGTCCCTCAGACAGTTGGCCTCGGCCCACTGATCCAACTTCTCCCAGTCCCTCTGTAGAGCCTTCCTGCCCTCAAGCAGATCAGTGCTCCCACACAATTTGGTGTCGACTGCAAACTGAGTGAGAGTGCTCTCAATCCCCACATCCAGGTCATCAATAAAGATATTAAACAGGACTGGCCCCAACACTGAGCCCTAAGGGACACCACTTTTGACCAGCTGCCAGCTAGATTTCACCCCAAATACCTCAAATGAGACAGACTCACACACAAAGCATGTTAACAGAAACATAAAGCTGCAGCACCAAACAATCTGGGAAATCCAGAATTAGATTAATCAGAAAAACGTATCTCGCCTTCCTTTTGAATAGGTGTTAATATAGACCTTTAATTACTTGACATATTATTCCTTTCTAGTCTAAAGATCTTCCTCAGCACACCACGCTGTGAGGATCAGAAAAGTGCATCACTGTGTGTGTTTTCCCCAGACAGTTGCAATCTCTGATCCCTCCCTGGCAGCTAATTGATTCTCACAGTTGCTCTCATTACACATTCTTCTTTCCAGTCTCACTAAACTTCTTGCCTTCATCACCTTCTCCCATTAAGTATTTTCTCTCCAACAGATAAAAATCAAGCATCTGCTCTGAATAAAAATTCAGAAAAATGACAGCAGAATGAGACAGAAAGCTCCTAATTCCAATGACTGGCCTCAGCTTACCACTCAGGATCACACCTTGATGCAATGCATCCTGTTATTTTGACCAGGTTGCTAGTGGTCACTAATCTGTTTTTACTCTATCATAGGTAGTACTTCATTCCCCCAGAGTCTGACAGTCTCTTCTTTCACAGGGGCACAGGAAGCCTGAAAGACAACATTACTTGTAATGTACCAGAAATCATAGAGTACTTCAGCTTTTTTCACATTCATTTTCACAGGGATTCCCCATACTCCTTGGTCTTCCATTTGTTGCTGTTGTACTGTGGTGGATTCAATTTGCCTGAGTGTCGAGTAATAACCAAGCTGCTCTATAACCCTTTCTTAAACAGGACAGAGGGAGAAAAATATAAGATAAGGACTGTGAGATCACTCAGCAAACTTAAGGAAATTAATTTTTTGCAATCAAAACTCAGAATGGAGTAATAAGAAATAAAACCAAATCAGAAAACACCTTCCCCCATTCCTATCTGATTTGGGGCTCAACTTTGCTCTCAGGTTTCTCTGCTTCCTCTCCAAGTGGCTCAGGGTGACCAGCAATAGTGGTTGTGGTTACTTCACCATATGTTGTCTCTGTAGCTAATTCTTACTCACTCTTTTTCCCTCCTTGAGTGTGGGGTCACTGCCACAAAGACACAGTCTTCCACAAACATCTCCAACACATGTCCTTCCCTCAGTTCTTCATCAACTGCTTTAGCTTGGGTCCCTTTCATGGGGTGCAACTCTTCAAGAACAGATTGCTCCAGCATAGGTCCTGCATGGGGTCATATATCCTGCCAGCTAACCTGCTCCAGTATAAGCTACTCTCTCCATGGGGCTAAGGTCCTTCCAGGAACCTCCTCCAGACTAGGCTCTCCACAGGTTCACAGTCTTCTTTGGGCATCCATCCATTCCAGTGTGGGGTCCTACACAGGCTGCAAGTGGACACTTGCTCTACTGTTCATCTCAATGGGTAGAGGGGAATATCTGCTCCAATGCCAAGAGCACCTCTTCCTCTCCTTCTACAATGACCTTCATGTCTGAAGAGTTGTTCTCACTTCTATTCTGACTTTCCACCTTCTTAAATACATTATTATAGGTGCACTACTTACCATTGATAAGCTCAATCTTGGCCAGCAGCAAATCCACCTTGGAGCTGGCTAGCATTGCCTCTATTGGACACAGGGGTAGTAACATCTGGCATCTTCTTACAGAAGCCATCCCTGCAGCCCCCGATACCAAATCCTTGGCACAGAAATCCAATACATGCACCTATAGAAGCCTGTCTGTTACTGTTCTCATCCCTCACCAATTTCACTTCTACTTGATCTTTGGCTTTGCAATTCATTCCTATGTCTCCAGGCAATATATTTCTTCTGGTAACTTATAGCCCATGTTTTTTTCCTTTCTGAGTTTGAGCTTAATCAAGAACCTCCTGTTCAACCAGGCTGTGGTGTTGCTTACTGCCTGCACAGTGCAATGCAGCCTTTGCTTTGAAGTGTTTGGGTTTTTCTTTGAAGATAAGCCAAATATCTTGGACCAGTATTTACCTTCTCCTACACTGGATTAAAGCTTCTACACACATTATCTACTACATAGACTTCCAGGAAGTCTCTCACTGATTTTCTTGAATCAGTATCAGCAATGGCTGCATGTCATAGTCTGACAGCAACCTCAGCAGTCAAGAGAAAATTTATTACTTAATGCATTTGCAGAAATTCTCTGGAAATGGATATATAAGCAAAATTACTTCAGTACTATAGCTATATACCATAATAGTGACTGGAGAAATCATAACTTAGGAGATCAGATGCTGCTTTGATAGCATGCTTAAAAGCCACAGCAGGCTTTAGGATCACGCTTTTTTTTTTTTTTTGTTATCAACAAAATAAGCAAGGCAAAACTTGCTTTTAGGCAAACACATCTGTAGATTTAGAGTGTATCACTCTATTATTTGTCCTTGAGTCTTAAATTGCAGACAAAATTTTAAAAACCACCACTATTTCACATAGTTATTGTTAAGCAAAGTCCCAAACCAACATATCTTATTATTTGAACTACAGATCCAAAGAGGCTACTGTTGATCTCTGAGAATAACTTCAAATGACAGAATTCCGCTAAAAGTCTTGTACTACAAAAATTGCTTTGCTTCTCAACCAAGTAACTTACATAAGAAATAAAGCCTCTCTCTCATTCACCCTAAGGTAGAGAATAATCATATCCTGTGAAGGATTCCTAGTGCCTCTAAGTAATTCTTCAATCATTCTAAAATGCAACAGAGGAAATCCATCAGAGGAAAATGCATTTTGAAAAAAAACACAAATACCAGAATTTACATTATCACTAAACTTAGTGAGATAAGTCAAAACTTCTAATCACACTTGGTTGTTTGAAAAAATTGTGATAAAAATTTGAAGAGCTTTTTTTCCCATATGCCTTACCCAAAAGATAGTAAAGACACCCACTAAGCCAATCTATTAAGGAGAACATTTTTTTTGGTTTTTCAGAAGGGACGTTGAATCATGAACTGGACTAAAACAGCAAGAGTCTAAACCATTTGGCCTGATCATTATTTGCTCTGTCATTAGTATAATGAAAAGCTGCAACCCTATACATTGCTAGTCATC
Source organism: Upupa epops (assembly GCA_013397515.1). NCBI lineage: Eukaryota > Metazoa > Chordata > Aves > Bucerotiformes > Upupidae > Upupa > Upupa epops. Next base: position 12,763 of record VZRI01000982.1, on the reverse strand, counting down.
ATTCTTCATTCAGTGTCCACAGAAGATGTCACAAAAATACAAACCTGTATGATTTCTCCTTTCCTATCTAATTTTATGGTCAGGGTTGAGACTTGTTCATCTGGTCAGAATGTTTGCACTTTAGGCTACATGTATCTAAAACCCAACAGTGATTATAAACATTTTCAGAGTATATGAGTAAACATATTTTTAAAGTAAATGAAAATCCAGAACTAGATTTATAAGTGGAAGAGCCGATCCTGGTAAAGGCAAATACATGGTGCCGAAGGTGATATATCAGGTGACGTAGTAGGTGGTGGGATATTGCGAAAGGGGGATATTGGAAGGGGGATGGCTCAAGGAAGGGAAGAGTCTCTTCTCCCTAATCTAATTAGTCTAATTAGCAAAGTGCTAAACAACTTAAACAAAAACAGGGAGTGATAACTGGACTTAGAGAAACAACTCATATTTACTTTCAACAAGCCCCTACTTCCCACTACATATCCCAATTCACAAACCAAATCAATGGTTGTACAAAACAACAGGGATAGATATGAGTCCTTCCAAGAGTTCCAGCTTTGTAAACATGTGCTTAGGCAAACAGATGCCAGGCAACCTTTTTCAAGCAGCAACATAATTATAAACCCCACAACTCCAGAGCCATTCCCTTAGTCACATCTCTATCTACAGCAGGTGGTTGGGGTGCCTCATGGACTCAGGCCCCCCAGACATCACAGGTCTCCTTCAAGTCAAGGCTTTAAGAACTCTGATAACTCGATTTCCACCCCTGCCACTGCTAGCTTCCTTTTCAGGCCAGCATCCTGGGGCTTATTGAGCTCCAGACAACCTTTCATTCACCACCACCTTTCACCATGTTCTAAGGTGAAGGCTCTGTATGAGATCTTTCTTCCACACTCCTTTTTCAGTTCCGAGGCTGCAGCACAGCTCTCTTCTCCCCCCATTAACAAAAAAAAATAACCTCCCAGGTTAAAAGAAACCTGCTCCAATGGCCATGAAAGCCATATTTCCCAACCCAAATGTATTCATTCACAGAGGTGCTGACTGGCTGAGTCAGGTGTAGGTTCTGCCCAGAGCTGGAGAAAAGGGTTTTTTTCTGGTTTCCTGAAACTTCTCCCAGGCACTGTTTTCCAGCCCTCCACCTAGCTCAAACTACAACACGTGCGTAAGTAGTTTTGGGGGACACAAATTAGTGATGAACTGGCAGTGCTAACTTAATGGTTAGACTTGGTGACCTAAAAGGTTTCTTCATCTAAACCAATTCTGTGATCATTTAAATTACATTAAACTAAAAGCAATTATTCTCCAGACTGAAATGTTTTGTTTTGATTTCAGACTTGAAAGAAAGGTTTACCTGACTAAAAAAGTATTTCACAGCTGTGTCAGCTGGGTCTAACAGAGACATCTCTTTATTCTACAAAATGAATCACATTTGTTTGTATTCTCACAAGTATAATAACAATAATACTACTTATAGAGAAATACCTTCAGGCACTAATTCACACTTTGAAGCTCGGAGAATTAATTTCCACATTATTAATTAGTCTTTATTTGGGTTATTAGTTATAAACAAGTAGCCAAAATCTATTATAATTATTATACAAGCAATAATTAATTTGTTTTCAATAAAATAGCAAGTTGCAAGCCTTATAATCCTTTATACAAGTAACAAAGTTGTGAGAGAAACTGCCTGGTATTGATTGCAGTTCAAAGCCTCCTGCAGTCCATTAAACAATTCTAGCTGATTTCTGAGGCTTGGGTGCAAGTCAGAAATCACCAGAATGACCACCCTCAATATTAATGTCCAGGTATGCTTAAGCTGCTCTGAACTATGGCCACATGATGCCCTGCTGCTTTGTTTAGGCTGTGGTGATTCTGGGACAAACCAGCTCAGCTGATTTGTTCAAGTGTAAACATTTTGCTGGGATGATCATCTTCCAGTCAGACCAAGAAACTAATAAAATTCATCACATAAATGCTGTAAACAGAACCAAGCAAAAAGTAGGCAAGTGCGTCCACTATACTTTTACCAGAAATACAGCTTTAGAAGTAATCTGATATGTCTCTTATGTGATTTGAGACTTGAAACTGATGCCACCAATAACTCTTTTTAACACTGATGGAAATCTGCACATTTGAAAATTACTTTCCTGATTAGAAAAACATAAGCAATGTCATTTGCCTTCATTTGTGCTTCTTTACCTTTTCTTCTTTTTGATAGATTTAGAGTGAATACTTTCTCACATCCATTTACTCAGTTCTGACTTGTATTACCTCAGCTGCACACAAAACTCACAAAATCATTGTCCTAGCAAATGAGAGGCTCAGGAAATAAGGGATCAAAGACACAATATGCACACATTTAGCCTGGATGGTAGATGAGCTCAAGTGCAGTGCTTTGTTCTTAAGCCAGATAATCCATTTCTTCTGCAATTTGCTATAGTGCTGATTTGGTCTGATTAACAGCCAATTTCATGGTGAGCATGTTATTGAATATATAGCCATTTGTTTGCAATGTGGACAATTAGAAATCATGGTTCTTAATTCCACTGATGTTTTCATTGTATAGTTCTACAGTGTTGATTGGAATTGTCAGTTTCTGAATATGATGACTACACGTTAATGTTAAACTTATAGTAATGTTCTTCTAGTATGATATGAACATACATCATAGAGGTAAAAGTGAACTTTTATTAATGTTTTTATAGGGTTTTACAGGGTTCACGCAGCTGAAGTGAAACTACTATTGGTTAAACTAACTTGACCACGCGTATTTACTTCCATGTGGTTATATGCAGATCTTGCACATGCCTCTACGTTAGTCTCTCCTCCCTATTCTGTGGTTAGCATGTCTTGTTTATAATCCTCTTATTTGTTTAACAACATCTCTGTTCCTCCTCATTCTTGTTATTCCAGGAGGCTTCAAGGACACTGCCTCTGGGACTGTAGGATGGGTTGTGAAAACAGACATTGAGTAAAATATCATGCCCTTGATCTGCTAGGATATTCTCTACAATTCTACTGTAATTAATTATTGCTAATGTATTCTTTATTAGAAGCTGATGGACTACTCAACAGAAGTATTCTGTCCCTGCACCTATCACAGCACTACAGACTACAACAATGGGTCAGGACTGAGGTTCTGCAAATAGTTACTGATTTGAATCCAACACACCATAGTGGGGGCATTCTGGATTTACAGGAATGTTCTAAGAACTGAAGAGTAACAAAGCAACTATCATATTGATTCTCTTACTAGTATATTTTCAGCTGACTATGTATTCAATGGTAACTACAGTAAGACTCTTTTCTCCAACCTAATCCTACAATATCAGTATTTGACCAGACAAATATTCAGTATTCATCTGACCTTACTTTCAAAGCATTTATTTAACCTGTGCATGTAAGTTCATTGCCTTCTTATCTGCACTCTGCTGAAATGCAAGGCTCTTTTCAGATGATTACTGTGACAATTAGGTCACTGCTGATACCACCCACTACAAAAGCTTGCTAATGCTAGTGCTAGTTAGCCAAATGAAATACTAAGAACAGTCCATTTGTTAACAAGACCCAGGGAGGTATTGCTCTAAAAAATGAAACATTGACATGACTGATTGAAGTTTAGCAATGAGGACTGAAGATAGTTTTCTCTCCTTTTCTTATTTGTTTCTGCTATACTTTAACATCACCATGCCACAGCTCTACCTGTGAAACCACCAGAAGTGGATCCTGAGATGCCACAAGGAACCTGCCCACCAGTTATGTTGAATCATTTCTACCTGAGGCCCTGGCCCAAGGCTCAGAGTAGAAAGGATGTGACACAATGTCACTAATAATTAAAGATGGGATAAATCTTGACACTGAGAGAAAAGAATTTCCAGCTGCTCTTCTACCAAAGGTCTTTAGTGGAGAAATCAGTGGAGAAATAGGATTTTTACTTCATGGGGTGCCTCCTTCTGTGAAAGCCATGGGTTTTATGATTAGAGGCAGTCTTCACTAGCTTACATGGGCCCCAAATGGCAGGTGGCCACATCCCATTTCTAATACAAATATTGCAGCAGAATAAAATCTTTTTCCAAAGCATTACTTTTTTTTTTTATAAATAACTGAACAGTTTAGTGTGTGCTTATACAGTTGGATGTAGAAAGTGGTGGACTAGTGCCAGCCATACCCCAAATCATTTGGATGTAAGCCACCCTGTGTCCAAAAGCCATTTAGCTACATTACTGCAGGACGATGCCTCAGTGAATAAGACTTGCTAGGAGTCACTGTATTAGTACAATTATGTTTTAGTCAAAACTATTAGATCACACAGGCTGACAATTTCATTGTTTGACTCAGAAGCATTGTAGAATTTAATATGCAGAAAGAGTTTATCAAAAGCAGAAGCTTAAATAGTCAATATAAATGTTCTCCAAGATAATAATAGTGGATTTAACAGCTATGTGGTAAACAGAGAATTAAGAGTTTCATTCTGCCAGTCTTTTATTTGTCTTTAAGCTGACATACAACATAAATATGCTGTTCACAATAGCAAACCTTAATTGGTAGGATTCTTCCTTTCGATTTCCAAAGAATTAATGTTTGCATTTAATATCATACTGTCATTACCTTGTTTCCTCCAGTAAGAGTTTTCTGCTTTCTACAGGTGCAGAGGACCAGATAAATACATATATCCCCATCCCTTTATCCTTCTTATCAGCACACAGAATGATCACTAGTAATTAGGCATAATTACACAGTTGCCTGCATTGTGTTGTTATATTGCATGACAGCATGTTTTAACACATAGGGATTCACATCTTAAAACTGTCATAGGTATTTTAGTCACATTTCAAAGTGCAGTATATTCTTTCCTGGACTGAAATGTGTTTTTAGCACAAATTAACTTATCTAATGAAAAATATGAGAACAAAATTCAATAAGTGCAGTAAAAAACTCCACGTTTGTTTTTTTTTCCTGTGCTACCATCTGCTTCACTGGGAACTCAGACACTGTATTTATCATGCTTTGTGAGAAGCAGGGAGGAGAAAGGAATGTTAGTACCTAATATTTCTTTTGATACAATGTGCTATGGGTGAACTAGAGCTAGTATTATAAAATTATTGTTCTGTGTATGAGTCACAAATTCAAAAGACGATAAAGAGAATTATTTTTCATTAAAATTTCCAAGTAAATATTGATTTTGAGAATGATTACTAGTCAGAAGGATTAGTCAGTACAAAACTTGAGGTGCAACTTGGTTTCTCCATCTGCATAGAACTGAAGATTGCTTGCTTCCAGTGTTTATTTGCCAATACCAGGAAATTCTGATTAAGACTACACTTAGAAGAAAACTGCAAATTTTTCAAGCATGTAAACAAAAATTTTTAGAAGTTACAACTGAGAAAACTGAGCCAAATAACTAAGAGGGGTTTATATATTAATTATCCTATGATTTCAACAGGTACTCACAATGAGTAAATATGGTTGAAGATACAGACTATGTCAATATGCTTTGCCTTTTCTCAAAATTCAGAGACAGTGAGACAATGTTCTTCATCTATGAAAACTGATTCTGTTTCAGTTGAACTGTCTCACTTTGTTTTTGACCACTGTGTCCCAGACTATGTTATCTCCTCTAGGGGAGAGGCCAGACTAATGTCACACTGTATTACAGCACAACCTCTTAATCATGTTGGAATCAAATTTGGTTTTAGTATACTTACTATCTGGGGATATTAGGGTAAAATAGTCGAACTAGAATTCTCTGAATGTGTTCTCAAAAATCCATCTTATAACAATATTATTCTATAATATACAATCTATTATATTGCAGTACTACACAGAGACTTTAGAAGACGATGAGTGAAAACTATAGAAAAGACATCTACTAAATAATGAAGGCCTTGAACTTGAATTCTGTTTAATGTAATGAGATATCTTTACATGCTTTTACCTCTAACATTTCATTTTAAACTAAGTATTTCCAAATATATAAGTGTGCACTTAAAACTAATGGACGTATATATTAGCTAATGATTGAAAACACACCTTTTTTTAAGGTTCTTTAATCTGTCTAGCTTTGTAACAGATTGCACAGAGTTCAGATAAGATAATGTTACAATGCAACTGTAAACCAATGCCTTAAAAACTGGGAAGACTGCCAAACTATTCACAATTAATACAACCAAGAGTCCACGAGATGTTTTTCTTTAAATTGAGAAAAGCATCATATTACAAGCCTGCTTTATTATCTATAAATATTTATGCAAGTTTAACTGTTGAGTTTTACATTTCACTAAGCAAAAACTGCAAAGGGCCAGCTGCTGAAAATGTACTATTTCTCAGAATTCACAGCACAATAGGCTGTTAAAGAATTTGTAGGCCTAAAAATTATAGCGAGTTCCCTAAATAGAGAGAAATCACCTATTTTAAAGTCAATATTGAGACAAGTTAAAAGTAGGCCCAAACCCTGAAAACTAATCTAAATTCTATTCCTTAATATGCATTTATCTATTTATATAGATATTCAGAAATCAAAACCAATCTGAGTAACATACAAATTTAAGTTACTTGAATGCAATTATAATTGCTAATTCACGTTATCTATTTACGTAAACATAGTTTAAAATTGAAAAAGAGACCACAGAATTTTAGAACTTTTTAGGTTTAAGATCATTGAGTCCCAACCATTAACCTAACTACCAGGTACACTGCAAAACTGTTAAAACACCAGAATTATTCCAGATATGACTAGCTGCTGAAAGCAACGAAAACTATTGGTTGTCATCATAGCTACTAATTTGTCCCAAATTTATCTGAACTTAGTATCTTGCTTTCAAACTTTTTAATAAATTCTCAGTATGAACACTCAAGAAAAATAATTTTAATTTCATGTATTCCAAACCAGGTGTAAGGTAAATGTTCTGTTCTTTTCCTACACACATATTCAACATCAACTGGATTATAAAATTCACACCTATCTATCCCAAAAAGTTTTCAAAAAATGTAGTGATCTGGAATTCATCTTCATGCCTTAATTTTTTAATTGCAAAAACAATTCAGTGCATTACAAAGAGAACTGTGAAGCATCTTTCACTAGCATTTAGGGCTCTATTATGCCAGTAAAGACATCAGTGTTCCAGGAAAACACTTCTCAATCATTGTCAAGAGCTTTTCTTATAGCTAATGCATTGAAAAAGAGGCTATGGAATTACCTGGTCATATCAGCCTACCAAATCATATCAGAAGTGTAACTTCTTTGGAGTCCAAATAATTTATCTATTCACACTCCAAAGAACAAAGCAAATGATCTGAATATAATGTGAAATTATTAAGGAGATGGTTTGTGAACATCGCTCAGCTAAGAACTACAAATTTTATGTGCACAAGAATTTTTTCTAGCTAAAGACATGTAGTTAGGTTTTCAGTTAGCAAAGCACATTAAAGCTTTCAATAAAATACACACATGCCAACATTTATAAGAGCTCTAAATTGTTTCACACCTGGACAAAGCACAGGCCTTCTGTGGTTTTCCCACTTCTACTCTTTCATCTCTATTGTTCATTTTTTCTTGCAGTGTGAATAATTGATTGAGAATGATTGGCTGAGAATAATTGACATGAGCTATTCATACTTTTGCAACATGCTGCTATCCACCAGCAGACTGTAATTTATTTGCCATTTTAAACTAGCCATGGTTTTGCATGTTGTTGAGTTTATCTGGTTACTGAGGGATTTTTGCTGTATGAGTAGACCAGTTAACTTTTCAAAATTCAAATATGTTACTTAGTTGCTATGCCACAGAAGAAGAAAGATGCTGCTGTTTCTTATTTGGATCTTAAAAGTATAATCATACAGTGTCTTGAGGAAGCCAAACTTTTTGGGAAAGGAAGTGCTTAGAGAAAAACTAGGATAAGGGGAACATTACAAAAAAAATTAAACATTATCTTTCCAGACTACATTGTAAGTAACTCAAATTGTCACAATAACTATGAGTGGAAGGGATTGCAGAGTGTCACATATCTGCTTCAGCTTTTTGATCTTTGTGTTTCACATTTTTTGTGACCTATGGATTACTTTTTAAATGGATTGTGAAAAACAAAGTAAGAAAAGCAAATCAGTTGTTACGCTTAAAATTGCTAAGCAGGGCTGTGGAAAAGTAAAATATCACAGACAAACGCTTTATAAGCAATTCCACCATTCCTTCTAAACAAATGTTTCAGGAAGAAATAAACATAAACCCTAACCTAAAGCATCTCACTGTTCAGTTTCAATCCATTATTTGTTGCCTGTCCGTGGTGATTGACCTGAAACCAGAATACCCTAATCTGAGCCACAGAGCTGCTCCATGATTGCCAGTTCCATTTAGCAGCTGTAGGGTCAGGAGGAAATATATGGTTTTGGAAACACAGTGTGTCACTATTTTCAAAACATTTTTATGGAATTTTATTTCTTAAGAAATTTATCTTTAAAAAATGGATTTGTTCCAATTTGAAAATAAGCCAAATTAAAAAGAAAAAAAAATGAAATAAAAATCTGTGAACTGTAAATCTTGCTATTCAGCCAGCTCCATTGCTATGGCATACTGGTTTTTAACAAATGCTCTGGTAGCACCATGAATCTTTCTGTTGAATCTTCCTGTTTCATTCAAAAAGACTTTTTCTTCTCTCTTGCCACTCATGAAATTTCATCTTAGGCCGTTTTCTATTCTATTAGCCACTCTCTGCTGCCTTTGTTTTCCTTTGGTGTCCTGTATTTTGAAAACTAAACTCAACCTCACTAGAGAGAAAAGCAGAAGACTGCAATACTGGTAGTGAGAATTATTTTAGTTTTCACCCGTCTTTCTATACTTATCTGGAGAAAAGCAACCCCCTTCCCCATTTGCTGAAGTATTGCGTAAACCCTGACTTCATTAGCGTAAAGTTTATTTTTCACAGAATTTAATGTTCTCAGATTATTAGCAGGGCTTTTGGAACCCCAGTACTCCACGAAGAAAGTTTAAGTCCCAATGACAATAATAAGTGGTGGATATTTTTTGATATGACAATAAATATGGCTTAAGAATTAATAAACCTTCCCAAACTTTGCAAATCCTGCAATAAAACCATAATAATTGCCAATATTGTTATTTTCCCATCTGCTGAAAGTAACTTTTCCTGAAACAATTACAGTGACAGTTCTGACCAAGGTTTTATCCTGAAATGAAATCAGCAGTTTCTGTACGGTCTGAGATGGGTACACATAGTGTGACTATGACTAACTTAAATAGGGTAATACAAAGAGATGTTTCTGTCTAAGCAGACAACCAAGAAAACAGTCCACTGAATTATTGAGCCATACTGTGATCTAAATTCACATAAAGTAGAAAAACTTTTTTCTATTTCAAATATAATACAGCGGTGAGAGTGAAAGATATTTACATAAGCTCCTTCTATTGATTTCAAACCTCCAGCCCAATTTTCAATCTCTATCTCAAGCAAAAGTGATAAAATGCAGAGTGTAGAGCAACTGAAAATAGTAATCTCAGAGCAGACAATGGGTGCTGTTTTACATGATACAAGTGGCTGTATCTGACTGATGATTTTTTGTTTGTGGACAGACAAGGAGGCTCCAATGTGAAATTACCAATTCAGAATGATAGTAGACATAATTCAAGATGGTATTTTATATAATTTTGTAAGACTTCATTACATTGTCAAGTAAAAACCCTCAGTCAACCTTCAGATCAAAAAATCACTTTGCCCAAAACAGTAGAGATCTGCAAAAGATCTTAGATTTCTGCCCATGAAAGGGTTCTGCTGGCTGCAGTTCCTGTAGTCAGATGGCTCTCCTTAATCTCCATTCATGTATTTCAGCAGGTCATACTTTGTGAAGCCTCTAACAACTAATTGAAGTTTTATTTCAGACCTCTAGTAGCTCGATCAATAATTTAAGTAGAAAAGAAAACATTTTCTGGGAAAGCATTAGCATAAGATTCACTGAAGCTGTATCAGTCCTTCTGGACATACTTAATTTCAGCAAGATGAATGAGAAGACTGTATAGCTCAATGCCGTACTATTTGTGTGGTAGTGTCAGCTTTGTATCTTGGAACACTTGAAAATAGCTTTTCTGCTAAAGTAGTAATCAACTGGTACTAAAGCACATCTATAGCAAAACAAGATGTTCTCCTTGGAATTGGATCAAAATTACATTTTGCAAATGTTATCTCATTCCTGTACCTCTTTCATTTGAATAGCAGAATTAAGGAGCTTGCAAACTTCAAGTTTAAATGCCATTGGAACAGTGAAACAGAATGACAAAAATTTTGAAATGCCAATCTCCAGAGGGAATTTTGCACTCCCAAACTTCCTTATTTTAACTCACAGATCATTAATATTTCTGGATTAAAGAAACCCAGAAATCTGATGACTGCCAAAAAAGTATTTTGAATTTTTTTAAGCTTTCAGAAGTGCATCTGACTGTGAGCAATAGGAGGAAAAAAATCAGTTAAATGAGGCATAAAACAAACACAAGAGAAAACTGAATAAGCAATGGCCCCAGGTACAGTTATTAGCTAGGAAAAAGTTTCCACAAAAGCTGGCTGAAGTGACCTCTGTTACTATAATATAGACATCTATAACAATAACAGAAACCTATAAACAACTGGTTAAAATATTAAATACTGATTGAGTATAAAAGAAACTGATGAGATTATAGACTGGTGAGGACTTCAGTGAAAAAAGGGAAAGAGGAATCATACATTCAGTGAAGACCTCTGCACAGTCCATTTTAGATTGAGTAACTGCATCTGTACATGTGTCTCGGTTCAGGAAGACAGGTACCAAATTCTTTCAATTTAAAGGCCTTCAGACGAAAGATTTGGGAAAAGGAACAACAATTCTTTATTAAGAACACTAAGAAAACCCAACAGTACACCCAAACAACCAGTCAAAAGAAAAGTCCTAGTGATCCCAACAAAGCAAAATCTGCTACAGTTCGTGGAGAGAGACTTTTTCCTCGGTGCGGGGAGAGAGACCTTTTCCTCGGTGCGGGCGCAGACAGAGGTCGCAGGAGGCGGCAGGGGAGAGAGAGAGAGCCGGCAGTCACAGTAGCAAGAAACTCCGGGGGGGGTGGGGAGAGCGGGAGGCAGAAAGTCTCGAAGAGAAGCTGGATTCCGTGAAGAAGCAAGGGCAGCGGTGGAGAGAGACAGAGGCACCGAAAGGCACGTGAAAGCTGGCTTCAGCTGGGTATCACAGGGTCTGGGGACAGGAAACTCCCGTAGAGAGCAAGCGAGCCCCAGTCCAGCCCAAGACCCAGTCGAGAACCAGCCTCCGAGAGCGAGCCCCCCTCCTTTTTCTGAGTCCCAGTTCCTGCCGCTCGGCACGGGCACAATCAGCTTCCCCCCACTGGGTGAAGCTTCTCACAATGGGATGAGATGAGTTTTAACGATCCATACTTAAGTGTATCGCCCCACCTGGTTTTAACAATTGAGCCGGTACCGAGGGATTCACTTCCCCACCCCAAGACATATCGCCCCACCTGGTTTTAACAATTGGGTCAGTATTCACTCCCCCACCCCCTGAAGTTACAAAAAAACAAAACCATACAGCTTCTCAACTGCTTTCAACAGATGAAAATAGAATACAAACTTCTTGCTTCTATAACCCAAGACAACATGGAAACATGTTGGAAGTATTTCATCCCAGTTTGCATTGCATTAGCTTAGCCAAGGAGAAAGGCACCATCTTTCAGTCTTCGTATAAGTGTGAGAGATCCCCTATACCAAATGCAGTCATATACCGTGCAGGGAAACACTTTCTGGTTTTCTCTCCCATTGTACCAGTAATAACAAAGAGAAAATTAGCTTTGTAAGAAGTCTAGATAGCCAGCTAGGAGTCCCCCACTCCTGCCTGTGAAGTAATTTCAGCACTGATTATGCCTGGCAGCAGTCTGCCAAGTGATTTGAACAGAGGAATGAAAGTTGTAAGAGAGCTCATCTGCTTGCGGTATATTGAACAGGCTGGCCTTGCAGAATCTGTAGCTGGCAAAGAGAAAGACCTCAAGGAAAAACCTCTGCTGAAAAACTATATTTGCTGATTCTAGAGCCTCAAAAGCCCAAGGATTTGGCTGCCCATGAAGTTATCTACCATATGTTTTGTTACATAGAGGAATAAGTTCATAATGTACTGAGTTTTACAAACAACTGAAGTTTTTGTGTTTCTGTGGATTTTTTAAAATATACTCCAAAGCCTCTTTCTTCTCCATATTTTTTTTCAAGCTTTTTCTTTCCTGGATCAACTTTTACTCTGGGCAAAGGAACTAGGGTATTAGCTCTAGCAATTCCTTAGATCACCATGTAATATGGCATGTATAACATCCTACAGAGCATTACACAGGAGAAATTAATGACATAGGACTTAATCTAATTTCTCTGATACTTTTTCTTCTTTTCCTTAATTTTTTTCCAACAAACTGAAGCGTTCTGCCATCATTTATGATTATTTCGCATGCTGCTGGAAACAAATGGGATGTTGGCAGATTCTATATATAAACAGACTCTTTCAACACAATGACACTTGAAATCCTGATTTACTCAAGTGAACAATCAATTCTGTTAAAACAGCTTCCATGTGAATAAAATATCCTCAAAGTTTAACATCATTCTTATGTCACCATCAGCTGGAATTTTAATGCAACTCAACAATAAAGAAAGTAAAGAAAATTAAAACAAGTACAGTATTAAAAGAGGAGTTTGCACATATATATTCAGAAATTCACAGGAGGTGGAAGGCAGCAGTATGG
>VZRI01000980.1:0-36177 GCA_013397515.1 Upupa epops | reverse complement strand
ACCTGTCTTTCTAAACCGAGACACATGGTTAAAATAATCTTAGTTAAATAATTTCATTTATTAGTTGGAAACAACTTTTCGCCAGGCTCTGTAATGAACACTTATGACCATGACCAGTGTAAGGTTTAGGGAGAGGGTCTAAATCTGTTTAGGTTGGTGCCTGTAATTCAAGCACAACCACCTCTCACCAAGAGTTCAACAGGCAATGAAGCAACTTTCCTAACAAGACAACAGTTTACTGAACCCATCACCAATAAGGAAAAATCTCTAAGCAAGTAAAAGAATCAAAAAAGTTAAACCAGCAACTGTATCCTAATGCCTTTACACACACTGAGAGAAACAAGAGACAGCTAACACATCAGTTTTTGGTCTTAGATGAGAGCTGTGAGAGAAGACAGTGTACACCAACACTCACATAACCACACAGCCACCACACACACATGCACCCCACTTTCCAGAAGAGAAAGGGATGGGGACACACACACAGCCCACTGCCAGGAACCAGAACGAGCTGGTGGTGGCTACAGTTCAAGGGCTTCGCTCCCTCTGCCTTCCACCCTTGGGGAAAGGGGAAGCTGTAGCTGCCACCCCACCACAGCAGCAGGGCCACAGTGGCTAGGCCTTGCCCCTCCCTGTCCTGAGGGGAGAAGGCTGTGCTCAGTCCAGCAGAGCTCTTTGCTTAACAGAACAAGAGAAGAGGATCTGAAAACAGGAAGTTCACTCCCTTTTATATATACTCTGTCCACCGATCACCTGTAGGGTCAAGACTTTGACCCAGGGGTCTGCCAGGAGGAGCTATCCTCAGCTTCAAAGTAAAATGCTCCTTTGGCATAAAAGCACAAAAAACAACACCTGAAAATTTGGCAATTTTCAAACTACAACAGGGAAATAGAATGAATTCTCAGGATTTGAAATTTCATTTCTAAACTGAATTCAGACACTGTCAGTGAGATATATCCCTCAATAAGACACTAGCAACCACAATAACATCGCCTCCTTCCCCAGCTCAGATGTCTGTGGAAGCAAATAACTGAAAAGGATAGGCATTTTAATTTTCCAAAGTATTCCTCAGCTGAACAACTAACATGAAAGATACTTTTAGAAAAATAATCTGTCTTAATCTATAATCTACCCATAAAAGACAAAACCAACACTTCTGGATCAACCAACAAGAGATTTATCCTGTTTTTCCTCAACGAACTAAAATGTAGTAGAGCAAAATAGGCTAGCTATACACTGACATTTTCCTCACTTACCTACCCCTACTCACAAATATTCGTGTAAATGAACATTAAGTCTATAAGGCTAGAAAATACTGCAATCATTACTGCAGTGTCCAAAACGAAAGCTAAAACTATGCACTGTAAAAATTCATTTGTTATTTTCCTCACTAAAGACAACAAAAATATGAAAAGTGCCAAAATCTGAATGTTTTAAAGATGATAAATAAAAGTATGTTTACATTTATATTGTATACTAAGCACACTATTGTATACCACTAAGCATTGTTAATGCCACAAGTATAAGTAATCAACTGTGCAATTTCTTTCCATACATGTCTCTTGTTCACAGTAAATCACACAAAAAAGGCACCTACATTTATTCCAAAGTGTTCAGTAATTCCTCTTCCATGTTCTCCAAGAACTCCAAAGGACAGGCTCTCCTCCAAAAATATTCTAACTTTGTATTTATACTTCAGTTTTATCTAAAATAGAGGAAACCATATAAAATACAATTCAAGCCCATCAAAATTTGGTCAACAAAGTGAGTAGGGAAAGACAAAGGCAAATACAGTATCACAAATACTTCAAAAATGTCAGATTTACAGTTGTGTTCTGTCATTAAGACATTTTAAATGCCTTTAAACTTATTTAACCATTTAAAACTAAATTTCATAAATGCTCATGTGGGGGAAACGATTATTTTTTTTTAAAACAGCCTATCAAGTACTATTGAACATGATGCATCACCACAGCAATTTTTTTCCTTACCTACTAAAATACAACCATTCAAAAAGTCAATTGATGCTGATGTTTTCCTTGCAGTCACTGTTTGTGACAGCTGTCTTGAGAGTTTCTTTAAAACTTCACAATTCCTTTTTTAGGTATGACCTAGTTTAACAATTTAGTATCATACAGCAATAGTTGAAAATGAAGTACCTGCCAGGTTAAAAACTAAGATCATAACCACATCATTTTTTGCAAGGATCATTATATATAGCTTCATAATCCTAACCCTGATCAGAAGTTTCAAAACAATGCAAGACTGGGATTCCCATTTCATGAATGTTTAAGAAAGCTGGAATGTAAAAAACTGCATGTAGACCTTTCCTATGTAGGCTTAACTATACGATACTGCTATTTCATATCTACAAGTTTCTAATGGCATAGTTTAAAATGCAAACTTAAACAACTTACCAATTCTGGAAGAGGGCAAACATCTCCTGTGTTCATGTACAATCCTTCCACTACAATAAACCTTCGAGTTACACGGGCCTTTCGAGGATTCTTTAGAGAAAAGACATGGTTTCAATTTATATCAACTGTTATGAAAAAACAAAGGTCTGAAGAAATTTTTGATAGGGAAGGATAGTAATGGGGAAAAAAAAGACAGTATCTTACTTGAATAAGTTTTTATTTTCATTTAAAACTTAGTATTTAGCATTTATAGAAAATATCTAAATGCTTCATTGTGCTAGTTTTCCTTTAATTTCCAATAATTTTAAAGCTTTTAACTCCCAAAGATAACCAATCCATTATGAAAGACAATCCAAATAAAAGATGAATAATACAACTGTGGAATAAATACTACAAATTTTGCTCTCCACTACACTTGTAATCAGCCTGAGCAGTGAGCAGGCTTTCCAACAAGTGGTCTGTGCATCATGATTCTCAAAACAGCACTAACTTCTCACAAGTAGTGTCTTCATAAAAAAAAACCTAAAAGTATTTATAAGATTCAAGTTGCAATCTCCTTGTTTGATCTCTGGACAATAGGACACAAGAATATCCTACATTAGTCTCTGTTTAACCATCAACAGCATGATTTGAGTTTTGTTGTTTTAAAAATGCAATTTTCCCCATTTATTTTAAATCTGATTAACTTCTGATCAATGGCTTTATGTAACACTTTTTTCCTTTGTCAATTCTTGCAAAAAGGTTCTGGAAACTCCTGAGCAGTAGGCATCAACACCAGACACAGTCCACTCTGCAAGCTGGACCAACTCTATCGGTAAGAATCTACCCTTACTTAGTCAGTATGGCTATATGAAGTTCTCAGACACTAATGCTGTTCACATTAAGTTTAATTGCGTAATTGGCTGAATGTAATTTTAAAAATATCAACTCTAATTCTAATCTAACAAACTAAATGTGTTATACAAATGGCATTACTAGTCTGTCAACTACATCTGAAAAAAAAAGATTCTGACAAGTTTTATTTTCTATGGTGTTATGTTAATTACTATTTTGTTTATAATTTTGCTATTAATCAGATATTACTCAGTAACGTATTAAGATAACTGGCTTAAAATTATGCAGTTTATCTACTTTCCTTTAACTATCTTAGCACAAAATGAGCTTTCTTTCAATTCTCTAGCATTCCAGCATTGTGTGAAAGATGTAGATAATGGTGATAGTTCTTCAGCTAGTTCTTGCAAATTCACTTATCCCAGCTTACTCTGTACATGCTGATCCTTACTTTAGTAGCTGCTTTTGGACAACTGTTTGTAGGAATGTCAAGAAAAATGACCGACACAAATTTTTCAAGAAAGAAAACATGTCAAGAGTTGAGTGCAAGATAACAGAGTCTAGAATATTTTTTAAATCTTGTTTTTGTAAGTGAAAAGGTTACAACTAGACAATTCTGTGGTGATTTTATGGTGTGGAATTCAAGTGATAATTAATTTTATGACTTTGCATAAGTGCAGCTATACAAATTTCTAAAAGACAGAAAAAAAGTTCTGCAACAGCATTAAAAAAGAAACCATTTTATTTCAGTCATCTGCCCATAAAGATACTCCTCCACTACCAATGCTTGTGAGTTCATTTCTAATGGTTTTGCAAAATGTAAACAAGTACTCTGAGAAAACTAATATACTAAATTACATAAGCAACATTAACTGCTCAGAAAAGATATAAGAAAATCAAATAACTGCTCATAAGCATTACAACTATTCAAGAATATGGGGAAGGTGGCACGAAATAGTACAAATATTTCTCCAAAGGAATGGTACCTTTTGATCTTCAGTCTCTTGATCTTTCAACAGACGTTCGAGGTCAGCCATATCATTATGCTTAAATAATTTGATGTTACTACGAGATGCTTGCAATCCCTTCTGAATAGCAAAGCAAGCAGCTTCATCTCTGTAAAACACAGCAAGCCTAAGTTTGCATGCACTTTAACAATTATTCGAAGAAAGCTGTCTATTAGGACTATCCTGTATTTGAGCAAGTATCTGTACTTAGATGTCATTAAAACAAGATTTATTGAAAAATCATGCATTTTATCTACATTTTGAAAACTCATTTCTGAAGCTTCTCAACTTGGCTATGCGCTATGTACTATAGCCCGTAAAAGCAAGTCAATATGGCTGTTCTTGAAGTGTACACTAGTAGTTTCGCTTGCACATGAAAGCAGTTTTATTTAGAGACAGCATTCCACAACCAGGTACAGTATCATGGTAAACTTGCCACTAATCTCTCTCTGTATTTGCTCTAGGGTTTGTTTTTTTTAAGAAAAAAAAAATGTGCAAGAATGTGCCTGTAACATATAGTGGTCCTCCAAGTACGGAACACCTGCTTTTTAATATCTTTTAAGAATTATTATCTGTTTTCAAAGAACTGATATTTTCAAGTATTGGAAAAGCCTATCTTTGAGTATGAAGTACAGAATCATCAAGGTTAGAAAAGACCTTCAAGATAAGCCCATCCAGCTATCCACTCTACAACCCTTAACTACTGAATTATAGCCTGAAACACCATGTCTACCTGTTTTTTGATGATGGTGATTCCAACACCTCCCTGGGCAGCCTGTTTCAATGCCTCACCACTCTTTCTGTGAAGATATTTTTCCTAATGTCCAATCTGAATCTCCCCTGCTACAACTTGACCCCATTTCCTCTTGTCCTTTCTTCACTGGTAGGAAAAAGAGGCCCACACTTGCCTCACTACAACCTCCCTTCAGATAGTTGTATAGGGAGGTCTCCCCTCCGCCTCCTCTTCACCAGGCTGAACAACCCCAGGTTCCTCAACCTCTCCTCATAAGACCTGTTCTCAAGACCCCTAATCAGCCTAGCTAACCTTCTCTACATGCTCTCCAGAACCTCAATATCCTTTCTGTACTGCAGTGCCTAAAACTGCACACGTTACTCAAGTTGCAGCCTCACTAGGGCCAACTATAGGAGCAGGATCACCTCCTTGGTCCTGCTGGACACACTTTCTAATGCCAGAATGCCACTGGCCTTGGCCACTTGGGCATGCTGCTAGTCACCTCCAGGTTACAGGACCCCCAGGCCCCTCTCTGTTGGGCAGCTCTCCAGCCACTCCTCTCCAATCCTATAGCACTTCTGGGGGTTGTGACCAAAATGTAGGACTCAACATTTGGCCTTATTGAAAGTCACATAACTGGGCTCAGCCCACTGATCCAACCTGTCCAGATATCTCTGCAGATCCTCCCTACTCTCAAGCAGACCAACACTCCCACCCAACTTATGTGTCACTGCAAACTTATTGAAGGTACACTCTACCCTCTTGCTCAAATCATCAATGAATATGTTAAACAGGAGCAGCCCCAGCACTGAGCCCTGGGGGACAGCACTTGTGACCAGACAACAACAAAATTTCACTCCGTTCAGCACAACTCTCTGGTCACAGACATTCAACCAGTTTTTAATCCAGTGAAGTGTCTGTGTATCCAAGCCACGAGTAGCCAGCTTCTCTAGGAGAATGCTGTGGGAAACTTTGTCAAAGGGGTTGATAAAGTACAAAACATGCACAGACAGCCCTTCCCTCACCCAGTAAGTGGGTCACCCTTTCACAGAAGGAGATCAGGTTTGTCAAACAGGACCTGCCCTTCTCATGAACCCATGATGGTTGGGCCTGATCCCCTCATTAAACTGCATGTACTACATAACAGTACTCAAGATGATCTGTTCTATCAGCTTCCCCAGTCCTGAAGTCAGACTAACAGGCCTGTGACTTCCCAGATCATCCTCCATTCCTTCTTATATATGGGAGTTACGTTGGCTGATTTCCATGATGGGGTATGCACAGCTGCTTAAGTCAAGTAATCTTTCAAAAATGGCAACTACATCAAATATTCTACACATGATAAATGCAGTAATTGTATCCAAGTTACTTTTAAGTACAGCAAGACCTTTTACCAATGAGATGGTGAAACACCACATGATAGCTAAATCCAGGATACACTGGCATCTTCAATACTGTCATTTGTATTAAAAAAAAAAAAAAAAGCCAATCTGGGTAAAATTCAAATATGACCAAAAATCATTATCAAAGTTATGAAAGAACTTCTGTAAAGGAAGTCCAATAGACTGCAAGCTTTACACTTAGAAAAGACACCAATGAAGAATGATGTTGTCAGACAAATAGAAAAATATCAGTATCACGCAGCTAAACTCCATACAGACATTCACTCATTCCACTCAACCCCGTAGAGAAGATGCATCCATTTACTGTCTAAATACCAAAGGCATCCACTGAAAACATTAGTTGTAATATTAAAAATGTGTATTTCTTCATTTTTTCATAAAAGTTCAAGTTAAGCTGTGAAATCAGTCATAGAAGTATTGCAGGTATTGAAGTTTTGATTAATGTTGTATTGTTTCTCCTGATCTATTTACTCCTACCTTGACAAATTATGACCACCTGCTCTCAGGGACATAATACTGCACTTGCTGAATCTTTTGTTTAAACCTGCATTATTTTTCTTTCTATTACTTTAATATGTACCAGCATTTATTCAGTTAATCCATTGCAAATATGTATGAGGGAAGCAATTTTCTGCAAGAAATTTAAAAAGCCACCAGTAAACAGGAGAAAATCCAATATGATCATACAGTTCCTTATGAAGAAAAAAGGTATTATACATCTTGTCAGTTCCTGTATGCAGAGTTTTGATTGTTTTTCTACAGCTGAGTGGCCAGGCCTGCTCATCCACGATAAAAGCAGTAATGGTTAAATTAATGTTTAACAATAAAAATATTAAAAGGGAAACTCTCTTAATCTGGAATTTCCTGAGTAAGAAGCAATACTTACACAAACACAATGTCCCCTCTTTTCGAATATGCAGGAATAGCACTAGCAATTGTTGCAAATCCATATGAGTATATAATAGCTTCCTCGGTCCTCATGAATTTTGCTAGTCGTTCTTCTAATTCTAAATGCACATCTACTTGAGAAAAAAAATTTAAAAATCTAAAAATCTGAAAGACTTTAGTTCATCTGTTTAGTGTCAGTTTAGCACTAGCATGTGCTCCTGTGCAAGTCCAAAGCAGAACTAAGACCAAACTCAAATCTTCTGCTGTATACTCAACTGAGCAGCCAGTCATGATAGTCACAGCTGTACAGAGATTGTGGCTGCTAGGCAATCAACAATAGCCTTAACCCATAACCCCCAAAGTAGTGATACAACCCTCAGCTGTCATCACAGAGAAGATTAAAGATTTAGTTATACCTGAGCATAAAATATTTCAAGCTTTTCACAGTATAATAGCACAGATGCAGTTCTCAAGGGTAAGGCACAAAGTAAATCCATCTTTGCAGTGACTCAACTAAATCTACAAAACTTTGCAGCTATTCATGCAATGTTTCAGAGTATCAGTGCCTATAAAGAACTGCTTTCAGAGACTTGAATATTTAACAACTTACCACTTCTTAAAAAGAATTAAAAAATCCTTAATAACATCAACTTACATAATAAAATCCATTAATTACAACATTAAAGTTACTAGAAAAGGAAAATTTCATTCAGACTACAGCGTTACAGCCCTCTTGTGGTCTACGTAGGAACTTATCAATCTTCAGCTAATACACAATGAATGACTAAATCCTTGTACGCTTATATTCTCTTTCTACTATGGTGACCAGAACTAGATTATATTTAACTCTCCTCCAAAAACAGCATTAGAAAGTATAAGAACGCATATAAAAAGAATAAGAAAAAAAAAATTTCCACAAACGAGAAAAACTACAGTTCCTTAACAATTACAGTAGTGCGTTAGAGGTTAACATTCACAGGTAAAGAAATGCTTTGCTGTTCTTATGCTGAATTAAATCAGTCTGGACATCTTTAAAGGCAGAAAATTACTCACCAAAAGTACCATAAAATCCTCGAGGTCCACAAGTGCCAACACCGTATTTCTTCAGAGATGCCTGTGCTGCACTCTTCAACAGAAAAAAAAAAACACTATGTATTTATTCCTGTGCTAGTTCTCCAACTCTTCCATACATTTCACACTGGCAATTTTATACCTACACACACAAGCCAGTTCCTACATCATGTAGCATGACCTGTTTTTAAACTACAATGATGTACTGAAGTCTACGAATTTCTCATCAAAATTATCTTAGACAAGTGTTAAACCATCACCATATTCTAATGATTAAGGATATTACATACAAACTCAACTTAATCAGCTAGTGTGCAGCAAGTACAGATTAAACTTAGTGAAAAGACAAATTTAAATAGCTCAAAATTACAAGGTTTATAATGTTTCTAGCTGCTTTGGGAATAAATTTGCATTCTGTGAATTAATCATTAATTTCAAGACAACATGCAAAGTAAAGGAGTAATAATCATGGAAATATAATACTAAAAAAACTCACCTTAACCTTCTCATTATCCAGAAGTCCAAGGAAGTTAAATGATGCAAAGTTTATACATTCACTGCCATTAACAGTGATTATATGGGTGGGAGGACTGAAAAGAAAATCAAAGACATTGGTATGAATGAACAGTTGTCATTTTCTCTAACAGTCAAACAGAACAGTTTTGTTTTTCAACAGAAGGCACACAGCTTTTTCAAGACAACCTCTTACACCTTCTTTCGTGCAGCTGCCAGTTAATATTTAAATTCAGCATTAAGTCACAAATGTACTATCATAATCAGCAGAAACTGTACTTCTGTAGTTTAATAAATAAATACCTTCCTGATCATTTACAAAATATATATGTGTAGTATATAATTCATCCAATATTAACAAAAGAAAAAGAGCATGACATATGAAGTAAAGGGCAGAAAAATGTAGATATTATAATTTTCTAGGGGAAAAATCTGCAAGATCAAAATAACAAGTACCCCTTTAAATGCAAGTGTCCTATCTGTGGACTGTATCCAAAAAGCAATTGTGTTATGGCAGTCAATACAGGAAAGTCAAATATTTTAATTAAATCACTCAACTTGAGATGTCTCAAAGCTAAGCTAGACATAAAACTTTATATCTGCCCTTTTCTGTGTATGTTGTCAAATATTACAGCTGAGACCCAATACTATTCCTCAGGCAAGAGTGTTTCAACAGTCTTTTTCCATGTGGAAACTAGCAATTTTCACAGTTAAAATTAAACAAATGCATGTGTATAGCTGCTCCAAATCTGGTTGTTGACCATATTTCAATAGGTACATTTGTTGTGCAAAGTAAATAAACTTTTAGTCTATGTTATTCACTACTAAAGAATAAAAACACTCAACTTCACTTTAAAAGCTCCATGATTTTTAGATCTGTTCACTGTAAATTAAGTGCATGCTGCTTCACCAAGCTATTTCAATGCTTACAAAACAGCTTGGGGAAGCTTTCCCTTAATAGAGCACATGCACTTTGCATCTTCATCCCTGTCATTCTATTATATTCAATTCAACTGACACAAGCTGATCGTGACCTCAACAAAGGAGCAGTCCTACCTTGCCACAATTCATCTTCTTCTGCACAGTGGCAGTGTGACATAAATGAACAGCACTCGGCACTCTGTCATGTGGAACTGACTGCCATTAAAAAAATACCTGTGGGTCTGTTCCTCTGTGTGGCTCAACAAACTGTACCAACTTTGGAAATTCTGTAAGTGAAGTAACTACTTACATTTGCAGATATTCACAAAAGCAGACCCATGCATTTTGGCACTAATGTTAAGATACAGTGCATTCACAGAATCACAGAATATATCAGAGGTTTACACTGGAAGAGATGTTAGAAGTCATCTAGTTCCAACACACCTGCCATGAGCACGGACACTTCCCACTAGATAAGACTGCACAAAGCACTATTCAAGCTGGCTTTCAATACCGCCAGGGTGGTGTTCACAAACTTCCCTGAGCAACCTGTTACAGTGTCTTTCCTAAGATATTATTGAACCCACTGAATTTAGAACAATTTGCCCTAAGAGCTCCCTCCACCTCTCAAACCTCTATGAAACACTAACATTCACAGCTTGCCCCTAACAAAGCTGCAGTTCTCATGAAACAGCCAGTTTGCTTCCAGAATTTTACCTAGCCTTCCAGAGGACGACTCATGATTAAGCAGAAAGCAATCTTGGAGATGCTTATTCTAGTGAATAATTAGATCCAAAAGATGGACCCAAAAAGAGTATCATAAAGCCTGTCTCGCAACATCAAAACCAGCAAGCCTTTGCAAAAGGAAAACAGTGAATAACATTATTTATTTACAGTTTCATGTATCCCTTTTCCCCTACTGTAAGTTCATTACATACCATGATTAGGGACAATAGCTACAAGATGCTGAGTGATGTGGCTGAAAAAGTAATTAAAAATATAATTTCACATGATATTCAAAGAATCTGCAAACAGGTCCTTCAGAAACTGTTTCTTTTAAGCACCAAAACCACTCCTTCTATATTTGGACCTTTCTCTTATCAATTAGTGTTGCATGTACTGAAAAATCAGTTGCAGAAGATGACAAAGTTAAACACCGAAGCATTAGCACCTTTTTACTTTAAAGCAAAACAAGAATTTGTGCAAGAATTTCACAGACATGATTGCTTTAGGAAACAGGCTTACATTTATGACATGACAGTCTTTGGAGATGGAAAGGACTTCTGAAGACCATCCAGTCCAAAGCCCCAAGCTAACACAAGATTGCCCATTTTTTTGAATGAGAGCTCATGCAACTAAGGTGTTTTTCACAGATTACGACATAGAAAGGCTAACACTACAAGTAGTAAACTCATGTACTATGACAAGGCCACCAACTTTTTCTCCACTGATTCAAGACTGGTCATGTTTTTTGTTCAGACAAATTTCTGCATTACTGGCTTTGGGACATCAATTGGCAGTGTTACTGGGATTATGCAAGAACTCAGCAGGAAGGAGCACACTAACATGAGGCTCAAAATGCCCTGTGTACTGAGTCAGGTAGAAATGGGTCTCCTGTACACTTAACTCAACTTAACTGTTAACTTAAAATTCATTGATCATTGGCTATATACGAGTCAGCTGCATGCTCAGGTGGCCAAGGAAGCCAACAGCATCCTGGCTTGTATCAGAAGATGTGTAGTCACCAGGAGTAGGGAAGTGACTGTCTGGACTCAGCATTGGTGAGACCATTCCTCAAGTTACTGTGTTCAGTTCTGGGCACCTCAATACAAACAAGGTGCTGGTATTGGTCTTGAAGAAGGACAACAAATTTGGTGAAGCATCTGTAGTACAAGACTTAAGAGGTGCACCAGGGCTGTTTAATCTGAAGAACACAAGGCTGACACAAGACCTTATTGCTGGCTACAACTACCTTAAATGAGGTTGTAGAGAAGTGGATGTTGGTCTCTTCTTATAAGTAACAAGTGATAGGATCAAATGGTATAGTCTCAAGAAGCACCAGGGCAGTTTTAGGTTAGACATTAGGAAAAGCTTGTTTATTCCAAGGGTCATCAGACACTGAGTAAGGTTGCCCAGGGCTGTGGTTGAATTGCTATCCCTGGATGTGTTTAAAAGTTTAAAAAAAACCCCAAATTATTACTAAAAGCAACATAGATACACGATGAAGGCATAGTAAGTCCCTTGCCTCACCCCCAGTATTTAGAAAAAATAAAAATTGCAGCATTTTAAGATACATTTTCACGGTAACAAGATTCTTGACAATGTTGGAAAACCAAGACCAGCTCTTCAGTGGCCAAGTCAGCCCTTCTATCTAAAAATGCAATTAATTTATGAAAGATTTTAAGGTCATGGAAATGCTTGGGAAGAAATGCACTTAGAGGTATAGCCACCGATTATTTAAGTAAAACCCAGAATTTATTTTGGTTACATTTACCCTGAAACAATGTTGTAGTTGAGAGCTGGATGATCTTTTGACACAGAAGGTACAAGAGGCTCTGGCTGCCATTCTTCAATCAATTCTTCTTTTTCCTGAACAGAGTAAGAGAAATAGCATTCAAACAGGATTCCACTAAAAAAGGCATAATACATTCATAAACAGCTGGCAACAGTTGCATGTGTAACTACATATACTAATATATGTCACCTTTCTGAGATTCTTAGGACTGATTCTGTCTCAGTATGTTTAACTAAGAACATGTTAAGAAAGAATAGCCCAGCTGTGCCTGGGCATTCAACGTCTCACATGATAATCAAGATAATATACTAACTTGGTGTACATGAAAAAATATAATCAACACTGTTTCATTTACTCTATTGATAAAATTTAAAAGAGGACTTTTATTACATAGTTGAATACAAACTACAAAATAATTGAATACAAATTGCCTCACTTTGCATTCTCCAATCTTCAGCAATGCTTTTTAAACAACGACAGCACTAAAATACTTTGCAAAGTAATGCATACATGAACGGGACACAATGGAGAAAAACTGATAAATTGCCCAAGCAATGGTAACAACTACTAAATGATCAGTCCCTCACCTAACTGTGGGGAGATACCAAACACACGTAAATTTACAAACTGCTTTATACTACTTGGCAAAATGTTTTCCAAAGGACATGCAGCAAGCCATCACTTTCCTCTTCCTCAGCTAATTAATAACTTCGCTTTTAGGTATCTGGTCTTAATGAAAAGCAGGGGCCTCTTGCTGTCCTAGAATGAAATCGCCTCTTGCTGTCCTAGAATGAAATCGGAACTCTCAGCTGGCTGCTTGAAGTGTCTGTACACCAATGCGTGCAGCATGGGGAATAAGCAGGAGGAGTTAGAAATCTGTGTCCACTCAGGTGATTATGATCTGGTGGCAATTTACAGAGACCTGGTGGGACAGCTTGCATGACTGGAACATGTTCATGGATGGATATGTCCTTTTCAGGAGAGAGAGACCAGCAAGGGGAAGTGGAGTTGCTCATTATGTGATAGAGCAACAGGAATGTAGTGAGTTCTGTCCAGGGGCGGATGAATTGAGAGTTGAGAGATTGTGCATGCAGATCAAGGGGCAGGCTGGCATGGGTGACACTGCTGTGGGTGTCTATTACAGGCCACCAGATCAGAATGAGGAAGTTGATGAGATCTACTACAAGCACCTGAACTGACAACAGACTCACAGCGACAGGCCTTGGTTCTCAAGGGGGATTTGAACTACCCTGATATTTGCAGGAAGACCTACTCAGCCAGTCATCCACAGTCCAGGAGGTTCCTCCAGTGCAGTGGTGACAATTTCCTGATGCAAATGGTGGAGGAGTCCACCAGGAGAGGAGCGCTGCTGGATCTTGTACTCACCAACAAGGAGGGTCTGGTAGAAGCAGGGAAGGTTGAGGGCAGCCTCAACTGCAGTGACCATAAGATGGAGGAGTTCAGGATCTTGTATGGGAGGAACAGAATACCTAGCAGAATCACAACCCTGAACTTTAGGAAGGCCAACTTCGACCATTTCAAGCAATTGCTAGGGGAAATCCCATGGGACAGAGTACTGACAGATAAAGGGACCCAAGAGAGCTGGTCATCATTCAAAGACCACTTCTTTGAAGCACAACAGAAGTGCATCCCAACAGGAAAGTCAAGAAAAGGAGCTAGAAGAACTGTGTGGATAAATGGAGAGCTACTGCACAAACTGAAGAGGAAGAAGAAAGTCTACAGGTCATGGAAGGAGGGGGTGGCCACTTGAGGTGATTGTTAGGCTCTGATGGGAGAATGTTGGGATGCAACTAGGAAAGCCAAGGCCTCCCTGGAATTCAACTTTGCAAGAGAGGTCAAGGGTAACAGAAAGGGCTTCTTCAAAGACACTGCAGGTAAAACTAAACCAAGAGGCAATGTGGGAGCCCTGCTGAAAGAGGTGAGTGCCCTGAAGACAGAAGATACAGATCAAGCAGACATACTGAACACTTTGTTTGCCTAGTCTATACTTCTGGGAAGTGTCCTGGTATCAAAGCCAAGACTGCTGAGGCTCCAGAGGAAGTCAAGGCAAAAGAGGAGCCTCCCGTGGTTGATGAGGACTGGGTTAGAAATGTGTTAAGCAAACTGAAGGTACATAAATCCATTAGCCCTGATGGGATGCACCCATGCATGCTAAGGGAGACAGCGGAAGTCATTGCTAAGTGACTTTCCATCAGTCTCTAGGCACCTCTCCTGATCCCCATGACTTAGAAGTTAGCAAATGTCACTCCAATCTTCAAGAAGGGTAAGAAGGAGGACCCAGGTAACCATAGACCAGTCAGCCTCACCTCCATCCCAGGAAAGGTGATTGAAGAATTTGTCCTGGATGCTGTCTCTAGGTATATCAGGGACAAGAGGGTCATTAGGGACAGTCACTATCTCAATCCAGGACAGAAGCATTAATAAGACAAAATTTACACTAGCATGCAAACCATTATCAAGCAGCTTGGCAAGTAATACACAACTTCAAGTAAAATCTTTCTGTAGCACACAAGCTAACAACGTAAATAACACATCATGAGTGAGAGATGTATGGGAAAAGACTAATCCTCATTTCAAACAAAACCATTTCACTAATTATAACTCACATTTATTCATCTCATCCATTATGTGGTATTTTGCTTTTTGATGCATGTATAAACACGAATCACAAACAGCTGCATCCTCATCTCCCTCTTCAATCTTTTGTTCCCATTTGTACTTGACATGGCAGTAGCTTTCTAAAACTTTCTGTGATAGAAGTTCCTTTATCATGGAGGGGGAATGGAGATATTTGCAATTCAAGTAAGCACCAGTCTCAATGAAAAATCGATTGCAAAGTCCATAGTCCTTCTTTCTTTCCATTCACAGAATCATAAAATAGTTAAGTTCAGAAGAGACCTACAAGACCAACCAGTCCAACCACCAACTTGACCCCTCCATGCCCACTAAATCACATCCCCCAAGGGCCACATCTACTAATGTTTTGAACATTCCAAGTATGGTGACTCCAGAGATGGTGACATTTCTTTGAGGAAAAACAACAAAAGCCTTCATAGAGTGAACTCAACATTTAGAAGAGAACCTATCTTCTACATCCTAAACAGGCAACTCATTTCAGACCAATATCAACAACACTTTCAAACAGAGAGAGTAACCATGTTGTGTTCTGAATATTACTTGATTCATCTACCTCTCCTTAGTTCATTCAAATGAAAATAATCCACTTGATGTAAAGAATGAAGTGAAAACTCTGAATTTCCAGGGAACTCTAAGTGAGTTACAGAATGGCTAACATTGGAATGAGCCTTAGAAATCACCTATTCCAACCTCCCTGCAATGGGCAGGGATGCCTCTCAACCAGATTTGGTTGCTTAAGGTTTCAACCAAGCTGACCCTGAACATATCTAGGGATGGGACACCTACAACTACTCTAGGCAATATATTCCAGTC
This sequence comes from Upupa epops, assembly GCA_013397515.1. Taxonomy (NCBI): domain Eukaryota; kingdom Metazoa; phylum Chordata; class Aves; order Bucerotiformes; family Upupidae; genus Upupa; species Upupa epops. The sequence continues at coordinate 20,407 of VZRI01000980.1, read as the reverse complement.
TCTCCACCCTTGTACTGAAGAACTTCTTCCGAAGACCTAGACTAAACCCATTCTCCTTCAGTTTAAAACCATTGTAACTTGTCTTATCGCTAGGTGTCCTTTTGAAAAGTCCCTCACCAGCCTTCCCGTAGGTTCTCTTCAGGCATTGGAAGTCCGCTATAAGGCTGCACTCATTACTCAGCTATTCCTCTTTCCCATTTACAAAGTTAACTATATTAACATATTTAATAAAATATAAATATCAATAGAAACATGTATATATTTTATTGCTAAAATACAATATGCAAAAACATTCAGAATGTTTCAATTTCATAAATTATATACACACTTGAGCATTATATAAAACATTTTAAATCACAGAAATGTCAGAGTTGGAAGGAACCTTAAAGGTCATCACGTTCAAACCCCCGTACATAGGCAGAGACAACTCCCACTAAATCAGGTTGCTCAGAGCCCCATCAAACTTGATTTTGAACACTTCCAGGGATGGAGCTTCCACAACTTCTCTGGGCAACCTGTTCCAGTGTATCACTACCCTCACACTTCTTTTCCTAATCTTCAACGTAAATCTCTCCTCTTTCAGTTTAAAATCATTAACCTCTCTTCATCTGCTGGCCTCAATACTTTTGATATCACCCAGGATACAGTCGGTCTTCTGGGCTGCAATTGCACACTGGTGGCTCATGTCCAGCTTTTAGTCCACTAGTACTCCCAGGTGTTTTTTAACATTGCTGTTCTCAAGTGTGACCTCCCTAGACAGTATTCACATCTCCAGCTGCCCCAGACTAGGTGCTAGACTCTGCACTTGGCTCTGCTGAACCTCAAGTTCACACAGGCCCACTTCTCCATTTTTCTGGCATATTCACCACACCACACACCTCAGTATCAAAAGCAAACATGCTGAGGGTGGACTCAATACCACTGCCAATATAATTAATTAAGATATTAAACAACATGAGACCCAGCACAGACCCCTGAGGGACAGTACTTGTCACTGTTTTCCATCTAGACTAAGAGCCATTGACCACTACTCTCTGGATGTGTCCTTACACAATGAACAGTCCACCCATCAAACCCTATCTCTCTAATTTAGAGAGAAGAATGCTGTCGGGGACAGTGTCAAAGTCCTTGCAGAAGTCCAGATAGGTGACATCCACTGCTTTTCCCTTACCAACTGATATAGTTGCACTACTGTAGAAAGCCACTAGGTAGGTTATCCAGGCAGGATATGCCCCTGGTAAAGTGATGCTGGCTATCTTGAATCACTTACCCTACACCTTAGCATTTCTTCTAGTAGGACCTGGTCCATGATTTTCCCAAGTACAGAGGTGAGGCTGACAGATCAGTAGCTTCCAGGGTCCTCCTTTCTACCCTGTTTTGAAAATGGGAGCAATGTTTCCCTTGTTCCAGACACCAGGGACCCCACCCAACTGCTATGACTTCTCAAAAATGAGGGAATGTGGCTTGGCAACTGCATCAGCAAATTCCCTCATTACTATGAGATGCATCTCATCAGGTCCTATGAACTTGCATATCTTCATGTTTTTCAAATAGGCATGAACCTTAGCTTCACTTACAGTGGTGGGTACTTTGTCTCTCTAGTCTCTATCTTGTGGGCCATCAACATGAGAGCCATGAGGAGAGCCAGTGAAGATTGAGGCAAAAAAATTGAGAATCTCAGCCTTTTCCTTGTCTGTTGTTACCACTGTGATTCATCACGGGGGTATGCTTTCTTTAAGCTTCCTTTTCTGGTTTACATACCCATAGAAGCCCTTGTTTTTCTTTACCTATCTTGCCAACTTCGGTTCCAGATGCATCTTGGCATTCCTGACCTCTTCCCTACATAACTGGACAGTGTCCCTGCACTCTTCCTGTTGCAGACTGGCTTAAGGAGAAGGGACATGGGTCCCTAGAAATGTTGCACAACCTAGGCTTTGATGTTAATCATGAAGGTATAGTTATGAAACAGGCAGCTAAGTATAAAGAGGTAAACAGTTAAGTTGTAGGTTTTAGATCCCTGGCATAAGTTAGGCTGTCAGCAGTGGTCGAGGCCCGACCTGGATACCTGCCAGCAGGATCAGCACCTGAGCAGAAGCAAAACCTGGACGTGAGAGGAAGTCAATGCTCACTGAAGCTGCAAGCAGGAGTGGTATGAGAAGAGGACCTCTGAGGCCATGGCCAGTGATATGAGGACAAGTCTTTACATTGAGACCAACAGGTGACCTCTAAGGCTGTGGCCAATGATATGAGGACACCTGTACACTGTAGCCAGTAAAATAAGGACAAGTGTCAAAGGTCTGCTATAAAAGCCGCTGCAGTATGCTAATAAAGTTGAACTTACTTTATCACTCCCATTGAGTTGGCCTGCATGTTCTGCCACGGGAATTTCCCCCATATCTTCCCAGGATACTCGTTCTCCAGCCATTGACAGCCACATTCCAATAGTAGGATTCATCCCACCAAGTTTTCATAATTGCCACTATGTTGTAATTTACCTGTAGCATAGTAGCTTCCGGATCCTCCTATATGTTGCCTATGCTGTGTGCATTAGTATAAAGACACTCGGCTGGGTTGGCCATGTCACCTTCTTAGAGGGACACCCTTTTATACCTCCAAGGTGTTTCATGGATGCTATCTTCCTGTATTGTATTACCTCTCTGACTTCCAAACCTGCAAACTGCATCATAAGACCCCCAGGTTTGTTTGTAGCAGGCTGTTTTCCCTGACCCTGTCAAATCACTTAGTGAGGGCTGCTAAATCATGTGAGAAGATCCTTACTCCAACACTTGACAGCATGTTTGGTGTTATGGTTTAAAAATTAGCCAAATTTTCATGTGTTTGATTTTTGTTTTTATGCACAAAAAGCACTTTGTTTGTATAGACAGTTTCTCTCTTCAGTTTCCTGGGGCAGCAATCTGAACCCAGGGGTGGTTTGCGACACTCTATAAAAGGGGGTGGACTTCCGCATATTGTTCTCTTGTATGCTGGAGTGCTGTAGGAAAGACCCTTGCCATGGCTCTGCTGGGCAGAGCGCCCCCACTCGGTGGCCCCTGACATCAACCTCTACCAGCCATGGTGGAAATGCACGCAGTCCCCCTTCCCCAGGGTTTGAAATGCAGAGGGAGCTAAACCTCTAAACTGCATCAGCCACTGCTTTGTGCTGCAGGCAGTCAACCAGCTGAACTGCGCAGCTGCCGAACCACTGGCCTCCGCATTCACACTGGGGGTAGCCCGCACCTGGCCTGGCCCAGCTTAGCCAAAGTTGCCAGCAGGGGAGATGCTGAAACCAGATCTGACCTGCTGACCTCCTGCACGGATCTACTTTAAAGATGCCAAGGAGGAAATGAGCTCTTAACCCCTTTCCCTCTCTCAAACTGTAACACTTTGAGAGAATGGAAAGAAAGAGGACCCCAGAGGGAGCTTTTCAGCCAGGGCAGCCATGCCCTATTTGCCACAACAGGTGTGGCTGCACGCATCCAGCACCATATTGCCTTTGTCCCTAGACACAGAACTGATGCAGATGCTGTGTCTCAGTTTTGACAGTGAGGAACTGGGGAAATACTTAACTAAGTGAGAGAAGAAAAGTCCCAGGTAGACATCTGAAGGTTCCATCCAGGTTAGCTGGACTGTTTATGCTAAAAAAGCAGACAGGACTTGTGATCTCTTAAAACTTTGTTAAACAGAAAGACAGGTTCTGAAGTGTATGTTCCTGCATCTGAGATGCTGCTGTGGCCTTGAAGATCACCCCTACAATCTGCTGGCCACAGTCATGTTGTGAAGAATCCCAGGTATGAGCAGGGATAGAAGTCATCAATGCATGGTCCAAGACACACAGGGGAAGCTGACACCTGCAGACTACACCAAGTGAATGGTTGGAAAAGGGATTTTCCACAAATGGCACAACATGGGAGAGCCTCTGAGACCTCAGGATTGAGGGGGGGGTCCTTCTCTGGTTAGCGTGTATGCTCTTTTTCTCCAAGGCTCTTGTCTGGAACTGAAGACCGATACATTAGTTGTCTCCCACTTTCCTCAGAGTGTGTGTAATGGCAGTGTAACGCAGTTTGTTTGTTCTTTATTTATTTGAGTGTTTTCACCTTTTTTTCTTAGTTGTGGGTTCAATAAATTCTTTCTTTTCAACAAAGCTGCTTCACTGCCTGTTGAATTCTCTGCAAGAGCTGTTTGGTGTGCTTGGATTGCAACCACCAACCCAAGACTGATCCAGACCCAGGACACTGAGTGATATATATACTAATCCATGGTGAAAGGATCCAAAGTTTTGTCAGTGGCACCAGCCCTAGAGCCAGGCATCAACCTGTGAAATTTTTCTGTTTCTTCCTTCATAATTTCCTGCACCTGGCAAAATGGAAGGGAAGACAATTTGGGCTCTCGAGTTCCTGAATAGTTTCCCCAATGCCCTAAAGTCCTCCTTGATTCCCTTTAGACTTTTTGTATCATTTTCTTCACTACCAAACTGAAGGATCAATAGTGGGTAGTAATCAGAGGGGTGTACCATGTTAGAGACCTTCTTTGTAGTCTTTTAGCTGGGCTCCTGAGAGGCTCTATGTTTCATATGTGTTGGGTCCAGATGACAAGTAGGTCCATTCAACTGAGGGAGTCACCAATTACAACTATTCTTCTCTTTTTCTTAACAGAAGATGCTATCATATAAGTAGACTGTATTTATCTAAATAAATACGTTAATTTATCTAAATACACACATATATATACAGATAAAATACTTTTGATGGTTGCAATTTTTTATTGTTGGTTCTTACTTTCTAAACACATCCAACTCAAATTATTCAAGTAAGTTGTGCTGTTGACCCTGTTTTTTTAAGAAAAGCAGGAGCACTTTTTTTTTCCTGTAAAAATGCCTGTAGGCTGGTGAGCTCACAGCTTAATGATGCCATGCAGTATTCCACAGCTCACTTAAGTCCTCAGTGGCACCTTGCCACTTTACTATAGGTATTATTTTGGGTGAAAAGCCCACAAGAATCTCTATGACTAGCCCCTGTCTAATCACAGACTTAACTGTACTTTTTCAAAACTCCAACTAAGAACTTGTAGTCACAAACAGCTCCTTTACCTTTTTACGTAGTGATTTTGGAAATAGTGATTTTGGAACAGAACCAACAGGAATACCTACAAACACTGCTACTATAGGATGATAGCCAGGTAAAAGACAATTCTTGCACTAGGTTTCATAGTATTGTTGAAAAACCACCTTTGGGGCAGATTTCATCACTGTTTAAGAAGTGTGACTCCTAAGCGCACAGGATTGCACAACTAGGTTGTCCTCTGGCCCCACAGGACAAACTGGTCCTGGCAGATCACATTAAGATGTCTGTAACAGTGGTATTCTTCAGCAATGTGTTTTACACAGGGCCAGTTCCACTCCACTCTGGCATTATCTCCAAAAGCAATGCACACAAAAACTCCAAATACCATTACATAAGCAGCTGACACAAAGCTAGCTGGAACTCCACTGCCTGAGCTGGTCCATCTCCAGCAGCTTCACGTAAGAAATATAGTATTTACTTGTGCTGTGGTAAAGACAGGACACTGCAGCATGACTGAAACTGGAACAAGCCAGAAAGCAGATCAGCAGACTTGTCACTGAACAGTTGGCATGTTACCACCTGTAGCTCAACACGCACACAGAAGCCTGTCTGTATGAGATTCTATACTGAATGAAACAGACTGTACTGGCTGGGATGGTGTTAATTTTCTTCATAGCAGCTTGTATAGCTATGTAATTTAGATCTGTGACCAAACAATGCTGAACAGTGTTTGCACTGTGTCAAGGCCTCCTGTTCCTCATTCTGCCTCAATAGTGAATAGATTGGGAATGCACAGGTTGAGAGGGTACACAATCAGAGAGGTGATCCAAAACAACCAAATAGAGATTCCATATCATATGATGCCACACTTAGCAATAAACAGGACAAGTTTATGGAGGTTATCCACTTTTTTGGTCAGAAAGTGGAACTGATCCACCCTATTGGTGAACGCATTCACATCATGTGTCTCTCCCCTTTCTCTTCTGTCCCACTGAGGGCACTACGTGATGCTATTTCCTTCCACCTCTCTACAACATCCTTAGAGGAAGCTGCAAAGGACAATAAAGTCTCCCTTTAACTTCCTATTCTCCAGGCTAAAACAACCCCCGTTCCCTTAATCACTCCTCATAAGACCTGTCCTCCAGGGCCTTGATTAGCTTTGTTGCCCCTCTTTGGACACAGTATACCATCTCCATGTCCTTCTGTACTGAGGTGCCCAAAACTGAAGAGAGTACTTGAAATGATGCCTCAGTAGTGCCAAGTATAGGGGAACAACCACTTCTCTAGTCCTCTTGGCCACACTATTCCTGATGCAGGCCAGGATAGTGCTGGCTTTCTTGGCCACCTGGGCACACTGATGGTTCATGGTTAGCTGGCTGTCAATCAGCAACCCCCAAGTTATTTTCCACTGAGCAGTTCTTCACTGATCAGCATTGCACGGGGTTGTTGAGACCAAAGTAGAAGATCCAGTACTTGGTCTGGTTAAACCTCATACAGTTGATGTCAGCCTAGCCTGTAGAGATTCCTCTCCAGAGCTTTCCTACCCTCAAGCAGATCAACATACCCACCAAATCTGGTGTCATCTGCAAACTTTCAGAGGGTGCCCTCAACCCCCTCATGCAGATCATTGATAAAGATGTTAGACTGTCCCCAATACTGAGCCCTGGGGAACACTGCCTGTGACCAGCCACCAACTCAATTTAACTCTATTGAACACAACTCTCTGGGCTCAGCCATGCAGCCAGTTTTTAACCCGGCAAAGAGTCCACCTGTCTAAGCCATGAGCCACCAGTTTCTGCAGGATAATGTAGGAGACTGTGACAAAGGCTTTACTGTAGTCCAGGTAAACAACAACCACAGCCTTCCCCACATCCACTGGGTAGGTCACTTAGTCACAGAAGGAGATCAGGGTGGTTAAGCAAGACTTGCCCTTCTTAACCCCATGCTAGCTGGCCCTGATCCACTGGCTGTCCTGCACTTGCTGTGTAAGCAAGCTCAGGATGAGCTGCTCCGTTATCTTTGTCTGTACTGAGGTGATGCTGACAGGCCAATAGTAGCCTCTTCACCTTCTTTTGAATGGGAACTGCATTAGCAGCCTCCACCATGTTATCCTTGCTGATAACACAGCGCTCCATATCCAGTAAACAGTGGACAGTCTCCCTGACTCTTTAAGCTCTTGATGGACTTGCAAAAACATATGTCATCCTTCAGTACAGTGGCCAGACCGAGTTATAACCGGGCTTTTTCCTTTCTGATTTCCTCTCTGCATACAACTCAAGAAGCATACAGGAATCTAAAGCATGCAGTGAGGAAATCAGAAAGGAAGAGACAGATTTCAGCTTTTTCAGGTCACCAACTACATAACATAACAGCAAAGAACCTTTTCCCACCATCTACTGGACAAGAGACCAAATCTTTCAAAAAAGCTATTCTCCAAAATACTAGAGATCAAAAATATCTGCTGCAAGACAAGTCTATTACAGAAACTATCACAGTTTCTGAATGGATAATCAGGGACTACGTTAAAGTTGCACAGGTTCGTAGATGACCTGAATATTCAGTGCTTCATCCCACTAGACTTTTGTTCTCCTGTGTTATTTATCAAAAGGCAGCAATCTTCAGAATCCCAGGAGCAACTCAAACTCTTCCAAGCACAAAACTGAAACTGGCCTTTCTCAACGCCTGCTCAGCATGCTTCTTATCTCCAATATTAAACACCTTCAATAAATACATCCTGAAATGTTCCTCAGTTATAGTCTAAGCTCTTTTAGTAAGTAGTCCCCAGAAGAGGACAGACACAGCCTACAAAGTTGCTAACACTTACAGCTCTGTGCTCATATCCTTTTCACATGCATCACATTGATCCCACATAATTAACACCTATCTTTAGCAACAATAAGATCAAAAAGCATGCAGGCTCCCCATACTCAAGGGAATGACAAGTAAAATTCCCAGAAAACTGTTTCACCTACCTTCCTCAGAACTCTGAAGAAATTCCTGTGCTTTAAAAACACCCATAAAGTATACCATTCCTCAGAAGCACTACCAAGGTAAGCTTTTTTTTGTCAATTGGGACTTCAGACCATCCAGATCAATGCCTCATACACACAAGATGGTTACTATTATATCACAACACATTTCTATAGTTTCATCTCTGACTGAGACAAATGTGTGTATCCTTGTTCACCTCACTTTCATATCCAGGGAGCACATCCAGCCTTTGACTATACCCAATGACATCTTCTGACTCGAAACAGCAAGCAGAATTACAGACCATGCTGCATACAAACGAGTCCAGGGAAATGTCTGGAAACAGACAAACAAACGGCAAACACCTCTACTAATTCCCAAGTCCTCAATCATAAGTCAGAGAAGTCTTTGCATAATTTACAGCCTTTTGTCCCTCCCCTCCTTGAGAAAACTATGTTGCAAAAGAAGAGTATTGCCATTAAGGTATAAAGTTTTCTGAAACCAAATTAATACTGTAAACAGTCATTACTCACACATACTACAATTACAGACATGACTTATTTGCCTACTACCCAGACTCCTAAAATTCATTCAGTTTGGTGCGATTAGAATAGCTTCTATTTTTAAAACAAAACCACCCACTAAATACAGCTCTTCATAGCTTAGCAGTCACGGTTGCATCAGTTCTTTCTCAGATTCTCAAACACAGTGCTCCTTCAAAAGGACAAACATTTAAGCAGTAAGCAGTTTCTGACACCAAAGTAACCTTAGGCTTCAAAATGCTAAGATAAAAACAGCACAACTTGTGAAGCAGCAGTGATGCAACAGACAAATACAATAGCTAAAAACTGTTTATCTAAAAAGGGGTAGTTATCTACCATACCTTAGGTGTTAGATCAGATCTCTCTTGAAGCTTATATGTCTTGGAGAAAAGGAGTCTGATTATCCATAGAATCAGGATTCCTTCCAAAACAAGATGGTAAGCAGGAGCCTGAAAATAAAACCACAAAAAAAAGTCTTCGTATAATTCTATTTGAATCAGTCTCACAATATGAAACACTTTTCTCGCTACCAGTACGCTCAGAAACCCTGTCCATAAACACTGCAAAGGCTGCTTGTATAATACTTAAGTGGGACGCCCACGGCTGAAGAACACCTTGCCGTTCCCGTGGCTGCAGAACAGGCCCCGCGCTCCTCCGGCTGGAGAACAGCCCCCGCCACGCTCCCTTGGCTGGACAACAACACCCCACCGCCTCCCCGGCTGGAAAGCAGGCTCGCCCTGCTCCCCGTCCCAACGGCGGAGGTCAGAGGACACGGCGGCCTCACATCCACCGCCGGAAATCCAGCAGCAGCTACGGCGAAGCGCTAGGACCCCCTCGGCTCACGCCTCTCGCCCAGTCCCGAACGCCGGGCTTGTGTCACAAACCTCGTAGAAAGCTTGCACCATCTCCACCAGCACCCACTGCTGACCCGCCACCACCACCTCCATGACTGCACCGCTTCCGCCTCTTCAGCCCGAGAGAGCGGCGTCAAGGGCGGGCCCGAGGCCGCCAGAGAGCGCCCCTCTGTGGCCCGGCGGGGGCCGGGCAGGCGGCCGAGCCTCATTAGTCGCGGGCACGGAGCGGCTGAAACACTCTGGGAGTGGCGAGCAGTTTTTATACTCTGTGTGTGAAGGATTAGGATTGGACCAAGCGCCCGAAGGTTGGTGGAAGCTTCTTTTTTAAGCTTGTGCCTTCCCAAAGGGGAAGAGAAAGGTAATAAGAGATTTACGGGTTGGAAAAGGAAACTAAAACTGCTTTAATGAAAATGGAAACGCTAAAAGGAAATCTATATAAAATCAATACCGAACCTAACCCCCTGAAAGCAGTAACATCACCATCACCAGTTGCGGAGATGCTGGGGAAGTCCCAGAATAGACTCGGCAACAGACAGGAACTAGTTGCAAATGATGGATTTCAGAAATAGATTCAAGAATGCAAGGATTGGGATTGAAGACAGAATGGACAGAGTCCCTCCTGGATGACAGCCATTCAAGAAGACAGACTTACCCTTATCGTTACTCAGATTTGTACTAAATGTGATGTATATGGAATGGAACATTTTGTTAGCCAGTTTAGGGTCATCTCTCCACAGCTCCCTGCAGGTGTAGCCTCTCATTTACTGCACCCCAACAGAAGATTTAGCTGCAATCTTGGTTCCCACAAGAGAAAGTCTAAGCAAGAACCTTTCTGCACACCAGTCTCTGGTCATAACTGTAAACATCAAGCATTACTACTTGCAGAAGCAGCCACTGTCTGCACAAATATGCAGTTAACTTCAGCAAGTGCAGTTAGATAGAAGAGACTGGGTAAATTCCCTGAACAGAATTAGTTCTGTTCCAGGACACTGAGAAGGTAGGTTATGGAAGTACCTTTTCTGGTGAAGTGTGTGATAGGACCATGCAGCTGTGTGCATCAGCAGACTGTTTCCTCTGGTTCATGAGTGAGGCTAGATGGAGGTTACATGCTCTTCAGAGTGAAATAAATGAAATCAGCTGTAATTTGAACTTGCATAGGAAGGTAAACTTTGGTGCCTTGGCATGTGCTTCCTCATAGCATCTCAAACCCAGTTCTAGTGTAAACATGGCAACACTTTCTCTGCACCTACAGGCTTCTTTGTCCCCATGCTGTCCCCAGCCTGTGTTTTGCTTCCTCATCTTTCACACACTTGCTGGCTCTGCATCAGAACTGGTGACTTTGTTGCTTTAAGAAGGAGTTACTCCAATACTTGGTTGATGGATCTAGCAAAAAGAAAATCAGAGGACAGTAGGAATAATGAGAAGATTCAAACAAGATGAATTACACCATTGAGAAATCGGAAATGGGAGACCATAAAAGCTGAATGTGGTTGGGTAGAGATAAAGCCCATGAAGAAAAAGAGTAATGGCGAAAAGCTTAGGCAGATGGACCTGAGTGTGGGGAGGGGATTGAGTCCTTGAGCCCAGCTGTACAGGACTTGAGTGACTGCGCAAACAATAGTAGAGTGGAAGACGAGCTGGAAAGGTAGCCCGTAATGGGAGGATGAAATAAAGGCATTGCTCCTTATGGATATATTTCAAAGCTACTTCACTGAAACTAAACAGCTGTAGAGAGCTTCTGATGGTCTTCTGAGAGAGTACCATGGAACTGTACTCTTTGGGTCTTTGCTTCCTAGTCTTCACCATGGTGAGAGGAGACGAACCTGGGGCAGAAGCTGATACAGCAGATCATAGAGAAAACCCTCAGTTCTATGTCTAACTACAAGCAAACTTTAAGTTATAATTTTACAGTAGTGTATTAAAATCAGTGAATTTCACTTTCATGCTGTCTAAACTTCTCCATAAGTGTTGGAACTTAATGATACACTGTCAAATTCTAGGCTTTACACAGTACAGAGAAAAAAAATATGGTTTGAGGCTGTCTGGAAAGTCATGACAAAGATAATAAAGGTCCCTTTTGGTTTGTTGGATTTTTTTGCTGTGTGAAGATTGTTCTATCCATTGTTAAGTACTTCTGTGGCCACTGCATCATGCTGGAGAGGCATATTGGACTCTCATGAGATGGCTGCTTCGACCAACCTTAAAAAATGTGTCTGGTATGCATCACAGACCCAAACTGTCTCCATAAGAATGGGCAACATCACTTATCTTGGTCAACTGCCAATTTAATTATCCTTGCCCTCAACATCTGATCCTGACTTTTGGTCTTTGACATGTATATCTGTGATTGGGAGACTAAAGAGCTGAATTACAGCATGCTGGAGGAATTGTTTCCAGCTCAAAAGGCCTTGAGGTTTGTAATGTACTAACCAGTAATTCTGGCAAGTAATTTGGAGTTCCTGGTCTGGATTACAATAGGGCTGGCTCTCTCATAATAATGACCCTATCCCTATTGTTCAGCAATTTCTTTGTTCCAACACAAGGCAACTAATACTAATTGCTTAAGGCTGCTATACATTTGAGAGTTAAAAAGAGGGGAAGGTGAAGGGGAAAAATGGGAGAGGAAAACATCTTAAGCTTATACTTAAATTTAAAGTCTTGAAAAAAGCTACTGAGACAGTGACCCATGGACTTTCCAACATCGGATGTGTCACATTTTTTCTTCACCACCCCCTGTAACTTACAGTTACACGGTATTCCTAAACTTACAGCTCTTTCTATTCTGGGCTTTCCTTGCCAACACTTGCATCCCACACCCTGATTTGAATTCTCACCTCAATTCCCCATGGTCATGGTCAGCACTGGCATGCCAAATTATCTGCATTTGTTCCCTGGTCAATCCACAGCAGAGAACTGTGGCTTTGTATAGCTATCTGGAATTTTATTTTTTCTAAATATCACAGAAGTAGCTAGTGTCAGTTGTCTTTGGTCCTGTTTGCTCCATTAGTTCTTCCTCTGGCCTTTTCATTCTTACTAAGTATGATAAAGTAGGAGTTGGAAGTACATGTAAAGGAATGATATCCACCCTCCAGCATCCTTGTTTCTCATCTCTAGCACCTTTTGGCTTTATCAGCTAGGAAACCAGGAGAATGGCAGTGGGAAGTGATGCATAACTGTGGGGGTATGGCACTGGTTGCTGCCATCCTATTTGTATTACTTGTGTTGGAGATGTGTACATGGAGTAAATGGTGGAAAGAAAAATGTGTAAAGTGGTGGAAACAGGACCTGTAAGTTATTGATTTCCCCCACCTTCTCCAACCACAGACACACAGAGAGGAGGGGCTGATGGAGGATAAAATTTGTAACATAAGTGAGTCTTCGCAACCATTCTCACAAGTTTTGGGTGGTGAAAGCTTAGCTTGTTATTGTGGTTTCACTGTGTTTAGTTACAACTTGCCTCAGAGGCTACCCTAAAAAAGTAATCAGATACGCAGATAAAGCATTGGAAAGCAATCCTGTACAGGAAGAATAGGAAGATAGTACTAGTTAGTCTATTTTAGTTTTTGTTGTCTTGAAACCTGATGCTTACCCAAGATGATGCAGGCAGGAAGTGCAGAAAATGTCTAAAGTCAGAGGGATGCTCAATATGAAACCCAAAAAGCATGCATTAATTTCTAGTAGGAAGCAGAAAGTTGTTGCAAGAGTACAGTGCAAGAACCAAGAACTTGAATATCAAGTTCTGTGATTTACTTGCTGTGAGGAGTAATTTTTCAGAAGACAAGCAGAGCATGGGGGAAATTTAGTGTTACCTGGCTTCAGACATACTCAGGTCAAAGATGTGAAGCTGAGAATTTCCTACCAGGCTGGCTGCCTATACTGCAAAAGGGAATAAATAGGTGGCTCACCTGTTTCTCTTCAGCCTCTGTATACAGCTGAAGTGATTTCCACTTATTACTTTAAAACCTTAGTCCAAACAGTACACAATTTACTCCAAAATGCATCAGTTTAAGATAAATTTCTTTTAGAAACATGAGTGCAGTTTTTCTGAAAAAAAAAAAAAAAAAGACAGTTTGGAATTTTTTGTTCTTCATTTCTTGTCCCACTTTTTGCTCACACTGAATTGATTAATTGCTGTTTCAACAGTATATTCAGATTAGAAACATGGCAGACACTAATGAGCAGAATTGTTCACAAAGTCATTCTGATGGAGTGTTGACCACAATGAAGTTTGGATCACTTCAGAAAGACAGTAATTCAGTCAAAATGAATAATACTGAGAAATGCTGTCAGCTCTTCACATGCAAATTTTCCAAAATGACTAGATCAAATCTGTGTGCAAAGTGGTATGTCACAAACATATGTGTCTGATCAGACTGACTTGTCATAAGCTGAAAAGTTTCATATGCTGACAAAGATTTCTGATGTGTAATCTGACATGAATTTTAGGTAACCCATATAATATGCATCACATGCAAGCTAGGGCTCATGAAGTGCATGATGAGAAAGAACACAATTGGCATAAATTGTAGCCAGTAGTAAGGCAGCTAAGAAAGCTCATGAAGTTTGGCTCTGAAGGTTCATGTTCCCCACCTTCCGTGTGCAGGACTTCTGTCTTCAGAGTGAGACTGTAAGAGAACCAAAGAGATATTAGCCCTATGCCTCTTCATCTTATTTATCTGAAGACTATAAAATCTACCTTCTACAATAGTACCCTCAGTCAAATAAAATGTATTTGTAAGCAGTGTTTTTCATACTTACTATTTTGTGGTATAAGTGGTGGACTTCATCTTCTGATGTTCTGACTAGGTAACATGCTGTCTCTTAATGCATCATGCATAGCCCTTTAACTTCTGTGTCTTACCATGGCACAGGTGGCTTGTGCAACAGGGGTTTTTTACAAAAATTTTACAAAGTCAATTCATATTTCAAGAATTTCAGGAAGTGACTGAGACAGTCAGAATTTGAAGTTATAGTACCAGCATTCCAAGACACAATTCTTTTTTCCATATGGAGAAACAAATGTGTAAAACCACTTGCAAAGTAACAGTTCCTTTTACAAGTGATTTTTTTGTTAAATATTTTAACCAAAATTGAGCATGTGTAGCTAGCTACAGAAACAAGGCCTTTTTCTCTCTTATCCACACTTGCATTGCCTCATAAAGAAACTTCTGTGCCAGATTCTTGCCCCTAAGAGTGCAAAAGTACATGAAATGGTTTGAAAGAACTTTGTTATTCATAGATCATGAGACCCTGCCACCAAAGCAATTCTTAGTGAGTGGTGTAAATTTCTGTGACCCTGGTGATATAGCTCTAGCAGCTAACAATGTCTATCTACTGTAATTGATTCAATAGCATTACTGCTGCTCCCACTTAATTGTAGCTAAACTCTAGTGTTTTAGTGTTCAAAGCTGTGAGTTTAAGCAGGCTTAATGTGTGATCAGAAATGAGTTCTGCTATCCTCAGAAATGCAAGGTCAAGTACAAGAAGTAAAAAACAAATAATTTTACTTGCTTTCTGATTTAGAGCTCTATCCTGTCAAAATCAGGATCTGAGAATACCGTTTCAGTACCCAAGTACAACTTTAAGTTCTATGTTGGAGAAGAAATGTTTTTTAAGAAAAAAAGACAAGAAATCCCAGTTGAGGGTCTTCTATGGATTGACTGGTAATTTTTGTGGGAAATTAGCAAAGTTAACAGAGAACAATAATCCAAATTTTCTGTGTCCAAAAGCTCAAAGTAAAAACTGAATTATAATACACAGAATTTTGATGTTTTCTCTTTATTCCTTAAGTCTTGCACTTACAAAAAACATAGAAGCAATGTATTTTGCATATTCCCAGACCTTTGTGGAAGGGAAGTAAAAGAATTACTCTGTTCAGCAATGGAAACTATTCATAAAATTTTGCAACTGCCAGCCATTTTTTTACAAATGCAAAGTGATGGGCAGAAGGGGACATTTGCTGCCAGCAAGAGGCAATGCAGTGAAGCTACTTGATGCAAAAGCCCATGCAATAACGTCAAAGCTGGACCCACTTGCAGCAACTTTGGAGACCTCACCTATGAGTGGATGCACAGTGTGGGACTTCTCAATTGCCAGGACAGGTTCTCCAAACCCTCACTGCATCTGGGACTCCCCTGCAACTGTAGTTCTGGGTAATTGTAACATATTATTAGGGCAAGTGGTGGTGTAGTTTTCTTAATCACTATAGTTAACATTATGTAGTAAGGTTTAGGTGCATTACTCTGCTTCTTCTGTTTGCTGCTTAGAACTGGAGTACGATAAGCTTATCCTTTTGACTAAATGCAGTACCCCATTCACAGATGCTGAGTAAGGTTGCCCAGGGCTGTGATTGAATTGCTATCCCTGAATGTGCTTAAAAATCATGTAGATATGTAGTTCCGGCACATGGTTTAGTGGTGGTCTTGATACAGTTAGTTATTGGTTGGGCTTAATGATCTTAAGGGTCTTTTCCAACCTGGACAATTCTATGATTCTAGATATTGCAGTGCTTATTGATGGAGCAACTTTATTCATGTCATGATAGCCCACAGTCAGCCTCCATTCCCCATTAGGCTTCTGTGCTGATCAGATTGGAATGCTGAAGGGCAAGTGAGCCTTACTGATGACTTTTTGCCCCTCAGGTTGACAAAGCAGGCTCTTTGTGGATTTCAGGGAATTTGTTGGCTCTGTATCACTGGTAATTTATTGTGATGGTTGCTGTTGGCATTTTTTGATCATCCACCTTCATTGGGCCTATAGCTGAAGGGTCATATGAAAGTCCAGGATGGGCAGACAGCTGCATAATTTTATCAGTTTCTAATGCTGGTATCCCAAAGGTCTATTTATATCTTTTTCAATTCTTAAAATGTTCTTTTTGGAAGAAGCTGATTCTAGGATGCAGGGTGTGTCTGGACCAGTTATTGGGTGTATCTCCCAGTTGTGTCCCACGAGGCCCACCTCAGCCTCCAGCAGTGTTAATTATTAGGATTCTCCAGTCACTCTGATGATCATTATGAATCCATTTCCTTCATGGTTTGATGGTAGTGGAGTGCACTGTGCACCCGTATCTACAAAGGCTCAGTACTAAGTGGCTCTAATGTATCCCATCAATTCCATACTGGCTGTCAGTTGCCCCTTTCCTCCAGCTGGCTGTAGTAAAGGCTTCTCAGCAACGGGATGGACTGGTCAGGAATGGAATGTGGATGACCTGCTGCATCTGTAACAGGAAGAGTTAGCTGAGCAAGTTAACCCAATAGTTACCTAGAGAGGCCAGAGCAATGGAGTTGCTGCTATGTGAAGTTCCATACCTTATTAGTGCAGATTCCCTTCATATCTGCCCACATTGCAGCTTATGCACTCAGGACCACAAGGTGGAAGTTGGTAATCTGTCCTACCTTCTCATATTTTCTTTGTGGTTCCACATAAAGTTACACATTTCAGCATGTGATATGCTCCATTTGTTCTGGACCTGCCTTATGGGATAGCATCTTTTATTAATGGCTGCAACATGAGTTCAAGAAGGAGAAAACAAGGCAGAATTTCAGTGGTCCCATTTCTGCAATATCATGTTCCCCATTTTGTGCACCTAATGTGCCACTTCCTGGGTCCATGTCTGCTTGCCCTGACTGTCATTGCCGACATGGTTGACAAAACATAGGTATGACTGAGTGGGGCACTCTGAATACATTTGCACAGTAATGGCTAAATACAGTGTCTCTTATCTGAGTTTACTTTTTGGAAACTATCTCTGTATCACCTCAGGCACAGACAGTAGTCTCAGGTACTGGATACCCTTCTCCATTGTCCACTGCTAGACCAAACCACAATGTCATAGATTCTTTGTGGAAATGACAGTCTTTCATGGCATCCAGGAGTGTCTTCCAGAAGGTGGTGGTATCAGTGCCATTCCCAAGATCTGTATCAAGTTCCAGCCACCTAAGACAGGCTTTGCATCTTGCATTCTTAAACACACCAACCAGCTCTAGGATAGGATTTGCCAAGCAATGGAACAACTTTGAGGAAACCTACAGCCAACAGAAAGAAGCAAAACAAAAAAACTCCAAACAAGTAAATAAACAAAAAGAAACTCTCTCACAGCTCCATTACATTCATCCTGAGAAGATTCAAGAGAACTACTTTAATGGTCTTCGGCATCATGTGGGGAACCCATGTGGGGAGAGGCATATACCACAAACAGATGGCTGACCAAGACTGTCTGTGGGGCATAGGCTTCCTCCTGGGCTCCGCTGCGCCTGACCCCTCCAAACCGTTCACACTCCTTCTCTTCCCACTTTTGGCAAAGGCCTCAGGGCACCATGTGGCATGGTCAACAGACAGTCCAGAGGATGGGCTGGGTATGGGTATGCAAATCTATACCTTCAGAGGTCAGCAGGCACTTGGGTGAAACAATGTACACTATACCCTCAGCTCCTGGCCGTTTTCCCAAAGGTTTAAGAGTCACAACTCCCTTCAGCTTGTTCGGCACACAGTCCAGCCAAGCGATGAAGGGCGATATCAAGCACCTCTTGGGCCTCTTTCTCTTGCTTACTCAAACATTTACCAATTTCACAGTCACAGCTGTGACATAGCTTCTGTGCCTCATAGAATCATAGAACCTGGTTTTATGCTACAATACAAAGCTTTTTGTTTTAATTTATCAGCTAGCCCTTTTTTTCACTCTATAGTGTGATAGTCTGTCCATTTGCTTATGCTGTAATATTTACAAATAATTACCAAAATAGAAGCTGCAGTGTGCTTTCACTTGCTCCTAGTATTGCTAGCATAAAGTTGAAATACTAGAGTTCAAAATGTTAAAATCCCTTTTTATTCAATTCCAAAATCATGATAAAGTGTCTTAGTATGACCCATAGAACTCAAACATAGGCTTGCACTGCTTTCCTTTAGCAGAAACTGTACAGGATTTGCAGTCGCATTCTCAACAAAAGCCACTTAAAGAGACACCCTGTCAACAAGAGAGAGTCTGTACAAATTTCAGACTCTTTCGGTCTTCTGCTGAAAAATCCACAATTACATCACTAGGGTGTTGTAATGTGGAGATAACTTTAAAATGTTATTGATCTTTTTGAAAGTGTTGTTTATCTTAGAATGAAGGAGTAGTTTTGTTGGAAGGAACCTCTGAAGATTGTGTAGTCCACGAGTAAGGACGTCTTTCTCTAGAAGAAACAGATCCAGGCAGATCTTGAACATCTCCAGAGAATGAGATATGGTGGGTGGAGCCAAATCTGAAGTAGTAGGTGAGCCAGATCTGTGAGCATTTTCATGTTTGTATAAATGCCTCTGATTTCTTACCAACTTAACCATCCTGGGTTGTTTAATTGGAAAATGAAGTCAAGTTATTGGAATTTTTTGTTTTGTAGTACTGGCTCCATAGAAGATAGTCTTTGTTTTTTCTTAAAAACTAATTGTGTTCAGTGAATTTACTGAACTCAGCTTTTTGTAAGTAATTGCTCTTTCTGAAGTTAACCGCATAATTTGGCAGACAATGTCTACTACAGTTGATAACGTTTGATGTTTACAGTTGCTATCAAGGATTGGTATGCAGAAAGGCACTTGCTTATACTTGCTTCTGTGAAGACCAAGGTCATGGATAAATCTTGTGTACCACACTGAGGGTGCAGTAAAGATGAGGCTGCATCTGTGGGGAGGAGCGGGTAAGACAGGTGACCCTAAACTGACCAACGAGGCTTTGCACTGCATATACGTCATACTCAGTATAAAATTTTGTGATCACAAGGGTCAAATACTCTTCTTTGATGGCTGACATCTGAGGAGGGCTGTTCTGCCGTGTATCCCAATCTGAGCATTTCAGAAATTAGTTCCAGAACCCAGCTCCTGCATTTGGTTCCTGTATTCTACTGCAACAATCCTGGGACTTGACCAATACCTTGTCACAGTATCACTGGTAATGTAATATGATCTGAGGATCAGAATTTCCTTTATATATATGTTTCATACTATTACACATTTTGTGTCTCCAATTTTCTTTAACATTTCTGTCTATGAATTTAGTATCAGTTCTGATGTAACTATTTCTGGGCTTCAGTTGAGTTAAGTTGAATTGGTACCCCTTGAAACTGCAGCATAACCTTGAGCCAAGCTAAGTTTGCATTTACTGCAGATTATTTTTTCTTTGCTGTAGAATAATGCTGTGGGTGGAAATATCAACAGAAGCCTTTAGAATGCCTATCTAAGTTTTGTCTGGGACAGAACAACAAGGTGTCCTCTTCTTACAGAACTGAATGTGTTGCACAAATTTGCCACAAAAACAAAGCATGTTTGTCTACATCACATGAAGCTTTGACTTTGTATAGAAACTCAATTGTAATAGGAATTTACAGTTACTGCAAAATTGAAGCATTAAGGAGCTTCATACCAAAAAAAACCCAGATTTCCTGGGCCCACTGGAGCCCCCAAAATATCATGCTCTGCACAGTGCCAGGACAGAGCACTTTCATTAGCCTGCTGCTGCACTACAACAGCTTATAGTCCAATCTGTCTGTCTCACACACTCCATTTTTTACTTAGCTTAATTATAGGTGCAGTATGTGCAACTACCATTATTTCCCATTTTAAAATTAATAACAAGAAAGTATGACCAAAAGGACAGATTCTTATAGCAGTTGTTCTTGTAGTAGTTCAAGAAAAGTGAAAGAGCATATGCAGTACATTTTAAAGTAAACTGGAGTTTCTGCTGCTCTTTCCTCCACTTCTCACTCTGTCTGTCCTCCCTGGTGCAAATGAGCTTATAATGGAAAAAGTAAATGCAGATATGCTCAGATTTTGGAAAACAAAAACCTAATAACTAGATTGAAGCCTCTGCTCATTGCAGAAACTGCGAATTTTCCCTGTAGTGTCAACATTTTCTATTCCAGAATGAGGTTTGAGATTCAGGGGAAATGCTGAGAATTATTTTAAACTTTTTAGTTTAAATTATAATTTAAAAATAATATATTATAATATA
>VZRI01000978.1:44310-63539 GCA_013397515.1 Upupa epops | reverse complement strand
AGCCTGTAACCTGCAAAACTGCTCAGGGATTGCTTGGGTTTTGCAGTCTTTCAGCAGAACATATGCTCTAGGTCCTCACCACAAGTGATCCGGGAACAAGTATTATAGCTCCTAACTGCATTTATCCTTGAGGTTTAACCCTTAGCAGCCTGTGACATCCTGCTCCAGGGTTTCTTAGACCTCAAATTCCTTCNGGTTCAATTTTCTTCTTAACAAGAACACATAAACAAGACGAGCGGGTCATGATCCCCTCTACCAAAGCTACATGTTATTTCCTGATCTGTGCTGATGCCCTCTTCATCTTTAAAGGTGCCCTGTTCCACTGCGAGAACAGGTCTTTTACAAATGAGTTTGGATTAATGGAGGATGCTGAAGGTTTTCTGGGTATAAGCAGTTTCAAGGATGAAATACTGCCTTGAGATTCGTATGACGTAGTAATCTCAGATATTCTGGTC
Source organism: Upupa epops (assembly GCA_013397515.1). Classification (NCBI taxonomy): domain Eukaryota; kingdom Metazoa; phylum Chordata; class Aves; order Bucerotiformes; family Upupidae; genus Upupa; species Upupa epops. The sequence goes on along the minus strand of VZRI01000978.1, from coordinate 63,084 downwards.
TTTCTTTACATTTTTTTTAAAAGGAAATTTAAATGCAAATGAAATGATTTAAAATGAAAGACACAGAATCTAAAATATCTTGATTTTAAAAGGAATTAAATAACATTTATTCAGTATCATTAAAGCACATGATTAACTGGACTGAGTAGCAGAGCTCTGTCAGTAATTATAGATGGGAAATAACTCTCTGAGGTGGGGATGTGTGGGAGTAGCAGACACTACCACCGATATGGAAGGTAGTCAGTGTTTCCACCAGTGACTTGGAATGGGGGTAATGTAGCATTGGACCAGGCTGCCCAGGGGCCTTGTGGAGTCTCCTTCTCTGGAGATGTTCCAGTCCCTCCTGGCTGTGTTCCTGTGCAACTTGGTCTGGGTGATCCTGCTGTGGCAGGGGGATTGGACTGGATGATCTTTTGAGGTCCCTTCCGATCCCTAAGGATTCTATGGTTCTTATTAGGATGAATTAGGATGAAATTGTGTCAAAACTTGTCATTTTCAAAGGAAGAAGGAAGGAGCAAGGGATGCAGACTCTGATGGCAGAACCTTATAGGGAATTAGCAGTGATTTCTGGGCAGTGGTGATGAAGGAATTGAGGATAAGCATCACCAAGGTACAACACCTGAAAGGACTGAGGGGATATGGACTGCCCAGGGTGGTGGTGGAGTCTCCATCCCTGGAGGTGTTTAAGGACAGACTGGATGTGGCACTTAGTGCCCCGGTCTCTCTGATGTGGTGATGCTAGGTCCTAGGTTGGGCTGGATGAGCTCAGAGGGCTTTTCTAGCCTCAATAATTCTGTGATTCTGTGATATTTTGGTTGTTGTGAGTGACAGCAGGGTAATAGTTTTACTTTTGCTCTTGAGCTAGTCAGACATCCAGATGTGAATAAAGCAGAGAGTATAGAAAAGAACCACAGGATGAATTTCACATCACCAGGACACATGAGATTCAAACAGGAGCTAGATTTTGAATCTAGTGGCCAAGGATTCGCGCTATATACATCTCTGCAATATAAGAAATGATTGCTGCAAGCCTGTAGTCCTCAAACCTGAAAACTAAAGCTAAGGAAAGCAAGCTCTTCCATGCTGAAGGTGATGAACCACTAGAATAAATCACTAGGAGATACAATATGGATGTTGTTTTGATGGTTGCTCTTGATGATCCTGGAGGTCTCTTCCAACCTTAATGATCCTGTGATTCTATGCATCTGTTCCTGCAACTCCAGCTACCTTTCTGTCAACCAGGTGGTAACTAGAAGTTGTTTAATTCAAGAGACACTTATATGAAGCTGAGGATTTGGGTTTTTACTGTGAAACTAAAGTCAGACAGTATCTTGATCCCTTCTCCCCTGCAATATCCACATCTCCGTGCATACAGTTTTCTTCATGGTCTCCATCCTCAACTACTTTCTCTAGGACAACAACCAAGGTCCCTACCTCTGTTGGACTTATAAGCACCTACCAAACCCCAACTCTCTGCCTTGCTAGCCTTACTGTGGTGAGTGATAACAAACACTGCCAGGACTTTATTGCATTAGAAAGGTGGGATTTCTTATGGAGAGAACAGCTACAAAGCAAGAACTAAACAAGAAAGACTTCAGCTTTGATTTCCTCTCTCGGTCTCTCTCCCTCTCTCCTCTCCCACTCTCTCTCCAAAACCAACAGCACTTTCAATAAGGGGAAATCAAACATTAGACATTTCCAAGCCCTACGTATTAAATTCACTGAAGATATTGTTATCCTTGTTTAGATTTGAGCATATTGGGGAACCTTTTTTGTCTCGCAACTATTCCTAAAAGACCTTAAGTGGCTGGATCGCCTTTTCCTTCTGACACCAAAAATAATCAAATCTGCCTATGAATTATTTACACGACGGCTCCAATCAACGCCTCTACCTGTCAGCCTCCCCAGCCAGAATGAAAGTTCACTATGTAAAGGTGCCAAGGGAGAATGGCAGCCTCCCACTGCGAGTTTATAGACAGAACTAAGTCAGCACGCATTATGTGTCAGAGCCGACATCAGACAGAATCAGCTCCTTTGATCTCAGACCTCCACAGGAAGCTTAGATCTCAGACAAATTAGATAAAAAATGAATTTATAGCAGATACGTATCCTAAGGCACACAGCTGAACGCTGTGTTTTGGAGGAATACAGCAAATATCAAAACACATAAACTGCAGAATTTCCTCTCTCCTTTCTCTCTCTCTCTCTTTCTCTCTGCTTTTGTGATAGATGCTAATTAAAAGGAGAGAAAACTCCAGCTCGCTTCTTCCTGCCTCTTATGCAATCCACAGGCTTTGGGAAAGAGGAGGGAAAAGAAAATTCCCAAAGCAGAGTACACGGGTGGTTCGGCAGGGTTATCCGAACGCCCTTAGATCGGCGCCGTTGGCAGGTAGGACACCATAAAAAACTCCAACCCCAGTGTTCTAAGGATGTTTCGCATTCACAGAGAGGGAAGCCAGAGCTTTGTGCTGCCAGCCGCACACCCCTGAGGCTGTCTGATTTGTCTGACCTCAGAAGAAGTCATGTTTGATCAGCACATGATGAAAAGACAAGTCTCGAGGAGGTGTGCAGAACAGAGGTGGTTGTGGTGGGGACTCCGGAGAGTAAAGGAGGACACTGAGCGGGGTGGGTGGAAATGATGCTGCTTTGAGGTGCTGGCTTGGACTCGGTGCTCAGAAAGCACAGCATGAAGTTCCACAAGTGGTGGAAGTAACTGAGACAGTGTGAATGAGCCCCGAGTGTGTTTCCCTTTCCTCAGTGCACCTCACTGCTGTGTTCCACAGCCTGCCACCCTACCCAGAGCTATCTGAGCACTGCGCAGTTCCTGCTGCAGCCCTCGGATATCTGGGCAGGGAGTAGCCCGGTTGCCCCAGGCATGCTGGGGACATCATGGGGATGTTGGCCCCTGCCCCTCTCCAAAAACAGTGAGTCAATATCATGGGCTTACTGGGTGTAAGAGAGATTATGCTGCTGACTTGAGTGGTACTGGGAGGACTTCACACAATGTGTGTGAAAGGAGATAAAATGATGAACAGGAAAATATCAGGAGGAAAAAGAGGAGGTAATGAATTGATAGACCCTCTGAGAACCGTGGCATTGATCCTATGCAAACCTACAGCTCGTTAAGAGCCCTAAAATGAATCTTTTGATGTTGAAAACATTATAATTTTGAATTATTGTCAACCTCCCATCTTACCTCTCGCTACAGGCACACCACCTTGATCTTCTCCTTGGTCATAGCAAGGCTGGATGTGAGTTGCATGAAGCTGGGCTTGGTTACGGGGCCTCATGGCACCAGCCCGTGGTACATCAGGCTGTTTAGTCCTCGTTTCTGTAATGAAACACACAGTCCCATCTCACTCAGTGCATCCTCAGCTCAGCAGCACTATTAATTGAAGCAACAATCTATTGCTGGTGAATTAACAGATAATCTAGAAGTGTTCTTTCTGCCAAAAAGCAGAAGGGATTTTATGTTCGTACCATCTTGAGTTCTACCATTAGGGTCCCCATCTGTTCTCTTCGTAGAAGCCTTCCATCCTTAGGTTGTCACCCTTTTCAGTGACACCAGGAATTCAGACCTCATTGCACTCTAGAAGAAAGGCCCTTTAGCCTGCACTTGCAAGGTTGCTTGAAAGCAAAAGCTTAGAGAAACCAGTATGAGGGCTTGAAACTAGTCAGCATGCCTGGAAACTGGAGGAGATCCTGAAATGAGTGAGGGATGTCTGATTCAGCAGGATGTGTCTTCACTCCTTCACTGCTGGTTAGCTGTACATGTGGGTAGGGCTAAGTTTCAGTTAATGCATTGGAAAAGCTAAGTTAGGGTAGATGTCAACACAGCCAGACATTTAAGATGGCTATTTGGTCACTGAGTTACTAGTTACTCTTTTTCCCTTCAGTTCTTCACTGACACAAAGAGCTCTCTGCCTTCTGCAGGGGGGCAGAGCATTCCCGTAGACGTATTCAGTCTAAGGCCAATGCTAAAAATGAAGCAACCTTCAGGTAAATTAATAGAGCTCTGGGTTTGCTGGGGAGGAGAACTCCAGAGAAGCTTTAGACCTCTCGTTAACATTAGGACTGACATGAGCTGACAGGGTGATGTGGCGTTATAGTCGTGGTTGGTCCTTGGTCAGCACCAAGGCTTTGCATCACCTCACAACAGCAGATTTGCCCCTATCAGGTGACTGCAGCAGCTGAATGGACCTTTGGAATCACAGCAAATATTTCCTTCATGTCTATTTCCTTCTCTGCACTACAGGAGCCTGACTTTCATCGTGTTTTATCCATGGCTAGAACTTTTTCCAGCTGGGACTCACTCCTCAGTTAGAGGCAGAAAGCTCTATAACCCTAAACAACAAACTATATTGCTAATTACTGAGCTTCTTGGAGCTTTCTTTGAGTTCTATTGCCTGAATCCTATTGCAGCCACTCAAGAGATTTGTTAAATAAAGTAGGAAGTCCGGAAGCATCAATTTGATTTCCAACTTACTGTTGCATTCGCTCTTCTTGAACCAGCAGAATGCCAGAGTGAAGACGAAGGCAGATGCTGCTGAACTCAGTATGACAACAAGGATCATGCTGGCCTTCACTCCCGTGGGGACAGGGAAGATGGTAAATGGCTGAGACAGCACAGAAAACTTAGCTCCTGAGAATTTAAAGCAGTCAGAGTTTATTACAATAGTAGGAACGCTGGTTTCACAGCTAAAACACCAGGATCCAGCCTTCCAACAGCTGTGCTGCTGAATGCAGGACTGGCATCTCCAGTTCCTATAGTAGTCACAAGTATTTCTATAGGACTGAGCACCAGGCTCTGCAGAGGGACTTGGACAGGTGCCCTGGATGGATGGGCTGAGGCCAATTGTCTGAGGGACAAGAAGGCCAAGTGTTGGGTCCTGCATTTGGTCACAAAAGCCACAGGTACTGCTACAGGCTGGCGGTGAGGGACTCAAGTTTCCAGCAGAACAGGAGCTGTGGGTGCTAGGAGACAGTCGGCTTCACAGGAGCCAGCAGAGTGCCCAGGTGGCCAAGAAGGCCAACAGCATCCTGCTCTGGATCAGGAAAAGCGTGGTCAGCAGGAGAAGGGGAGTTCTCATGCCCTTGCACTCAACCCTTGTGAGGTCTCATCCTGAGTCTTGGGTTCAGCTCTGAGCCCCTCATGATAGGAAAGACATGGAGATGCTGGAACTGGTCCAGAGCAGAGCTACCAAGCTCATGAGGGGTTTAGAGAACCAGTGGTGTGAGGAGAGGCTGAGGGAGCTGGGCAGGGTTAGTTTGGAGAAGAGGAGGCTGAGGGGGCACATCCTTGCCCTCTCCAACTCTCTGAAGGGAGGTTGTGGAAGAGTGGCTGTTTGCCTCTTTTACTTGGCAACTGCTGTCAGAAGCAGGGGCACTGGTCTGCAGTTGAGGCAGGGGAGGGTTAGGCTAGATCTGAGGAAGAGATTCTTTGCAGCCAGAGTGGTTGGGCACTGGCAGGGCCTTCCCAGGGAGGTGGTGGAGTCCCCCTGCCTGGAGGTGTTGAAGAACCCTGTAGCCATGGTGCTTCCCACCCTACTCAAGTGGCAGCAGGGAGGGGGTCAGGTTGTGTTTGTCAGTCTCAGGGACTGAGGTTTTTTGTTGGTGGGAATGGTTGGACTCAGGGATCTAGGAGCTCCTTTCTGACCAGGATTGTTCTGTGATTGTGTGATTCTGTGACACAGCAAACACTTCTCTAATGTGCTTTTCAAGCTTCCAAACCTGCCTGAAGCAGAGGCAGCCTCTTTATATTTAACAATCCTTAATGTTTCTTCCATGTAGTTTTCTAGCTGACCACCAAACCCAGAAGATACAGTCAGAATTCATCCATCTGAGACCAAACAGATGAGGCCCAGACTAAACTCATTCACGTTCTCCCTAGCAAGACAGAGAAACTGGCTGTGACAAGAAAGGGGCGAAGTCATACGTGGTTCTTCCGGACTATAGAGAATTCCTATTGATCTAAGTTCTGGGGAATTCAGAAACATTCACTAGCTTTAAGCTCAAGCCTGTGAAGCAGAGAATTCACAGTGAATTGGTTAATATTTCCCATCACGTTGATAATGAGCATTATAAACGAACAATATCAGTGTCCCTGCTGCTAGCAGGTAGTGCTCTTCACCCCGAGATACTGAAGTTATCTGCACATGAAGTCAGAATCAAGCCACTCACTCATAGCTTCTGTGGTCAAGGGTCTCAGCATCTGAGCTTTAAGAGCTGGAAGATGCCTAATACAACCCTTTGTAAAATCAGGAATACAGAGAGGTTTTGATTCCCTGAAGCATTCCAAGCCCATTCTGCGTGGAGAAATACGTAGGAAGGACAGGATCCTAGCAAGTCTATCCCTGGACCATTTTGAAGGCTATGAATTAGCACGTTGTCTCACTACTTAGGCTCATTATCACTCCTAACCCCCCAATTCTAATCACTTTGACAGATGGATAGCCCTTGTATTTCTTTGAGTTCCCCTTTTAATAAAAATCTAAAAGCCTTCTCTTTTTTTCATCAATTCATTAAAAAAAAATCAGAAACATTGTCGGGTGGAGGCTTGGAGACTGGGGTAAGGAGCTCTAAGTCCTTTTATCTGAAACTAATTAGATTTGTGTCAATATTGTCCTCTTGAACAAAGCAGAGCTTCATCAGAACAATGTGGGAAGCGTGTTCCAATTGGGAAAAATTTGCCTGCAGGTACAAACACATAAAAGTTCAGTGGAGAGAAGTAATCTCACAGATATCAAGGTGCTTAGAGGTGCTTTGCACTACTCTAATAGTTTGTGTATAGGCTGCTGTTGGTTTAAATGGAAAGTGGATGGCACAAGCCCATTGGGATCCATATCAGTTAAGTGAATATTGCTGTAAAACAAGATGATGTAGCAGCCATGAGTAGTCTACTCTCCCCAGGAACTACCACTCAAACATGAATATTGCTGTAAAACAAGATGATGTAGCAGCCATGAGTAGTCTACTCTCCCCAGGAACTACCACTCAAACATGAATATTGCTGTAAAACAAGATGATGTAGCAGCCATGAGCAGTCTACTCTCCCCAGGAACTACCAGTCAAACATTTGGGATCACTGCATTCATCATCAGTCCCATCCTCTGGGCTGCTGTCTCCAAAGAGCAAACTGTGCCTGGGTACACACCAAACCTGGTCATGAAAATGCATCCCAAACAGCTTCTCTTTGACTGGGTTTTTGTTTTCTGATATCAAACAATAGGCAAATTGATTTCTTATGTCAAACAACAGGCAAATATCTTCAGGAAGAGTCTGGTGGTACATACTGGCCTTCAGACTGTCTCTAGCACTGACCCTAGAAGCAAAGGTGGCACAAATGCCCAGTGGCATCCTGGCTTGTATCAGTGATAGCATGGCCAGCAGGAGTAGGGATGTCATTCTCTCCCTGTGTTGGGTACTGGGGAGGCCTCCTCTCGAGTACTGTGGGTAGTTCTGGGCCCCCCACTTCAAGAAAGGGACTGTGGGGTTGCAGTGGGGAGGAGAGCAGTGAGACTGGTGAAGAGACTAGATAAAGTCTGGTGAGGAGAGACTGAGGGAGCTCGAGTTGTTTAACCTGGAAAAGAGGAGACTCTGGGGAGGGGACTCAGGGGAGGGTTATGTTGGGTGTTAGGAAGCCCTTCCTCACGGAAAAGGTAGTTAGGCACTGGAATGGACTGCCCATGGAGGTGATGGAGTCCCCATCCCCGGAGGTGTTTAAGAAAAGACTGGATGTGGCACTTAGTGCTGTGATGATGTAGTGATGTCAGGTCATGGGCTGGGCTCGATGATCTCAGAGGTTTTTTCTGACCTCAATAACTGTGATTCTGTGCAAGGGGGTTTCTTCTTTGGTGTGAACATTTGCCATCCACTTTAATCCCTTACAGTACTCTGATTTACACCACCCCATAGATGCATCTGTCATCCATATCGCCAGCTCTTTGCAACTCTGGGGCTGGCTAAACGCTTTATAAAAGGGATCACGCAAGCACAGAATGTTAGGGGTTGGAAGATCATCTAGCCCAACCCCCTTTGCCCTTGGTTCAGAGAGATTTTATGACTTCCCTGAAACAGCTTTCACAAAACATTTCATTAAGGTGCACTTCCCACTAAGGAGCTGGATCCTGTGAGGTGTTGACTTTCCATCTGCTCTCCCTGGAGTGAAGGCAATGGGAGCTGCGGGTGTTCAACAGCAGATGCCCTCTACATAGATACCTTCCCCTCTTTTAAAAGGCCACCACCAAGTTTCTCTCCTGGAAATACTTCTATTTGTCCTTCTAGGCTTCATTCTAGCTGATGGCTCCCAGTTTATATAGATATAGGTTATATAAATATAGATTATATAGATATAGATGATATAGAAGGTGTAGATACAGATACAGGTATAGATATCTATGTCTAGTCACACATTTATATCTACAGATGTATGCATATACTGCCAGAATAGAGGCTTAGCACATGGTCTTAGGACCTCTGAACTCTGTGCCAGACAGCTCATTCCTCCTTCTCCTTTGACTTGCCTCAGCAGAACTTTTGAGACAAGAAACCAGCAGTTTCATCCCTATATACGTTCACAGCCACATTTGGAGATAAATTCAAGCCCTCAAACAGTTGTTCAGGTGCTTCTCTCATGCAGCTGCACTGAGGCTTTCACAAGCCAGAGTTTGCATGATCATAGAATCATTATGGATGGAAAGGACCTCCAGAATCATCAATCCAGCCCTCATCCCAACATCTCTCCAACCTCTAGACCATGGCCTCAAGTGCTCTAGCTACTCATTTTTTAAACACCTCCAGGGATGGTGACTCCACTACCTCCCTGGGCAGCCTGTGCCAGTGCCCAGCCACTCTCTCAGGAAAGAACCTCTTATCTTTTAATAACTCATCTTGATTTAGAGGGTCTTCCATGAACAGCATGGGAATCACCCAGCTCTCTTCCTGCCTGGGCAGTGAGGACTTGGTCATGTTAACACAGTTCCGTCCGTTTAGAGGTCTGGCATTGCTCTGCTTATTCAAAGCTTTGTACAAACCCTAAGCACCTGTAGGGGGTTGAGTTCAGTTACCACAACTAAAGAAAACCATGCCAAGACAGAGCTTACCTGGAGGTGATGTGACAGTGAACACAAGTTTCCAGTCAATGCCTGCACTGGAGACAGCCAGGCTGGAGAAGCTTGCACATCCATCTATGACCTGCACTTGGGTGAGCCCTGCAGAGCAATCAGGAATTGCAGTGTAAATAAAAGCATCCAGAGAAGCACTGCCTAAACCCCTCAGAGAGCTCTTGTGACTCTGTGGAGACATCAGAAAGCTTAAATTTTGTATCTCCCAATCATAAACTTCTTGTCTGACCCCAGAAATGTCCTGTAAGGTCTTCTGCATCTTGGTTCCTTGAGCTCATGGTGAACCAACCTTCGCTGTGCAGGTTTGTCCTGGGGGGGATGCAACATGAATGCAGATGTTAAGGAGATCAAGCAATGGTAATGGCAGCTAGATGCACTAGAAAGTTCCAGATGCTCATCCTTTTGATCTAACTCATGTCCTGTGTGACCGAGTCTAAGTCAGTATTAGTGGGAGCAGCCCGGTGGGGAGGGTCCTGGCAGTACTAATCGACAACCAGTTAAATATGAGCCAGCAGGGTGCCCAGGTGGCACGAAAGGTCAATGGCATCCTGGCTTGGATCAGCACTAGTGTGGCCAGCAGGACCAGGGATGTCATTCTCCTCCTGTACTGGGCACTGAGGAGGCCTTCTCTCAGGTACTGGGGAAAGTTCTGGACCCCTCACTTCAAGAAAGAGATGAAGAGGCTGGAACAGGTTCAGAGGAGCAATGAGGCTGGGGAAGAGACTGGAGAGAAAGGCAGATGAAGAGAGTCTGAGGGAGCTGGGGGTATTTAGACTGGAGAAGAGGAGACTCAAGGGGGGACCTTATCATGGACTGTAACCATCCAAAGGGATGGGTAGTCAGGTGGGGGTCAGGCTCTTCTCCCAGGCAACTAGAGGCAGGTTGATAGGGCAGGACCAGAAGCTGACAGGGGAGGGTTAGGTTGGATGTTAAGTAGCTCTTCCTCACAGAAAGGGTGCTCAGAGCCTGGAATGGACTGTCCAGCGTAGTGGTGGAGTCCCCGTGTTTGGAGATGTTGAAGGACAGCCTGGCTGTGGCCCTGAGTGCCTTGGTCTGGCTGATGGGGTGCTGGCTGGACTGGCTGAGCTCAGAGGGCTTCTCCAGCCTCAGTGATTCTGTGACTGGTTTCTGCCGTGAAGGTGCTCTCTGATTGTGCCAGTCACTGCAGCTAGAGGGAAAAGACTGTTTTAATCCTTTTCTGATTGGTAGGAGCTGCACCTCATCATTTGGGACCACTACCTCCTGTCCTACCATTCAATCATCCTGGACTGTTCTGCAGCACTCTCAGATACTTTGAAAGAGATGCTGAGCTGACTGCCCTGTTCAGACAAGACACAGTTGCAGCTAGAAACCTGGCAGGGAAAGCTCCGGGGGGAGCATGAAAGGAAAACCCAGGAGAGCCTGTTTTTCCATCACTTTACCTTGTGTTCTGAGCTCTCAGGGAATGTGTTCTGACCCAACGTCTCCGCTTGCCATGGCTGCTGTTTTTCTAGGCTCCTTTTAAACGTTAAAACTTACTTTGCAGCTGGATCTTGCATTTTACTGTGTGTGTCTTGAGGCACCAGCCAAGCCCTGGCTTTTGAGCAACGCTGACCATGTCTGGGCTTCATTCAGGCTCTTGGGGTGAGAGGGTAAAATCCTAAACACTGACAGGTTTCCAAATGTTGGTTCAGGTGGGGGTGAGAAGACCTTCTTAGGATGCTGGATGTGCTCCAGTCATCACAAACACAGACTTCTGCCTGCTTGGAGACACCACTTCATAACCAATTGCTTTATGAAGCAGGCTGTTTGATGTTTTATTGCTGTTAAGCAGCACAGGTGAAGGCACATAAAGTCTGAGGACATTGACACTCTGCCATCTCCATGTCCGGGATATTGAATGGAGTGGGGGAGCTGAGACGTTTTGCAGTCACGGAAGTATAGGAGTGTTCAGCATGTGGGAACAAGGATTGTTAAGGTAGCTCATACTGCAGGACAATTTCCATCTGCTTTTATTGCATTTCCTGAGCCTGTACCTGTTATTTGGCTCTGAAGAACTAGTATGACTTAGCCACAGAATCACAGAATTACTGAAGCTGGAAAAGACCTCTGAGCTCATCCAGCCCAGCCCAGGACCTGACAGCATCCCATCAGCCAGACCAGGGCACTAAGGGCCACAGCCAGGTTGTCCTTAAACACCTCCAGGAATGGGGACTCCATCACTGCCCTGTGAAATCCATTCCAGGGTCTGATCACCCTTTCTGTGAGGAAGGGCTTCCTGACATCCAATCTAACCCTCCCCTGGCAGTTTCTGGCCCTGCCTTCTCATCCTATCACTAGTTGCCTGGGAGAAGAGTTTGACCCCCACCTGTCTACACCTTCCCTTCAGTCAGAGAGAGAAGGTTCTCCCTGAGTCTTCTCCAGGCTAAACACCATCATCTCCCTCAGCCTCTCCTCATCAGCCTTTCCCTCCAGTCCCTTCCCCAGCCTCGTTGCTCCTCTGGACACACTCTAGTCTCTCAATCTCTTTTTTGAAGTGAGGGGTCCAAAACTGCCCCCCCAAGTACTCAAGGGGAGGCCTCCCCAGTGCCCAGTACAGGGGGAGAACGATGTCCCTAGTCCTGCTGGTCACACCATTCCTGATACAAACCAGGACACACTTGCTGAAGAAGTGGGAAGCTAGATTTCCTTAGTTGCTCCAGCCTGGTCCTTGCTCTGCTATAAATACCATCCTCCTTATAACAGTATCAGCCTGGGTTACCAAGGCTTCCCTTGGCTGTGATGCTCACTGTAGGATTCCTTTTACAGAAGATCTTGTCAGCTGCATTGAGATACTTTACAATCACCATTTCTAGCCTGTGAAGAAGCCTCAAGTACTGTACTGTACTTCTCAACAGAGACTCTCTCAGCTTTCAGGCACATATGCTTCAGAGCTCAGAATATTACAGATATATATGGGAGTCTTCTCAGGCAAGCTGGTATTTAACGTAGAAGCAAGCTAATTTGGAACTAAACTACTTTCCATGAGGCACTTTGGCTGCTGTCAGATGAAGCAGGCTCAGTGTGCTAGACGGGTCCCATTTCGATTAAACGCTGCTTTCATGTGCTTGAAGAGACGAGTGCAATAAGGCCGTTTGTCAAAGGGAAAACTGCAGCAAACTATTACATGCACAACATCTGCACTACGCAGCTCTTCCTTTGCTGGAGTTTATTGACTATTAATTTGATGCATATATCTTTTAAAGAATGTGAATAGCGCTTCGTTTCAGTTGGTTTCTTTTCCCCCTCTCTTTTTTCTTTCTTTTCCTCTATCTTTCTTTTTTTCTTCTTTTTCTTTTCCCTTCCTTGACTCTACTTTTCCTTCTCTCTCCCTTTTTTCTCTCTATCCTTTCCTCTCTCTGACTGTTGGCCACTATTGTGTGGCTCAAGTTCCTAAATCCATGAGGATTTACAGCCCTGAAAAGCCAAGCAAAACAGTAGAAAGCACTAAAGGTTTTTTTAACCTGTAAAACTAGAACTATAATTAAATAGGAAGAACTAATAATTAGCAGACACAGAAACAGAAAGGGTAAAAAGCTCTAATCTTTGGCAAATGTGACCTTTCCAAGTCAAAGCAGACCCACAAACCACTTCACTGTGAGCATGGAATCATTAGGGATGGGAAGGGACCTCAAAAGATCATCCAGTCCAATCCCCCTGCCACAGCAGGATCATCTACATCAAGTCACACAGGAACACAGCCAGGTGGGTCTGGAACATCTCCAGAGAAGGAGACTCCACAGCCTTCCTGGGCAGCCTGTTCCAGTGCTCTGTTACCCTCCCTGGGAAGAAGTTCCTTTCTTCAGCCCAAAGAATGGGTTTCAAATCCAGTATTTCACAGGGAGAACTAGACAAGTCACCATCACCCTCCACAGCTGCTTCACCATAGCCCTTGTAATAAGAAAACACATCCAAACCTCTCAACGCAGTCTCAGAGGAGCCCTTGAGGTGAGCAGATACAACCCAGGGGTCTGAGGGAGGCCCCAGTCTTTCAACTCGTTGACCCTGGGAGAAAGAACAAAAGAAGAATTAAGGTCTCCTCTCCTCCCAAGAGGACAGGAAGTTTTGATTGCAGTTGTAATAACTATGTTAGAACCTACACATCACACATTACAAAGGACACCAGTCTCACCATCGATGGTTAAGAGGAACTTAAGCTCAAAGGAACCAGTACTAGCACCTTTAGGTCTGGTTTAATCAAGTCTGGTCAGGTTTGCTGCTTTATTTGAAGGATGGAGGGTCACATTCACATCACCTGTGAGAAGCAGCTGATTTTTTCACATTGTGGCTTCTATGACAACTAAACTCTCATGGTTGGGGCTGGAAGGGACCTCTGGAGGTCATTAAGCCCAACCCTTCACTGGCTTCAGCAGGGTGGTGCAGAAGGGATTTCCAGGATGACATCCAGATGGCTTTTCAATCTTTGCAGACGATGAGTAAATTCGGTCAAGCTCCTCACACACCCAGTGAAAGAAACTAATTTAGACACTTCAATTATAACACCTTGCATCTGGGCAAGAACAACCCCAGGGACCAGGATAGGTTGGGGACTGACCTGTTGGAGAGCAGTGGAGGAGAAAGGGACCTGGGGGTCCTAGTGGCCAGCAGGATCACTCTGAGCCAGCAGTGTGCTCTGGTGGCCAAGAGGGCCAACAGCATCCTGAGGTGCATCAGAAGGGGGGTGGTTAGCAGATCGATGGTTAGGTTGAAATATCAGAAGGAACTTCTTCCAATGAGGGTAACAGAGCACTGGAACAGGCTGCCCAGGGGGGCTGTGGAGTCTCCTTCTCTGGAGAGGTTCCAGCCCCGCCTGGCTGTGTTCCTGTGTGACTTGGTCTGGGTGATCCTGCTGTGGCAGGGGGATTGGACTGGATGATCTTTAGAGGTCCCTTCCAATCGCTAGAAATTTAATGATTCTATGATCTCATAGCTATCTGATTGCTTGGAAATGTAGAAGTTGTACAGCATCCATCCAGAGAGGGGCAAACCCTACCTTCCTGTCCAGGAAAATGATTTGGGGCTGTACAGGAAGTTCCTTCTCCATTTCTCCATTCGAGGGCTGCACCTGGACAGCGATGCTATAGGGTCTCACATACAGGCGTGTTCCTGGCTGTTGTCTGCTTCCGTTTCTTTCGCATGGGAAGGAATGTTAAGAGAAAAAAACATCAGATAATTACTGCCATGAAAACACCCGATGCTTGCTCCAGAGACAACCCACCCACACCGAGGAAGAACATAAAACAGACAGAGACTGAGGTGCTGGAGCAGGTCCAGAGGAGCTATGAAGCTGGGGAAGGGACTGGATGGAAAGTCTGATGAGGAGAGGCTGAGGGAGCTGGGGGTGTTTAGCCTGGAGAAGAGGAGACTCAGTGGGACTTCCTTCTTCTCTACAACTACTTGAAGGGAGGTTGTAGTCAGGTGGGGGTCAGCCTCTTCTCCCAGGCAACCAGTGACCAGATGAGAGGGCCTGAAGCTGCACCAGTGGAGGGTTAGTTTGGTTCTTAGGATTCCCTTCCTCACACAAAGGGTGATCAGACATCAGATTTCACAGGGCAGTGGTGGAGTCCCCATCCTGGAGATTGTCTCTTTCTTCTTGACACCCAGCCCTCATGGATTTATAAACAGTGATTAAATCCCCTCGTAGCCTTCTCTCCAGTCTAAAAAGCCCCAGGTCTCTCAGTCTTTCCTCATGAGATAGGTGCTCCAGTCCCTTAACTATCTTTGTAACCCTCCACTAAACTCTCTCAAGCAGATCTTTGTCCCTTTTGAACTGGGGAAGCCAGAACTGGGCACAATACTCCAGATTTGGTCTCATGAGGGCAGAATAGAGGGGGAGGAGAACCTCCCTTAATCTACTGGACAATACTATGTATATAAAACATATTAAATATTTATGTGTATATGTAAACCCCTCCAAGTTGTAATCACAGGGAGCAACTGTTTACAAACAGAAGGCATAAGGAGCACAGGCTGCTGCTGGTGGCACTCATTGTTTTGGTTTGGGTTTGTCTGTTTGTTTATCAGGGTGTCACTTTGTGTTACAAACCAGAAACTATACTGACTGGAGCTACAAACACTGGGAAGATCAACTAAAGAAGGCTGAAGAAAAGGAGAAGGAAGAAGAAGACGTGAAGAAAGGAGACCTTACTGCTGTCTGCATCCACCTGAAAGGAGGTTGTAGAGAGGTGGGAGCTGGTTTCTTCTCACAAAGAACAAGGGATAGGACAAGAGAAAATGGCTTCAGGTTGCAGCAGGCAAAGTTTAGGCTGGCCATTAGGAAAAACTTCTTCATGGAAAGGGTCTTCGGGCCTCTGCAGAAGCTGCCCCTGAAGGGGGTTCAATTGCCACCCCTGCCTGTGTTCCACAGTCGTGGAGATGTGGAGCTTAAGGACGGGGTTTAGCAGTGGCCTTGGGACAGCAGGGTTAATGGTTGGACTTGATGATCTTGAAGATCTTTTCTAACCTGAATGATTCAATGATTCTATGATTCTATGATTCAAAAGTATTAAGGATTCCTGCAATCTCAAGAGCTAGCTCAAGGATTTAAGTTTCAGCTCCTACCTCAGTTCCTTTTCCTCTTCAGGAGTAGGTAAATCTGACAGGCAGTGTTATTCTTCCAACTCATATCAAAGGCTCAAGGTTCATCAGTGCTGTTTTCCACCTCCTTCCATAAACGTCACTGAGCACTGACTGCAGCCCAACACCACAGCAAACCCCTCCTGTTTTCAAGTCAGAGATCTGCACTTTCTGCGAGCTCCCACCTCCGACTGAGTCCAGACAAGTTTAGGTGAGCCTTGGCACGGCTTCTGTAAGCCCCAAACAATATGGTTTTCTCTTTCCAGCTGCTCTCAAACTGCCAACAGACAGAAAAAGCGCTGGCATGGAATGCCCTGACTCCACACCCCAGGTCCTGCATGGTAAAGCCGCTCGTCTCACACTTCAAAAGGGATGCTGCTGCAAAACCAGGTTGGAGGAAGCAGAGGTTCCTGCTCCCCGGAGTGAGTTGTGGTAAAGGAAACAAGACAGAACAAACGTGCACATCCACGCTTAAAAATGCATGTCTGTTTGAAAGTAAATCGAATCCAGCACAGAACAGGGACATCCCACACGGTCCAACCCGAGTCTTGCTGTGAGGGAGCCCCTGCCTCAGGGTTCAGCCCTGCAAACAGCAAGTTCCATTCCTGTGAGTGAGTGTCAGTGTGGAGGAGGAGAAGGAGAGAAGTGCAGTCTGCTGCTCCCCTGGTGAGTTGTGCTGGAAGGGAAATGGGTTTTCCTGGAGCAGCTTTGCCACTGCGATGTGGGGACAGACAGACAAGGGACTGGGGAAGGACTCCAGCGAGGAGACCTGCCTTCCTCCTGATGGGCATGAAGGACACACTGTTTTGTCACTGCCCTGACGTCTCACGCTGGGAAGGAACAGGCTGGTTTGCAATTCCCTGCTACCATGGGGAGCAGCTCTTCCCTCAGTGCCTGGCAGCTCTTCTAAATGTGGGCACAGTGGGCAAGCAGGGGCTGCTTGTGATACCTTAGTCAGCAGGGACATGGGGTTGGGATCCCAGATCCTTTCACCACCACCAGTGCCTGCAGAACATGCTGAGGCTCTGCAGGAGAGCAAGTGCTTGCTCTTCAATGGCAAGGACATTAGAGGTTGTGGGAAGTAGAGGTTCTGCTGCAGACATGACTGAGAACCCAGGATTTGGGAGAAGGGGAAGGGAATCTACCTAAAGCCAAGGAAACCTTGGCATTTCAATGATAATTGCAATAATAATCTCGATTGTGACACCACCACCAATAAATATTGCACTGTGAATAACAGCTATTATGATCAGATGGCTTCCAGGGGAAAGAGATGAGACTGAAAGCCTGGGACAAGGTTCATTCAAGCTGATGGGTCCATCTACATCAGCAAAATAAATAACAATGCCAAAGAGCAAGCCTTGGCACTGACACTCCATCACCTCTACTGTTAAACTCAGCCCATCGCAAGCTGTGGTCCAGGCTCTAGAGCAAAGCACAGGACAACCCCCTGATATGGTCTGTGATCTCACATAGTCAGAGGATATCCTCACTTGGCACTTTGGTTGAGGCCACCCTGAAATAGTGGGTGAGAGAAATCAATCTTACGGAGACAGGCTGATCCGTATCAGCTGGCCTTGGTGTCAGAGCACATTCTCTGGAGTATTTAATTCTCTGGAAAAAAATAGACAATGAAAATAATGGAGCAGGGTGTCTGGGCATGTCTGGAATGCCAGTGGGATGGCATCGGTGCAGCCTTGGAAGAGACAGGAGACTGGGAAGAATTCAGGGAATAAAGATATCATGGTCAAGCCAGAGAGAATTTGTACTGTTCTTGAAAACACGAGTGGAGAAGAAAGAAGATGCTGTGGAGGAGAGAGGACATAGGCAAGCTGAGGACTTGTGTAAGGCACAGTAGATATAGATTCACTGGAAGGGCTGTGAGGGACTCCTCTTTGGGTGAGAGGTGATAGCTCATGCCATGTAGTGATGAAGTCCGCCAGACACCAGGTACCTGTGTCCTCTCAGCTGCACTGTTAGAGCTTTGTCTCCCCCTGCAGATTTTATCATTAAGCAATAGAGACAGGGAGAGGGAAACGTGAGCATCCAGAAGACAGTGAGGAGTGGGGGTCATTCCTACTTTAGGCAAAAAAGCTCTTCAAACAATGACTTTCACTTCCATCAGTGCCCATGTTGTCCTGTATTATAGAAAGAAATCAAAGCTAGAGGAAATAACCTCTGGGAGAAAGGAGGCAGCAGCTTTCCTTGACAACAGAACAATAAACACATAATCCTGGTCTTATCTGCTTATGAGGACTGAACTAATGAGCAGGAGCCATGGAGTGGGACATTACTGATGTCTCCTTTCCTTCATGTAAATTGAGTCAATAGGATGCTGTGATGACATCTTATAACAAAAGCAGACCTAGTACTGTGGAGAAGTAGCAAGAGTTGATCAACCTAGGTTGATGGTAAACGAGGGGAAGAAACAGCTGAACAGTTTAATTCAGTAACTAAATCGTTCAAGGAAAGATCCTTTACTTAGCAGCTGGATATCCTGTGGCTGTTAGGAGCATCAGACTTCAAAAGGTCTGGGAATGGGCTCCAATGCCTATTATTTTTGAGTCATTAAAATAGCTAATTTCTTTGCCCAGCTTCTGTAGCTTTTTAGGGTAGTATGACCATCACATCCCATTTTTCCAGTTGCTAGAGACTGTTCAAGCTCCAAACTGCTCTCAATCTAATGATCAGGAATGTTTTCCCCATTTTACAGATTGGCAAGCATAGTTAAAGAGCATGAAACAGCTGGCAAGGAACACACAGACACAGCTCTAGCTAAGGGCAGTCTTCCTCTCCATGCTCAGACAACCTTTGTTCAGCACTTTTCCATCCCAGTAGCATCAAAAGCTGAAAACAAGCAGCTGGTGGCAACCACATTCCTGTAGTCTCGAGTGATAAGACACCTTCAAAATTAAAGAGGGGGAAATGGAGGAACCTCCACTCAAAGGTGAAGTGGGGTCACCAGGAGCCTTTAGAAGAAGAAAAGCAGAGCCAGTTGATCAAACAGGAGAAAACCATCCTCTCAATTCATAGAATCCTTAGGGATCGGAAGGGACCT
>VZRI01000978.1:0-44095 GCA_013397515.1 Upupa epops | reverse complement strand
TGGACACCCTCCAGCAGCTCTGTGTCCTTCTTGAAACTCCTTAGTGACTTCTATGAATGGGAAATACCCTACTTAAAATGATGCCTGCTAGTGGTGAGGAGCTAAGCCAGGCCTCCTCCATCACACACTCCCCTCAAGTTTACTGTCGGGAAAACGTCTTTTATTAAATGTAAACAGCATCCCGCCGGAGGTCAGAGCCTCGCCGCCGCTGCCTATCCCAAGGTAATACCACTTTAAGCTCCACATAAACTCTTAACCAGTTTCTATCCTAAAACCAGACCGTAGGTGGTACCGTTTTTTACGATATGTTATAATAGTGCAATAAATCTGTTAGCTTAAAATCGAATCTCCGTGGCCTTTTAGAGAAATCATCATTAAATGCAAGGCCCTGTTAATGATGCCATCCCAGTGAAATTGTTTAATCTGCTAGGGGGGTGAAAGGTCACCAAATGAATTTTTTATAATACATCAACTTGACACGCAATAGGGAAAACTGTAATAGATAAAAGCAAAGGAAAAGGGCACTGTCTTCTTCTGATAGGTCAATAGCAGCCAAGAGAGTCACTCATCCACTTTGCCTTCACTACCGTGCTCCTTTTCCATTTAATATGGACACCCAATTAATACCTCAGCACCATAGACAACCTCATTTTAGGTGAATTATAGCAATTTCTTCCCCCTTCTCCGAAATGAAAGTGATCACAATACATCATAGCATTGTGCGAATTAACGTTAATTGATTCGAGTTACCGAGCATTGATGGGCCGCTTCTATAATCTGGGCCTTATTGGGAGCTGGAAGGGATGGAGGGAAGATTAGATTGCATCCCCCGTTGCTTTGACGACGGCGGTCACCTGATGGCTTGTTAGACAGTTGTACGCTTCTATTGCTGGCCCCAGTGGGGTCGTCAGTAAACTGGAGTGATGTCCAAACATCATTACACGCTGCTCCGATATTAAAGCAAAGGGATTAGCACCTTATTGCAGGCAACCTGGATTTGTCATTGTGCTGTCGTTATCCAATTTCCAGATGATAATGTGACTGTGGCCTGCGGGCACGAGGTCCTACAGCCAAACCAAGGTGTGTGTGTGTGTGTATCTATATATAAACCACATATATGTATCTATACGTGCACACATCCCCACAAAGACTCAGCACCCTGAGTTGTTTAACCCTGTGCTCTCCACATTCCTGCTAACACAGCATGTGGAAGAATTTTTCTCCCCTTCCCGTCAGGCACAGAGAGGTGGTCAAGAGCATCACGAGGCAGCGGAGAGGGCTGAGCTGGGAGCTGACAGGGCTGTCACTCAATCGAATGTCACATCAGACAAGACCTGGTAGAGGGGACAGCACTCATGTTTTAAATAAAGCAGAGTGGGGAAAGGATCAGTCTCTTGGAGATGGAGCTGGCGGCTCCTCCCTGTCACAGACATGTGTCGTCTAAGCCATCTGTTTTACCACAGGTTCCTTTGAGTGTTAAGGGGGGAAAAGGATCCATATGTGACGTGGGCAAGGCAGGGTTTGTCTGACAGCACTGGGGTGTTGATGGGACCAGATCCTGTGTCTGTTTTCCTGAGAAAGACAATGGGGACATGTCTGGCTCTCCTGCTTGCTCAGATCCAACCTCTGCGCATACACCAGGGAACTGGTGAAACCTCCTGCAGAGCTGATCCCCTTCAGTTTTAAACATGATTGAATAAAACAAACCCTTACATTGCAAAGATACACAGTGATGTGGGAATATTTGGCAGTACATCCCTCCCTCCTACCACAGAGACCTTCAAAATCCCATGTTCCTATTAGAATCACAGAATCCTTAGGGATAGGAAGGGACCTCAAAAGATCATCCAGTCCAGTCCCCCTGCCACAGCAGGATCACCTGGACCAAGTCACACAGGAACATATCCAGGCGGGTCTGGAATGTGTCCAGAGAAGAAGACTCCACAACCCTCCAGGGCAGCCTGTTCAAATGGTCCATCCCCCTCCCTGGGAAGAAGTTCCTGCTGATATTGATAGGGAACCTCCTCTGTTCCAGCTGGCACCCGGTGCCCCTTGTCCTATCACCAGATGACCCTGAGAAGAGCCTGGCTCCATCCTCCTGACACCCACCCCTCACATATTTATAGATATGAATGAGGTCACCCCTCAGCCTCCTCTTCTACAATCTCAAGAGCCCCAGCTCCCTCAGCCTTTCCTCAAAAGGGAGCCATTCCACTTCTTTGTTGCTCTATGCTGGACTCCTTCCAGCAGCTCTGTGTCCTTCTGGAACTGAGGGGCCCAGAACTGAACACAATGCTCCAGATGTGGTCTCACTAGTGCAGAGTAGAGGGGGAGAAGAACCTCCCTTTATCTGCTAACTAACCCTCTTCTTATCCCCCCCAGGATGCTGTTGGCCCTCTTGGCCACAAGAGCACATTGCTGGCTCAGAGTCATCCTGCTGGCCATCAGGATCCCCAGGTCCCTTTCTCCTCCATTGCTCTCCAGCAGGTCAGTTCCTCAGTCTCTCCTATCCTCTTCATCTTCCTCCTTCTCTGCATTTTCCTACTCTCCTCTTACCTTTACTACCTCCTACTCCCTTCTCGCAGAGGATCTAGTTGGTTTTTGGAAACTCACTGTGGGAGCAAACTGTGGGCTGCCCCACGATAACAGAGTCATTTTGTGTAAAGGCACTGCACAGTCACACTGAACACATTGGCAGTTGTTCTCTCTTGTTCTTTCACTTGCATCTTTATACTGATAGGAGTTCAAGTTTGCTAAACAGAGGCTTCTATGTGTAAATACATGGTCGTGTGTATTAATATACAGAATACGTCAGTATATACTCATAGGAAGCTAAAACTCTGTGATAGTCATCCTCTGTGTTCTCCAGCTGCATGAGACTATAGCAGCTGTAGTAATCACCTCTGTCTCCTTCACAAACCAGCTAGCTCTGCCT
Source organism: Upupa epops (assembly GCA_013397515.1). Lineage (NCBI taxonomy): Eukaryota > Metazoa > Chordata > Aves > Bucerotiformes > Upupidae > Upupa > Upupa epops. The sequence goes on along the minus strand of VZRI01000978.1, from coordinate 41,160 downwards.
GAAGCTCTGACCCTAACAAAGGAGTTGAATTAAAATCATGTAAAGAAGCACTTCAGATCATCACAGACAGGTTGTATTGTATAAAAGTTTGGCTCTGTGACAAACAGACTACCCAAACACAGCTCTCCAAGGCTACCTTCAGCCCCACTGTCCTGGGCTGCAAAGCCAAACACCCCATCTCTGCCGATCCAAGATCCTTTTGTTGTTGCTTTGACACAAGAGGAGCTTCTAGTCTGAAACAGCAGGGAGAGTGGTCCAGCCACAGCGTGGGGTCTGTGTCTATCTGACAGCCTGATTGGATTATGCAGGACTCAGGGGTGAAGAGAGTTCTCTTTTCCTTCCCTAGAAAAATACCCTGGAATACTCAGCCTGACTTGTAATCCCAGCCCCATGATCCTTGCCTGTGCTAGCATGTACTGCCTAAAGAGAGACAGATAGACAGTGGGGATACTACATGTCCCAACAGGAAACCCCTGATTTCATTTCACAAGTTATCTGTGGCCTGATTGCATCAGAAATGTCAGCCATGGGTAATTCCAGAAAAGCGATGACTGATGGGGAGCAATAAATAGCACTGCAGAGCAGCCCAAACAACAGCGGGAGGATGAGCTCTGAGCTACTCCTGGTGGTGTTAGTATTCTCCTCAGGACACATCCCAGGTCTTCCCCTGGATTAATGGCTTTAAGCTAAAACTACTCTTGTTCCTACAACAAAATGTTGGGCTTAGTGTAACACTGCTTCAAAAAGAAATCAATCAAGGAAGTTCTTCACATGGAGGGTACTGGAGCACTGGAACAGGCTGCCCAGGGGGTTGTGGAGTCTCCTTCTCTGGAGACGTTTCAGACCCGCCTGGCTGTGTTCCTGTGTGACTTGGTCTGGGTGATCCTGCTGTGGCAGGGGGATTGGACTGGATGATCTTTTGAGGTCCCTCCCAATCCCTAAGGATTCGGTGATTCTATGACTCTAAGCAACACAACCAACCAACCAAGCAGAACAAAGACTTGTGGTGGCAGAGCAGAGTTACTCAGTGACTGTGGGTGCTTCTCTATTTGGGTCAACTACATTATTTATTTGGTTTAAATTTGGTTGTGCTTGCCCAGGTGACCAAGAAGGCCAACGGCATCCTGGTCTGGATCAGGAACGGTGTAACCAGTAGGAGTAGGGAGGTGATGGTGCCCCTGTACTCTCTGCACTCAGAAAACCGCACCTTGAGTATTGGGTCCAGTTTTGGGCACCACAGTAACAGAAGGACATTGAGGGGCTGGAGCTGGGCCAGAGAAGGGCAGTGAGGCTGGGGAGAGGGCTGGAAAACAGGTCCCGTGAGGAGAGGCTGAAGGAACTGTAGAAGAGGAGGCTGGGAGGAGACCATATAGCTCCCTACAACTACCTAAAAGGAGGTTATAGTGAGGCTGGTGCTGGTCTCTTTTCCTAAATCACTCATGATAGGATGAGAGGAAACAACCTCAAGTTGTGTCAGGGGAGGTTTAGGTTGGATTTTGGGAAGAAGCTCTTTCCTGAGAGAGTGGCTGGGTACTGGAACAGGGGTCCCAGGGNGAAGAAGCTCTTTCCTGAGAGAGTGGTTGGGTACTGGAACAGGCGTCCCAGGGAGGTGCTAGAGTCCCCAACCCTGGAGGTCTTTAAGGAACAAGTAGCTAGAGCACTTGAGGCCATGGTCTAGGGGTTGGGATGAGGGCTGGACTTGGTGCTCCTGGAGGTCCTTTTCAGCCATGAAGATTCGAATATTCTACTGGAACCATGCAGTGCCTAGCAAAAAAGTTAAGCGTGAGAATAGCAGTTTGCATCGCTATCAGCCATCAGCCATCAGGAAGGCGCAGGGGTCAGTGGCAAATGCTAGAGGATATGGTATTAATTAGAGAAAGTGAGTCTTAGACAACTCCAATCTCTTTCTTGCATGATGGAATATCCTTGGGTAAGGCTCAGTAGTGCACAACGTAAAACAATAACATTATGCAATATCAAGAGAGCACACAATAAGGTTGCCAAACATCAAATCCCATGTCCCCTATTCAAAACAGATGGGATATTACCTTTTTCATATTCCCCATATGCTTTTAATCCAGATTCAGGATCTGAGGCTGAAATACACTGCTGTCTGCTCCCCTCCCAGCCCTGTTCCTCACAGCTTTCTCTGCAGACAAGGGCTGCCATCTGGGCCATGTAAATAGTGGCTGAAACAGGCTGAGAAGAGTAAGATGAGGGCAGAGGAAGGAGGGACAGAAAGGGTTACTTGTGGCTGTGGTGAGAAGAGAAAAAAATGACCTTCAGAAGCTGCCTGTTGGTACAGAATATTACAAAACCACCCAAGAACTGGGTTAGGACAGAGCTCAAAAGGCAGCTCCCTTTGGGAAACAGTAAAGGATTGTCCTGGGTTATTCTGTCAAAACCACCTGCAAGCCTCAAGCTACATCTGCATAGAGAAATATAAATCCACTGCTGACAAATTGCACGGAGGGGTGGGTTGCCTGATAAATTATGGATAGAAAAGCCAAACACGGGTGCCACACCGTGTGGGATTTAGTCCTGGGAAGGTAGAACTGAAAAGGCATTAGAAAATCCAGTGAGCAAAGAGATAACCATGAGCTCTCCTGTTTCTATGGAGAAATGGGCCAACGGGATCACCCAATGCTGCCAGCAGACGATGTTGTCATATGGCACTGACATCACAGACCCATGGAATCACAGAGTACCAAGTTGGGAGGGCCTCAGGGATTATCTGGTCCAATCCTTCTTGGCAAAAGCCTAAACAAGATGCCCCAGCACCCTGTCCGGTTGGATTTTAAAAGCATCCAGTGTTGGGGAATTCCTCATGGAGGAAAACTGCTGGCTTTTCAGACCCGTACACTTCAAAAAGGATTCCCAAAACCAAGGCAGAGAAAGAAAGAAACACTCACCAGAACTCAAACCTCTCTATTTATTAAAAAGCAGACAGCTAAGTGATTCGATTACGGTGGAGGTATCTGGAGGAGGAGGAGGAGCAGTCAATGCCCAGAAACTCGCTGATGTAACGGTGAAGGGAAGAACAAAAAACAGTCATGGGAAGCTGGAGAGAGAAGCTGAGAAGAGAAAGTGGGAAAGTGGGAGTTGATGACCGTGAAAGTGTTTTCCAGCCTATGTGACAGCAAAAACAGGCAGAGCAGACAATGTCTAGGTAGACAGGGAGGTAGTACTGTGTGAGTCCAGCTCTGGCATCTTCAAGACCAGACAGATTCCTAGAATTTTAGTCAGAACAGAGGTTTTCAAGTGACCAACAGCACCCTGCTTCAGGCAGATTTAACTGTTTAGAACTGAAGAGCTGTTATAGCCTGAACTTCTCCAGAAACACTGAGTTTACCCAGTACTTTCCAGTTGCACAATAGACTTCCAGGGTCTTTCTTACTCATTTGAAGCATCACAGACATCTCTGGAACTACAGACACTCATGAGCACCAACAGAATAACTGGGTAATTCATACCCAGGGATCCAGCTAGTATATAGCTCTGCTGTGGAAACTGTATAATAGAGTTTCAGCAAGGTTAATCAAAGATTCATAGAATCATTCAGGTTGGAAAAGATCCTTGAGACCATCAGTTCTAACCAATAACACTAACAAGTTCATCACCAAACCAGACCTCTAAGCATCATAGAATTATAGAATCATCAGGGATCAGAAGCAATCTCGAAAGACCATCCAGTCCAACCCCCCTGCCACAGCAGGATCACCGAGACCAAGTCCAGGCAGGTTTCAAACGTCTCCAGAGAAGGAAGACCCCACAAACCCCCGGGCAGTCCCCTCCAGTGCCCCATCATCCTCGCCGGGAAGTTGTAGAATCAATCAGTTGGAAGGGACCACAGTTCCAACCTCCCTTCCATGGGCAGGGACCCCCACCCTAGAGCAGGCTGGCCAGAGCCTCATCCAGCCCTGCCTTCTACACCTCCTGGGACGGGGTCCCAATCACCTCCCTGGGCAACCCAGTCCAGGATCTCCCCACTCTCCTGGTGAAGAACTTCCTCCTCACATCCAGTCTCAATCTCCCCATCTCCAGCTCTGCTCCATTCCCCCTAGTCCTGTCGCTGCCTGAGATCCTAAAAAGCCCCTCCCCAGCTTTTTTGTAGCCCCCTTCAGATCCTGGAGGCCACAATAAGGTCACCTGGGAGCCTCCTCTTCTCCAGACTGAACAGCCCCACCACTGCTAAACAGCTGTTAATCACAGACAGGGATGGTCACTCAACCACCTCCCTGGGCAGCCTGTTTCAACACCTGGTAGCTGAGTTCATGAGGAACTCGTTTCTCATCTTAATAAGCAGATCAAGTGCTTACGCTGCCTCACTACTCTTCAGTCCCTATCTGCTGGTAGCGTATTTGGTACTTACCTACTGTTAGCTTCTGCTGGAAACAGTAGGGCAGACTGAGTCACCATCAAGGTGTCAACGGGCACGCCAAGGCTTCTCTGAAGGTCTCCAGTCTGATGAGCATTGATAATTGTCCTGGCCAAACTCCTTAAGCTGTTACTTGTCAGCTCATTCCTTGGATGGCCTGGTGGATCGCCAAGCTCAACGATGAGCACTCTCGAAGGAGCATCCTCAGAAGGCTCATATGGCTGCGGAGCTTGGGTGCTCGCTGGCCCTCTCCTTGCTTCCCGTGAGCCACATCTGCTACGGAGGGCTGTGCAAAACGCCAAGTCAGGGCAGTGATAGTTCTTTTTGTTAGCATTGGTTGAGAGGAACTGCAGCATGTCATCACCTCCCAGCACATGCTGGACCACTCTGACTTGGTCATGAGCAAGCTTTAGGAAATCAGCTAATCGAAGTATTATTCTCTCCTCATCCTCTTCCCCAACAGCCTCAGTCACAGTGAAAGCCACATGAAGGGAAAGGCCAGCAACTATTTCTACAGGTTCCTTCTCAGCCAGGAGAACATAGAGAAGATTGTTCTCAAAGCTAAAGTAATTGGCTCCTGCTTCTTCACTCGGTGAAAAAGATGGGGTAGGAGAGATATATTTCCCTTTCCTAAAAACACGAAGGCTGAGTGGTTCATTGTAGAATATGGCCAGGGGTAGTCTGGTTGTGTTCTGGCCACTGAGGATGTAGAGCCTGAAAGCCAGAGGAGCTTCGTCGGGGAAACAAACTGTAGTGAGTCTGGTGGATGGTAACACAGAAAAGAAGGTAGGCTGTTGCTCTGCAGGATGACAGGCAGCATGTGAGGTCACCTCACTGAAGGTATCCATAAAGCTGTCAGTCACAGCTACCACCGGAAACAGCCTCTGGCTGACTGTACCGGGGTCTGTGTTTTCTAGGATGACAACTGCATAATCTGCCTGCTTGCAGAAGTAGCTTTGGATTGAGGGCTTGAACATGCACTGGCTGTCATCTCTGTAAATGCCTGGAAGAGAGGAGAATAGGGAAAGATGAGAAAAGGATAAAACCAAGGAATCGTTCAGGTATCATCTCTAACCACGCGTTAATTGCTTGAGGACTGCTGATGAATGATACAGAGGCATCACATATATACACCTTGCTCTTTCTAGGTTTCAAATGATGGCATGCTAGGTAAACCTCTGTTCTGACCCTTCACATAGGAGGTTCCCTATCAATATCAGCAGGAACTTCTTCCCAGGGAGGGTACCAGAGCACTGGCACAGGCTGCCCAGGGGGGTTGTGGAGTCTCCTTCTCTGGAGATGTTCCAGACCCGCCTGGCTGTATTCCTGTGTGACTTGGTCTAGGTGATCCTGCTGGGGCAGGGGGATTGGACTGGATGGTCTTTCCAGGTCCCTTCTGATCCCTGATGATTCTATGATTCTATGAACTCAGTGCCAGAAGACAACAACCAATTCTTGAGAAAGAAACGAGCTATGAGCAATCATGCTGGACTGTGCCCATAGTTGCATCTTGATGCCTGCATCCTGCAGGCAGTCACCTCTTTTTTACTTCAGGGGTATTCCTCATGTGCTGACCACACTCTGAGCATTTCCCACAATGAGCTTTTGCTCTGCACATCACCGAGGAAAGCAGTGAAATGACAGCAATGTCAAACTCTCTTCAGGGAGCGAGTTCTCTCCCTTCAAGTGAGATAGAGCGCTACAAAAGCCCCTATTTTTAGACACCAGCTTACCATTTTCTGTCTCTTTTTCTTGCCTTCCCCCTCTTTTTTTTAGCTTTATCAGTGCAAGGATTTTGCTGTCAGGTGTACTGGAGGCAAAGAGAGAGAGAGAGAGGCACCTCCATTGAGAATCATAAGTGGAAACGCTGCGCATTCGGTATTGTCCTGGAGCACTGGGAGGATGCACCCTGCAGCAGGCAGCCAACCCACAAAGGCTGACAGATCTCATCGTCTGCTCTGCCGGAAACCTCCCATCTCCCCCCGGTGACATTTTTCTTGTCTACAAATGGGATTTGCTGCTATTTTGTGATTTCCCAGGACTTTCCGTTGCCCTGCCTGCTTTGCAAAGCAGGTTTGCTCGCTTTCCTATACGCACGCACGCACGCACGCACGGCGTCGTTGCTCCTCTCCTTCCAAACGGCCTTATCTGCCAGTCACAATTTCTGCAGCCTGCAATTTCGATCACTTTTAAATGAAACCCATGCTGGCCTTAGTAATCATAATGTCATTTACAATTTACCACAAAACACGTTTATTCAGTTAGTAGCACATTGGAGAAAGAGAACTCCATATGAACTCGCCGCTGAAGCCCTAATCTGATTATTTCCTCATGAAAATCCAAGCAGGGGTGCTTGTAAGAGGGGTCTGAGAGGAGAAGGAAAGAGTGAGTCCCGGCCACAGCTGACTCTCATGATCAATGGGAACAGATAAGTGACGCGGAGTGTCAGGGCCAGCAGCTAATCTGCCCCGGGGCTTTCCTCTAAAAAAGGCCAGAGTGGACAGGACTTAATAAATACTGAGTGACCACTGAATATTGAGCTGACATGTGCTATTTACATCGGCGATGAACAATAAGAGTGATAAATTCCAGGAGCATCCCCCTGCAATGGGGGGAAATCAGATTAAACGGGCTAGGTTTGTATGTGTGTGTGTGAGATGGAGAAAAGATAAAAAGAAAGGGAAAAACAAAAAAGAAAGACAAAATTGGGATGTCTGAATCAACCAGAGACAGAACTACAGAATCACAGAATGATTGAGGCTGGAGAAGCCCTCTGAGCTCATCCAGCCCAGCCCAGGACCTGACTTCACCACATCAGCCAGACCAGGACACTAAGGGCCACAGCCAGGCTGTTCCTAAACACCTCCAGGGATGAGGACTCCACTACTGCCCTGGGCAGTCCATTCCAGGCTCTGATTACCCCATCCATGAGGAAGGGCTTCCTAATATCCAACCTAACCACTGGCAGCTTCAGCACCTGCCTTCTCATCCTATCACTAGTTGCCTGGGAGAAAATAACTTGAGGTAGTTATAGGTGGTGATAAGGACCCCCTGAGCCTCCTCTTCTCCAGGCTAATGCATGGGAGAAGATTCTCTTATCTACAGCAATGAGTGTATGAGCAAGGCTGACTGTCACAGGCAGCTGGGCAGAGGAAGAGAGACACGTATGGGTGCCCTCAGTGCGAGAAAAAGACAGAAATGATATGTGGAGAGTATGTGTGATCACCCCGGGCAGCTACTCCTTCAGCCTCAGAGAGCAGATTCCTCTGTGAGGAAGCCAAGTTTAATAGTGAAGTATACATTAACTATACATCCACACGTAGAGACACACCACCATACCCACACAGGGAGAGCTATCTATAGATTTACATGAGACTTTAGCACTCAGGTTGCTTCTAGGGCTCCTGACAAATATTAACTTAGTGTCAATATTTGTCCTTCCTGTCGTGAAATGAGGATTTTCCAGCTCATTTCACATTTGAAAAGAAAAATGAGCCGAGGGGGTCCTCTACACTTAGGAAAAAACCACACCAAAGCCAACCAACCGACCGACCAACGCCACCACTAATGACAACCTCTCATACTCTTTACCTAGAAATATAGAGCAGGAGAGGAGGAAGGAAGAGTATTTTTAAGATAGATGGGTTTGACTTCAAGACACATAGAGTTCCCTGCGAGTCTCCTGCCTTTTCCCTAGTTCCCCGCTGCCAAATAACTGCAATAAACTAGATTCTACGTTTAGAATTGAATGAACTACATCAGCATTAATGATTTTCCCCTTCAGGTTAGCAGCACCGTTTCTTTCAATAATTTTTTTCACCCGTTTCATGATAGATTTCACGATCCACGGCACGAGGGGGGGAAAAAAGAGCCTCTGTTTTTTTTCTTTACGTGACACAAACAAAAGGCAACGTCAGGGTTTTCTCCCAATCAAATAAATCTCCCATGATTTTCTTTCCATCCGACTGGATTTGGCCGTCAGTTATTTGTGATTTAACTACAATTAGAGCTACAAAAATATAAAAGCAGCAAGAGGAGGGAGAGGGCAGGGAGAGATAAATGGGGCACTGCTGAGAAATTGCCATTCATTGGCTTTGGGCTGGCCAGCACCTATCTGTGCTGTGGGGGAAATATTCATCAGCATTAACTGCTCCTTTTGACCTGCTGACATTCAAATGTGGAATTAAAACCCAAAAAGAGCCCAGCAATAGGTTTTAAGAACCTAGAAAAGGGGAATTCTTTTGAGGTTTGGGTTCTTCTCCAAACTCAATCTGCCCAGCTCCCTCAGCCTCTCCTCACACAACTGGTTTTCCAAATCCCTCAAAGCTTGGTAGCTCTGCACTGGACTCATTCCAGCATCTCCAGGTCTTTGCTATAGTTGGGGACCCAGAACTGAACCCAGTACTTCAGAGGACTCCTCACAAGGGCTGAGTACAAGGGCACAAGTGACACAAGTTCATGCTGACACAAGTTCTTGCTTGTGTAGTTGTGTATGCACACGCGTGAGACACACATGTGAAGATACAATCCGAGCAGGGACTGTGTAAATAAGCAATTGCTTCAGGCTCTTACTTCTTCCTTTTAAAGAAAATTACTTCAGAAGGAAATGAGTCTCATAAGATCACAGTGGGGGGTGCGGGAGAGGGTTATGCTGTCCCTTTTATTGTTCCTCCATATAAAACTTTGAGCCCCCTGGCCAATTTCAGTTGTTTTTGTGGGCTATAAGTTTGCTAAAAGCACTTTCCCAGGTAGAGAACAGACAGTTACTAGATTTTCCAGTGAAGTGATGCCAGTAGGATAAATTTTATACATCACAGGATCTGCATTGACCCTTCCCTTTCACATACAAATCTGTAGAAAATCAGGTGCAGGACGTAAATATCTGTCCTGGCATCCCTTACTCACATGAATTCATATAGACACACTCATGGCTGGAACTTCTTCCCAGGGAGGGTAATGAAGCACTGGACCAGGCTGCCCAGGGGGGTTGTGGAGTCTCCCTCTCTGCAGATGTTCCAGCCCCACCTGGCTGTGTTCCTGTGTGACTTGGTCTGGGTGACCCTGCTGCGGCAGGGGGATTGGACTGGATGATCTTTCCAGGTCCCTTCCCATTCCTAATGATTCCATGATTCTATGATTCTATGATCATTCGTGTCTTTCCCATGGTTTTTGATGATATTAATAATTTGATTGTAGCTCCAACTCTTCAGAGCTACCTCACAACTAAGAGGTAGGGCACATACAGAAACACAGCTGGAAGAGATCGTAGAATCATAGGATGACAGAATGGTGGCAAAAGAAGCATTGCCAGGCATCAAACAGTGAAACTGAGCTCTACTTGATGATTTAATCCATTCCCACCCAAAAGTGAATCCCTGAATGAAGGGGAAGGCAAGAGTCATTAACTTAACCTCTTCTGTAGTGAAATCAAGAGCATAGCATGAGACTGGGGTGAACAGGACAGAGTGAAAACCCTGATAGGGTCTTCATAGCCTTCCAGAAGGATCTGAATATAGAACTAAAGGGTGGAAACAACAGCTTTTTGTACAGCACCTAGAAATAGGACCCAGGGCCCCAGCTGGAGCTTTGAGATGCTCTCGTGAAACAGATACCACAATCAAATTGTTCCCACTAACCTCCTGAAGTCATGAGCTATCATCCAAAGAGCCAAGAGCTGGGATTAACAGGGATCCTGTCTCCCAGGAATGACAATTAAAAGAGGGGGAAAGAGCAGAGAGAAAGGCCTTTTGGTCAAAATTATTTCACCTTCCAAAACCCATTCCATTCCACAAGCACCGATTTGTTTCTCATGTCACTACCAAAGCTGTTCCCATTATGTTACCCCCTTAAGATAATCCTGCTTTCCTTTAGGTGTGTTTAAAGCCCAGAAGGATTTTTCTCTCCTCCTGACCAGCAACTCCATTGACCGAAGCTTTAATCAAACTGATACCCGGGGCTCAACATCAAGGTGAAGGGGAGCGAACAGCAGAGCCTTTTGCCGACGCGGTTCCAGTCACCATCTCTCTGGCCAAAGAATGACAAAAGTACCACCTCCACCCGAAAGCAGAGCAGCAATTTCATCAGATGCCAGACCTAAAATGAATGTGGCCACGCCATGCACCGCTCTGAGCTGTGGATATAATGAGTTTTGAATGGGAAGTCCTGGACACAATAAATCTGTGCCATATGTGACCATTTCCTGTGTCAGTTCCTTTCTCATAACCAGTGGAGGCTTCACCCTCCCCCTCCCTTTCCCTTTCATGACCCCCACACCAGGGCTCTGAAATCTTTCAGGGTTGCTTATGGGCCCCAGGCCTTTCCACAGCAGTTGCATAAATAAATGAGTTTGACAGCAAACATCATAACGGTTAGCGGTAATGTGTGCTCCACACAAGCGCTCCTGCTACTCGCGGGAGAAATAGGGGAGGAAAGAGCTCGTTTTGTTATCACCAACCCCAAGTACGGCCTCTGACAAGCGGTGAAAGAAGTAGTCAAATAAACTTGAACTCTATTAAGACCATGGCTGCCAGGTTTTGTTCTGGACAGGAAGGTTCTCAGCTTCTCCTTCCCTCCTTGGGCTGCGGTTGCTGCAAAGACAAATCGTCCTTTTCTTCTCCAAAAATAAATCCGGGGGATAAGATGAACTGCCTCAACATAGAATTTGCAGGGAGCTCCACTCTGCTGTTGTTATTATTGAAACAGCTTCCCAATGGGAACAGTCCTTGGGTCCTGGGAACAGGCTCTCAAAGAGACCAAACAAGTTCCCATCACAAGAGAACGCTGAATACCTGCAGACTTGGGAAGTGATGGGGTGAGAACTAAGGGCCAACTGCTCTTACAAGGTGAAGGAAAGGACAGAGCAGAGCTCAGCTGCGCCTTACAGTTCTTTGCCCTTCCTAGTTGATCAAGAAATCCAATGCTTTGGCTAAGTGGAAAAAATCTCTGCTGTCAGCTAAGGAAGGGAGGGAGGGAGGGAAGGAAGGAGGGAAGGAAGGGAGGAAGGAAGGAACATGGGTTTGCAGAGAACAAGAAGAGGTATTAGTATCTTAACCAGGGAAAGTTAAGGTAAAATTCAAAAAGCATCTTTCAAGCACGAAGAAACTACAAGAGCAAGGCCTTGAAACCAACCGTGTGGTGGAACTAAAATAACTGCACAGGTATTTTAGCAATGATATCTGTTTTGGGAGCACTGCAGTTATAGAAATCAGAGCAAATGGGTAAGTGAGGTGGCTTCTTGAGCTCTCTGCTCAACATGCATGATGCCTCCAACAGCATGTCTGTCTTTCCTTCCTTCCTTCCTTCCTTCCTTCCTTCCTTTCTTTCTTGCTTTCTTTCTTGCTTTCTCTTTTCTCTCTCTCCTTTTTCTTTCTTTACATTTATTTCTCTTTCATTCCTTCTTCCTTTCTCTCTTCCTTTCCTTTCCTTTCCTTTCCTTTCCTTTCCTTTCCTTTCCTTTCCTTTCCTTTCCTTTCCTTTCCTTTCCTTTCCTTTCCCTTTCCCTTTCCCTTTCCCTTTCCCTTTCCCTTTCATTTCCTCTCTCCTTTCCCCTCTCCTTTCCCTTTCCTCATCCCAGGTAGGAAAATATTAGCATCTTTTTTTAGCCCTGCCTTGGCTGAAGGCACAGTCCTAGCGCCTGTCCTCACGACAGAAGGCTTCACAAGCACAAGAGTCCCTGTGACATTATTAGGGTGATTTTCAGCAATATTAGTCCTGTCTGGGCTGTGGAGTGGAATCTTAAAGCAGAAGGATTTCATTACAGGTACAGACAGCTATATTACACCATGACATATTTATGACAGTGAACAGGAATGGGAGGCGGGGATTTTAAGCCTTAGAAGCTGAAATTCATCTGAAAGCAGAGCACAGAATCTGAACACCTACGAAAACTTATTGAAGAGCTCAAATTTGAGCTACAAAAGGCTAGAGTCATTATCTGAGCACATAGCATGGGATCCATCACATTAATTTCAGCTGCCTAAATGTTAAGCATCTAGTCTGAGCTAATTGTCTAGGCTAAGGTGTTCATCTAGACAATAATCGTTAGAGGGAGGGAGAGGAGAGTTTTAGAGGGTCATTCATTCCTGCTTTCCTTTGGATGGATTGCATCACTCCTAGAAATATCTCTCTTTCCTGGCTGTATGGGAAACCTAGAGAAGCAGTCTGGACTGAAGATCTATATCTGGATGGCTGGTGTTAGGTGAAATGAACCCTACTCCTGATGATGTTGCTAACGAGGCTTGTAGAACAGCTAGGGCAACGGGTGCTCCTACTCTGAAACGAGTGGGAAATTATAGAAGCATAGGACCACAGAGTCATTTAGGTTGTGAAAGACCTTCAAGATCATTAAGTGCAACCATTGACTCAACTATCCCAAGGCCAATTTGAAAGACCTTGCTGTTTGCCCTCTTGGCCACAAGAGCACATTGCTGGCTCAGAGTCATCCTGCTGGCCACTAGGACCCCCAGGTCCCTTTCTCCTCCACTGCTCTCCAACAGGTCAGTCCCCACCCTATCCTGGTCCCTGGGGTTGTTCTTGCCCAGACTCCACACTGACCCTTGCTGTCCTGCCCTAGGTAGAAGGCATCGCTCCCTCTTCATGTTACCCCAGACCTAGTAGTGAGATGTTTGTAATTTCAGACAGCTCTTGGAGTTCTTTCGGCCAAGGAGTATATTTAAAGCTCATTGTGCCTAATGCTGTCTTTCTACAATGGAGAAGTAATCAGGAAAGACGTGAAAATAAATAGACAAATGAGAGGCAAGATGAAATATGAAGTGGGCAGAAAGAGGTCTGCTCTCGAATGTATTTTTTCAGCTTATTATTGGAAAAGCCCAGAGCAAAAGAAAAGCTTTGAAGAGCCCTTTGTGAAGAGTGGAAAGGTTGTCTTCTTATTTTTCTTAACTTTTTATTTATTAACCACGCAGCACAGGCTACTTCCATAAATGATGGCTGGGTTTCAGGTTGCAGGGACTTGTTTAGTCTGAAAACATCCCATCGTGCGATGGGAAACAGAAAAGAGAAGTGAAGGTCCATCGTGTGCTGCTCGAAGGGACTAAAACCAAAGCCCATCTGTAATTTCTGGTGGCTGAGCTTGCAGAGGTCTGGATGTCTGTGTGTGGATGGCTGAAATGCATCACAGCAGGCCACTTCTTCGGGTGGTCTGTCTGATGACAGCTTGATGCTCGGGCCAATATGAAACAGCTGATGGCTTGACCCTACCTGAGACTAAAGCTATGAAGCTGCATTCCTGCACGGGGCACTGATTTCATCCTCCAGCTTGTTGTGGAAACACAAATTGAGTAGTATTGAGTGCACTTACCTTGTGCTCAAGCTTTAAAACATGCCAGGCTAGGATACTTTTGAGGCTCTTCCTGTTGAGGGACTCTATTTATTTATCATCACCCTGCTCTTTTCACAGGCAACTAATAATAGGATGAGAGGGCAAGGCCTGAAGCTGCCAGGGGAGGTTGGATGTTAGGAAGCTGTTCCTTACAGAAAGGGTGATCAGAGCCTGGACTGGACTGCCCAGGGCAGTGGTGGAATCACCATCCCTGGAGGTGTTTAAGGACAGCCTGGCTGTGGTGCTTAGTGCTCTGATCTAGCTGACGTAGTGGTTAGGTCCTGGGCTGGGCTTTTCCAGCCAGTTTATAGGAAACCAGACAGGTGTATTAAGTGGGTTTGGGTTTTTGTGAGGTTTTAGTGCTTTAGCACTGGTGTGGACAAAGAAAAGGCACTGAAAAAGAGTGAAAATAGACTTTAGCTTATAGGATTCCCAAAGGCTGGATAGCTCAGAAATCCTACTTGTATTTCATAGAATCATCAAATCATTAGGGATTGGAAGGGACCTCAAAAGATCATCCAGTCCAATGCCCCCACTACAGCAGGATCATTCAATTGAGAAGGTTAGCTGGCTGGCTCTGAGTAGGAACCTGAATGGTTGTTCCGCTGGGTTGGCCACCAGAGAGTATCTCTCAGCTCCCAGGGTGCCATGGAGAGCCAAGCTAGTTTGAAGAGTCTACAAAGAGCCCATCTGGCTGGGTTTGCTCAGTTTTTACATCCTGGTAATCATAGATGACACCAGACTGAAGCCTTGCACTTCATGTTTGTACCTTACTAGCATGGAGAGGCTCATTCCAGAGCCAGAATACACCAAGTGCTGAGCACCAAGTACTAATCCAGCAGGTAGAAAATTGGTCCAACCCAGCTCTAAATTTGTGTTGCCTTGTCAAGACATCTGGGCTATAATGACTCTGTCTGAAAACCACAGGAATTCTGTTTATAGAGAGAATTTCCCCTGGGGAAGAGCTTTCGGCAGAGATCTTACCAAATCCTCCCCCAAAGGGTGGTAGGTTACTTCAAGGAGCTGTTATTGGTTGTCAAAACTGAGTTCCCTCTTTTAGTTTCCCTATTTTTTCCCTGAGATCCACAAAGGGTTAACAATTCTGGCAGCACCACCAGCTGTAACCTGAACACCCAACCAGAAGGATGCGCTTCTCAAAGGATCCCTGTGCAGCCAAGGCTATGGAGGGGAGGAGGAACTTAAAGGCATCTTGAGGGGGGGGGTTAATTCTGCTGGTGGTGGCTCACACAGAGCAGCACCTCAGACACAGAGACCTCAGAAGCAGAGATCTGAATTTAATAAAGCTGTCTGGATGGGAGGGGGGAGACAGTGCAAAGGAGATTGTGGTGATAAGAGAGGCACAGATAGGAAGAGAAGAGAAGAAAGAACGTTACAGCTGACTGGGGATGGTTGTGCCCTTTCAGGCTCAAGTGGACAGAAGTGAAATGTTTGTTTAAGAAGAGGGACAGCAGTTTTCATTATGAAAAGATTGAAAGAAGAGAGTATTTTATGGTTAGAACGTGTCATTCCACACCACTGTAACGAGGATAATGGCAAGGAGCTGCCAGGCAATTAGAAGAGCTGCTCAGTTTCATTGCCGGTTTGGAGGGTACTGGGTGACCCTTTCCATTCTGAGCACCAAGCAGAATTAGGACCCTGCTTGGGAAAAGAACCTCTTTCAAGGGCACTCTAAATGGCACAGATTAGCAAAAGGAGGTGATGTGGTTGTTTCACCACCTCTGCAGCCTTCCTCCCATTTCTGCTTGGAGAATAAAAGTTAACCGAGGGGCAGTAAGGAGGAGGAGGAGGAAGCTCTTCTAATCCCTCCTCCTCTCCATCCTCTCTGTCCAGATACCCACTGACTCCTTTACAGAGAGTAAATGCACTGCCCCAGCTCCCATCTAGGCCTGCGTTTTCTTTTCCACAGCATTCTGTTTGTTAGACAAACCAAGAAGGCACCAGAGGGAAAACAAACGCAGATCTCTTTGTAATGAATACGTTTCATTTTCAGAACACGGTGGGCACTTCAGTGTCGGCTGCTGGAACTCCAAGAGGGGAATTTATCTAATCAGTCCTCTGTGTCCCTGCTTCATTGACATAACGTGGTCCTGCCGATTAAAGCGGCGGAATCGCGGCTCTCCGCGTTTGCCTTCTCTTTCGTACTGGTATTATTGATGTGCTTTGGACAATGTGTAATTGCCATTATTGTGTCTGTGCCTAGAGCGTGCGCAGAGCCGAAATGGGAATAAATAAGCAAACAAAAATCATACGATAAGAAGTCTCTGATGGTGTGGAGGGGGTTGGTGCCGTGGCATCACAAGCTGAAAATAGGATTTGATACTGCTGTGACTGGTTTTGATAGAGTGAGATTTGATAAGACCAGAAGAAAGGCTGCTGTGATCCTCCAGCGGTGATTTTTTTACAGAGCTCCCACCCAAATCAAAGCACCTCTTTCAGCATCTTGGGGTCCCAGCCTCATCCTCCAGGAACCTTACCAGAGCCGTCCTGGTTTACATCACTTGAGGATCTTTCTCAGTACCACAGAGCAGCTTTCACTCCATTTTTCCTCTCTCCCTCTCTCATACTCACGCGATAAATTTGTTCTTTACATTTAATTTGTGCAGGCGAGACCCAGAATACATTTCAGCAACGCCAATTAGATACGCACTAATTTCTTCTCTGTGAAACGGCAGTAAGTAATTAATCAGAGTTTTGATCACAACTCAGTTGGCAATTCTAATTGCACTTGCCATTTCCACGGCAAATACGCAATCGTTATCTCTTTCGCCTAGTCCTCTCTTCCCTAATCATCCCGGGTGCTAGAAGCAAAACATTTCCAAGAACTAGATATTGTCTCTATCAACCGGCAGCCTTAATACCTTTGGACTGAGGGTTAGTGGGTTCAGTCCACGGCTGCGCTTTATTTCAAGCTTCATCATCATTTTAAAGTGAATGGCTAGTGGCAGCCTGGCTGCTTGCCTGGGGGAGGGGGGGATTCTGCCTCATAAAATTATGAGAAAGGATAAAAGCTAGCAGCTCACTCCATTAAAAACCTTCTGGGAGAGCACTAAAGACGCCTGACCTTTGCACAAGCATCCAGCAGGCATCTAAGGGGCATATGGACGTTGATCAGATCTGTATCATCAAAGCCTGCACTGCATCTCTGAGGCAACACAACCAGGCTTTAACTGCAGGCATTACCAGCTACACTGGTACCGAACGGGATCATCAGGGGAGATCGGTACCTCGTGTCTAACCAAAGCTGTGTCTGCATGACTGTCTAGAGTTCACTTCATCTGTGCAACCTGACAACACTGGGCAACACTGAGGCAAGAATGGCTTAAAACCATCTGCCTGGAAAGCGTGATGGCCAGGGGTCTCTGGGAGATAGGACTCCCCTTCACTGTGCTCCAGAAAAGATGACAATGAGATACTCACCAGATGGCTTAGAGTTGCGAGAGAGTAGGAAGAGAAAGAGAGCTTCACCCCTTAGAACCTGAGCCCTACAGGGAGCAGACAGTGTACCTCTGGAACACCAGTTCCAGACTTCAAACCCAGCTTCACCTTCTCCCACTGCTGGAAGAAAGGTTTCCAAGAACCTGATGGCTACCGTCTGGCTTCATGATAGGATTCTACAAGTAATTCAAGCCCAGATAGTCAATATTTTGCCAAATCATACAGAGGAAGTTCAGGAATAAGCACCAAGACTGACATCAGTTCTGTCCACTTAATGCCCTCTTCCCAGTGAGAGGGAACAGAGCATTGGAACAGGCTGCTCAGAGGGGTTATGCAGTCTCCTTCTGTGAAGACATTCCAGCCCCGCCTGGCTGTGTTCCTGTGTGACTTGGTCTGGGTGATCCTACTGCGGCAGGGGGATTGGACTGGATGATCTTTTGAGGTCCCTTCTGATCCCTAATGATTCTAGGATTCTATAATAAGTATTAAAAGTTGCTTATGAGATGGGTAGAGACACTCAGCTTTACGCAAGCCTCTACATAGTAATGCTGTGAACCAGAAGAGTTCACACTGCTGTGGCAGGGGGAATGGACTAGATGATGTTTCAAGGTCCCTTCTGATCCCTAATGATTCTGTGTTCTACCCTTACATACAATTCAAGCAAGTACCATCAATGAAAACTACTATTCTGATGACTCTCCAAGCATCTCTGTGCTCCCCAATTCTCTCTCCTTCCTTCCTGTACGCACAGCAAGAACAGACAGACACTGAGCCCCTTCTCTCGATTACCTTGTTGTCACTTTTCTGGTTGTTCATAGTGGTTTCTTGTTGTTGTTGTTGCTGTTGTCAATTGTTTTGCTTTTATTTCATGCCTGAGAGATCAATAGGAAGGATCTGAGGGCTTCTGTAACATTTCAGTGACCTGCTCCCAGACAAAATCCCCCTCCCGTAAGGACAGGGAATGACTTTCAACACTAGTGATGCCCATGGGAACTTGAAGAGGGACACAGCATCTCAGAGCCTAGCTATGAACACTGCAGCCAGGAACAACAACGTCTGACACGTTGGTGGGTTGGAGTTCTTTCTTTCCAAGAGAACAGAAAAACAAAGACAGAATAAATGTCTGAACTGCCACAGGGACATTTCTGCTCTCGGGGTTGGGGTCGGTTAAACACACTGCCCACGCTGAAGGCTCTCAGAGGCTTTTAGCTTCTGGGACAGAGACGTTTTCCACCAGCCTTACAAAGAGGTGCACTGAGGCAATGTCTACACTGGTGAATGCATACCCCTAGCCCTGGTACTCAGTCACACATAGCTTACATTCCTGCAACAACACTTGGCATGTGTTTTTTGTCTAGGTCTACTAAGACTGACCGAACCAGCGTCTAGGAGCTGTTGGAGTGGCATTTTGGACCATCCCAAACTGGTCTGGAGGATAATGGATTCGAATAATTATGCATGTTGGCCTCAGGGCTATCAAACTGGCTCTGATGGTTTGCAGTTGTCCAGCACGAAGGCAGCCAGAAGGCTGGAGATCTGTGCACAGCAGTATCACCACACTGCCCACTGCTCCTACGAGATAGAGCCCACTTCAGGCAGCTCAGGAGAAATGGGGGGCACTGGTAGAGTTAAAAATGAGGGAGCTCCATGCTTTTCCTAACCAGGTATCCAAGCAACTATGGAGTCAGCAGTGACTCTGCTGATTGTCTAAATTAAGAAGAATATTAAAAGGTAGAAAAGAAAACAGACTGTTCCCAAAAAAAACAGTGCAAGAGAAGTGATGACTTTTAATTGACTTCAGTTTCTGAATCACCTCCGAATGGGAAGAGAAGAAGTAAAAAAAGAAGAGTTCTTGGAATCTGGGCATCTTTGAAGTCCAAGTGACCTGCCACGACACAGATTTATGAAGATCACATCCCGCATCAGCTCCAGCAGCCAGATTTAAAAATAGGAGCTTTAAAACCACAGGCAGTGGGATACGATCAGACTAGTGCAAAAAAACATGGACTTCAACACAGATAGCTAAGTAATGGATGGTCCTGCAGAGACATTCTGGCTACATCTTCACTAGTAAATTAAATGTACCCAGGAGTATTCCCAGACATTGAGGCCAACTGACACAGTCTGGCTGCATCCATCTATTAAACCACCTCAGCTTTCAAAACAGGATGGATTCATCCAGCAGACCCAACTGGGAATGTTCCTTGGCACACGTTAACTCCCCACCTGCACCCCAGAATTGTTTGGGAGAGCGATAATTGGCCCAGGACAAAAGCATGCCAGGGGCTCTTGTAACCGGTTTTGTAGAGCAGGGGATTGGGTTTCCATGTCTGTAGCCTGGCATCACTTCATTTATTTGATCGTGAGCACAGCCCCTATCGACGTTAACATCTGCCCCCGGAGAGAGCTGCTGCAACCACAGATTTACCTGCAAAATTTAACAGAGGGCACAGGCCCCGTCGCTTGGAGGGCTATCTCCAGCCTAAGGAAATCAACAGGGAGACCTGTAGCCGGCGTTAATTCTGGGTCCCTTGGAGAGAAGATTTCACTCCCAGAGGTAAAGAGCGACCAAAGATTGTTTGAAATATCTGACCTTCTCCCAGGGTTGTTGGAAGCTGCTGAAATTTTTCACACTTAGATCTTTTTAATTTGCTGCATGCTTGTTGCAAACAGGCTATTACTGTCCATTTACTGCTTTACAAGGCTGGGGCTGACGTTTGCTTGCACTTGAAAAATACTTTAAGCTGCAAAACCCGGTTTGAGGTGATTAGTAAAACCATTATTAGCAAGGCAGAAAGCAAAGTTGTTGCTGTGTGCCCTCAGTTTGTCACAAGACTGGGCTTCAAATGAGTGGAATGGAAGGAAGGGACAACGTAGTCACCTCCCAGCTATTATCTCGCTGCTGGAAACGAGCAATAGATTGACAGGTTGTGAAGAGAGCCCTGCCTACTCATGCACCTTAATTAATGCAGGGAGGATGGGGTTGGGAAGACTGGAATCACCACAGGAGCAAATCTGGGAGTGATTTCCTGTTTCTGCTCAGCTGGTGTCTCTCTGGGTTGATGCAGCTGGACCGAGCTCTCGTCTTCAATAGTCAGTCATGAGCTTTGCGTTCAGTGAGGTCCTGGCCTCGTGTAACAGTGGGAAATAGTCTGATGTGTGATGCTGCCAAGTAACCCCCCTCCTCAAATCACCACGCATGGGCACTCTTCTGACCAAGATGCTCTGAGAAACAGCGGGTGAAATGTGGGTTCTAAAGCCTTGTAAAACCAAAGGGGCTGTGGAAATCCTTCTTACAGACATGCTGGGCAAATACAGGAGTAAGAGTGAGATGGCGTGAAGAACAGCTGCACCACCAGGACTCTGTCACCAGTGGGTTTTGGAGAGAACAATGTGTTACCTGCTCTTGCCTTGGATGAGAACTGAGAAGCTCTGGGTTATTTTAACAGTAGAACGTTGTGTGCCCAAAAGCTTTGAGCACAACCTCAGAGGAAGACAGGGCTGATCCACAGCCGATTCTAAGACTAGGAAGAGTCAGAAGCATGGGCTAGGGATGTGCATAAATGCACCCACAGAGAGGAAGAGCAACAAGAGCCTGAGGGGAGCCCTCTCAGGATGTCAAGCAGATCCAGTGTCATGAGTACCACCTCAACCATCCACATCTACACACAAGCAAGTGGAGGCAATGCTGATGAAAGAGGCAGATACTGCTGCCCAGCCTGAAAGCTGCCCTAACACAGGCTAGAGACACATCTTGGCCCCGTGCTTCAACCTCCCTCCAGTGGCTCTTTTGCTGCTGTGGACATGGATTGGAGTCCATCACACAGAGAAGACTGTAGCCACCCATTTGAGACTTCCTTGCTATCTCCTCTACGCTTTGCTCCATGGTGCATGAGGTGGCATTTGGATCTTTAGTAGAAGATCACCTAGATCAGGCTCATTCTCACCCTTTGCCAAGTACTAGGGAGCAATACACACAACCTGAAAAGCTGAGCTGATGCCTCCTGGCCTGAAGACACGGGGACAGGCAGAGGCATAGCCAGCATCAAGCTGGGTGACTCCAGACCACGGTGCCGTTACAAATAGCACTTTGCCTGGAGGCCCATCCAGTTGAATTAAAAAACCCCAGAATCATTAATTAACTTGACTTAAGAGAGGGCTGATGCAGGGCAATGTGACCTTTTCTCTATGTCACATGCCACACGGATTTTAGCCTCCCTCTGATGCTTTGTCACCACCAGTCCTTGTTTTTTAAATCACTGCATTGGAGGACAGTGATGGTGACCAAAGGGATTGGGGCAGCAGGAGAGAAGAAAGAGATGTCTTCACTCTTTTAGTGGTCTGTACACTAAAGAGAGCAGAATCCCATCATGTCCCTCCCACCTATTACCTTGCAATGTACATATATTCATATATAGATATATAGATATAGTCATATAGAAGTCTATATATTCATATATATTCATCTAAGTAGCCCAGTCTACTTAAACTGGTCATAAACTGTTATTTTTACATGAAAACTTTAATTTTTAATAGGTTGTTTTCCTTTTAGTTGAAAATCTGGCTTTTTACTGGGTTTCCTGTGGAAGAAAGAGTAGTAGAACTATGGGTGTGTTCCTCTACCCCTGCCTCCATGTGTCCTAGAAAATTTAGCTCACATAGCATCTTCACTTAAAGGGATTAGAAAACATGGGACAGAATCACCTTCCACTAATAAAACCCCTTCCATCATCGAGTCCTTGAAGGAAAAGCTTCCTTCAGAGCTTTTCATACCTTCAGCATCAATGAGCCAGAAAAGACAAAGCCATAGCAAATGATAGTTCCAAATTATTAGAGCTCCTAGGACTACACTGTAAAATCAAATAATTCCACACTGGCATTCAATTTTCTGAATTTTAAAATACATAAGAAGTATTTTTAAATCACACAATCACAGAGCAATCCTGGTTGGAAANAGCTGCTGCCAGCAGTCACCAAGGAGAAGAGGCCAACAGCCACCCCTCCACAGCCTCCCTCCAGGGAGTTGGAGAGGGCAGTGAGGTCCCTCCTCTGCCTCCTATTCTCCAAACTAACCCTGCCCAGCTCCCTCAGCCTCTCCTCACATGACTGGTTCTCTCAACCCCTCATGAGCTTGGTAGTTCTGCTCTGGACCCATTCTAGCATCTCAATGCCTTCACTATCACAAGGGGCCCAGAACTGAACCTAGTACTGGAGATCAGCTCCTTCTCTGAGTGTGGTGTGAACACAGACATTAAGTTCAGAGGTGCAGGGTTTCATCCTCTGAATTAGAATCATAGAATCACAGAATTATCGAGGCTGGAAAAGACCTCTGAGATCATCATGCCCAGCCTATGACCTGATGTCACCATAATAATCTAGACCAGGGCACTAAGGGACACAGCCAGAGACAACACTGTAGAAAACACAAGGAAAAATCTCTTCTCAAGTTCTGCTGGATAACCCCAGCAGAGAAAGACACACCAACGTTGTACTCTAGCCTAGATAGAGCAAAACAACCTCGGAACAGCTTAATAAACACTGGTCCGTGTCCTATGAAATCACCGCGGCTTAAAGCACGGGAAGTCACTTTTCAAACCCTCTCTCACTCAATCTCTGCTTTCATCTCAGTGCAAACACTCCCATCGCACTAAACAAACACAACGCGACCAGCGGCGGACCTCGGCAAATCCTCTCACATCTCATTATCCCACAGTTTAGATTAGGGCTTTTACAGCATCAGAATTCAACCACAGGATCGGCTCTGTTCCCCTCCGCCTGAGCCCTGGCCACGCTACTGTATTATTTCTGTAACAGGAAGAGCGAAGCAAAGGGATGGAAGATGTTCTCGTGGCAACAAGTTCGTTCTGATTTCACCTCTCAATGAAATCTGGGAGCGCTAAGGCTTCAGATGAGTAAAGAGAAACACGGAGAGAGCAAGTGATAAACCCTTACTCAAGCAGAAAAAGGCTCTTGAAGGTGCTGGCTGTTTCCTGCGATGCAAAGCGTTCCCTTCTCGGTCCTGTTGGCAAGATGGGGTTATGCCCTTTCCACCACAAGATAGACCCCACTGAAGCGGTTAACCATGCAACAGCTAACCTGTCAGAAGAGGTGAGGAGCTGAATTAGGAGGACTTTCACCCTCAGGGCACTGGAGCATGGAGAAGAAAGCCCCGTGTCCAAGACTGGACATGGTAAAGCTTCAAGCTCTGCTATAGACTTGCTTGATAATCATAAATCCTGCCATGGCCCAGTGTCCTCCAGTTTCACCCAGTGCTTAGGGTGGTAACTGCATCGCAGTGAGTGGGATAAGCAATGGCTGTATACGTTTCTTTGGCAATTTCAAATTAACAGAGACTGAGGGGCCGCTGGGGAGAGCAGGATAAGGAGGGGTTTTGCTCATGAAGAACAAGCATCAGGTTTGCCCAGCTGGTGGTACAATCCACTTGGGTTTCATAGAATCATAGAATCCTTAGGGATTGGAAGGGACCTCAAAAGATCATCCAGTCCAATCCCTCTGCCACAGCAGGATCACCCTGACCAAGTCACACAGGAACACAGCCAGGCGGGTCTGGAACATCTCCAGAGAAGGAGACTCCACAACCCCCCTGGGCAGCCTTCTTTTCATCTTCTAGTCTCTGAGGGGGTCCTACATGGAGGCAGGGGAAGGTCTATTCCAAAGGGTTTGCATGGATAGGACAAGGAGCACTGGGTTCCAGCTGGGAAAGGAGAGATTTAGGCTGGAGATTAGAACAAAGCTCTTCACTGTGAGGGTGGCTGATGGCTGGAATGGGCTACCTGGGTTGGTGCTGGGGGTCCCATCCCAGAAGTTACGATGGTTAGGATGGCCATATGGTTGGACTCAGTGATCTAGCAGGTTCTTTCCAACCATGGTTATTCTGTGATTCCAACTGCATTTGAGGACTGATGAGGCTCTGAGCAACCTGCCCTAGGTAGAGACATCCCTGCTTGCATAGGGAGGTTGGACTAGATGACCTCTGGAGGTCCCTTCCAGCCTGGAACACTCTATGACTCTATGATCAGCCTCCCAGTGTGGCTAAGCAAAAGGCAATACCATTTCCCTCAGCAGCCCCCAGACTGCAACTATAAAAGCATAGAACTTCATCACCCACCATAAAAGAGCGGGGAAAAGAGAAAGGAGTAAGATAAAAACCCTGGACAATGAGAAAACGAGGCAAGTTCACTTTCCATGTCAGTACGCATTTCCCTGTAAGAATTTCCAGTTCCCTTTGAGCAATTCTATTATTCACACAGAGCATTTCTAATCCTTCTTTCAAGTGTTCCTCTGTAACGTATCGGGCTTTAATGAATGCCAGAATAAGCACTAGAGGGAAAATCCGCATAACTGGACAGTAACCCAAAGGTTTTAACAAGACCTCTACATTTTTCTTTCTTAATAGAATCTTTTTTTCAAGCCTTTTCTCCTTTGATCCGAAAGATGGCTTTTTTATTGGTATTATTATTGACTTTTTCCCACCCAGCCTCTTCCATAATCCACCCTACCACAACTTGGGAACCCTCCAGGGTTGCAGTGACTAGTGATTCGTCACAAAGGGGTTCTTTGGAAATGGAATCTCCAAGGAAAACTGGTCAGAATAAACAAGTTTGCTTCTCTACTGCCTTCTACTCCGTCAGGCTCCGCACTCACTTCACAAGAACAGCAAAAAAACCCCTCCAAGGCCCTGCAAGCATCCAACATGGGTCTGTGACTGACAGAGAACGAGAGTCTTGTTTAGTCTGACCTGCATGGAGGTGGTTTTTTGCTATTAATAATAATTCCTATGGATGACTTTGTGCCCAGAAGTTGTCACTCACACAAATTCTACGACGTCTGCGATTCTGTGACCGGATGCTAAAGGGGCTAAAAGAGTGGATAAGGCAAGAAGCGGTCCCTTCCAGCCTTCAGGAGGAGGTTGCCAGGCTCTTCTCAAGGTCATCTGGTGATGGGACAAGGGGCACTGGGTGCCAGCTGGAACAGAGGAGGTTCCCTATCAATATCAGCAGGAACTTCTTCCCAGGGAGGGTCCCAGAGCACTGGAAGAGGCTGCCCAGGGGGGTTGTGGAGTCTCCTTCTCTGGAGAGGTTCCAGACCCACCTGGCTGTGTTCCTGTGTGACTTGGTCTGGATGATCCTGCTGTGGCAGGGGGATTGGACTGGATGATCTTTCAAGGTCCTTGCTGATCCCTAAGGATTCTATGACAAATAGCAGAGGGACTGGATGTACTGTCAGGTTAAACTGTTCCTGAGTGGCTGCTTTGGAACACAAGAGTATGAGAATAAAGCCAATCTATAAATGATTCATACTCTTCCCAGAGCAACCACCACCTTCAACAACACCCTAGAACAATGTTCAACCACGACCTTGATTTTTAAGGCAGTTCTGGAGTTCTGTAGGATGTCTAGTGGGTTTGAGCTTCTTTACTCTGGACTGCTGTATGTACATAGAGTCAGACCGTTGCTCCAGAGAGCCTCAGGCTTTCCAAGAGCAAGGAACTGGTCTGCTTATGTGTGGATACTGATTTCCATCAGGCTTCCTTCTGACTTCAGACACAAATTTGAGTCACTGAGGAAGTTTTTGTCTTGGGGCAAAGGAGAAGGCAAGTGTCCCTCACCACACAACCGGACACCTGAAGCACAGAATACTTACTCTAAAGCTGACTTACACACCTTACACTCTGTTGCTGATCATTAAAGGAGGTATTATACAGCTTTCCTGCAATGAAAACATTGCTTCTATAGGTTCTACATATGTCTTTCATAATTTCTAATAATATCATGTAGCATTTAAAAATGGAGAGAGCTGGAAATAGCCTCAGCAATTGGCACAGCCTATCCCTCTGCCCTCCAGCAGGATGTCCTCTACCTGTCTTCATTCCTGCTATGGCAGCAACTTTTACCAAGCGTTCTCCTCAGCTGTTAGGGAACCTATTTTAAACAAGCACCTTTGTCAACTATTTATCCAATACAGTTTCACCCTCTATTCACATTTAGATTTGGTGCTACCTTGAACTCAGCCTATGACTTTGCTCAGCTAATCCTAGAATCCTAGAATCATCAGGGATCAGAAGGGACCTTGAAAGATCATCCAGTCCAATCCCCCTGCCACAGTAGGATCAGCCAGACCAAGTCACAGAACATCACAGAACTGAACATTATGGATTGGAAGTGACCTCCAAAGACCACTCAGTCCAACCCCTCTGCCACAGCAGGATCAGGCAGGTTTCAAACATCTCCAGAGAAGGAGATCCCACAAACCCCCCATGCAGCTCCCTTCAGAGCTCCATCACCCTCCCTGGAAAGAAGTTATAGAATCACAGAATCAGTCAGGGTTTGAAAGGACCACAGGGTCATCCAGTTCCAACCCCCCTGCCATGGGCAGGGACACCCCATCCTAGAGCAGGCTGGCCAGAGCCTCATCCAGCCCAGCCTTAAACACCTCCAGGGATGGGGCCACAACCACCTCCCTGGGCAACCCAGTCCAGACTCTCCCCACTCTCTCGGTGAAGAACTTCCTGCTCAAGTCAAGTCTCAATCGCCCCATCTCCAGTTTGCTCCATTCCCCTTAGTCCTGTCACTACCTGAGATCCTAAAAATCCTCTTTGAATCCCATCATTTTTTGCAATCTGGATCTTTTAGGGCTGAAATTTCACTTTCAATCGAGTAACACTGCATCCTAGCTGAGCACGGGAAGAGAACACTGAGGCAAACATCCTCTACTTCTGCAACGTGTTTATTCATTTCAGAAAAACCACCTCAGGAACACAGTTGATAAGTGAGTAGGAGGATGTTTCAGGAAGAGAGTTCGACTGAAAAGAATCAGTTGCCTTTAATTAATTGCATACAGTTTTATTGCGTAACTGATGGTTTCAAACCTCAGCCAATTAGCCTGTCAAACGGGGAAGGTTAATTCTCCACCGGTCTCTCCACTGAGGTCTATGCCAAAGTTTTAATTCAACTTGCCTTATCCAAGCAACCAGAAAATAGGGCCTCTTGAAACTGGAATTTGTGGGCAGTTGCCCAGAACTGTGAAAAAGAACAGAAGAGAAAAAAGGAAAAGGAAAAGCCTAAAGATACAGAAAGTCAGAGTGGGGCCAGTGTGTGACTCAGAGCCATGACCCCCGCCGTTCCTGGGTAGATCATGGTTGCAAGGGTTCCTCATCATGGAAACCTGTTTTCTAAGAGAGGTTGAGGTGCTGTTGCCAAACACAGGAGAATAAATAATACTAGATCTTTTCTTTGAAAAGTTGTTCCAGAAAAGCTTATGGAGCCCTGATGTGCAGCTGCTTCACTAGCTCTGGTTTCTCTTTCCCCAGCAATGAAAGAATGAGGGATGATTTTATATCAGGTATAGTTGCATATTTTATGTATTCAAATTCATATGGTTTTTCTAGTAAATTAGATTCTTAGAGTGTTCAGTTTTGAGTCAATATTGAGTATTGACTGGCTCTTAGTCAGTTCTTAGATTGGGTATTTAACCAAAGGCTGACGGGNGACTTGGTCTAGGGGATCCTGCTGTGGCAGGGGCATTGGACTGGATGACCTTTCGAGATCCCTTCAGATCCCTTCTGCAACTGTGGAGTCACTTGACAGTCTTGTGAAATGGGATTAATTCTCTGTATTTCCTCCTCTCATGGAGCTCTGTGTCAGTTCTTGAGTTTCCAGTGCTGAGACTAGAGAAGTATTTGATTTGTGAGTCCAGACTGACTGGAGGCCCTTGTGAAAGAGGTCTTGTTTCACAGCAGTAGGTCTTGTTTCCCAGAATCACAGAATAATTGAGGCTGGAAAAGACCTCTGAGCTCATCCAGCCCAGCCCATGAACTAGCATCACCACGATAAACTGCACCAGGCCATTAATTCTCATGTCTAGTGACACTTCTAGGGATGGAGACTCTACCACCTCCGTGGGCAGTCCATTCCAGTGTCTAACCATCCTTTCCATGAGGAAAGGTATCCTAAGATCAATCTAACCCTCCGCTGGCAGCTTCAGGCCCTGCCCTCTCATCCTGTCACTGGTTGCCTGGGAAGAGTTGATTTCAGAATAGATATTTTTACATGCTGATGGCTGAACCTGTTGCCCCCTTAAATTGTTCTACATGATCTGAGATTGCTGTGCCCACAGTTCAAGCTAGAAGGACTCTGCTCAACATCAAGTGAAAGCACATTACTATGGAAAAGTGCCCATCTCGCCTAGTCCTACCCATCTGACTCTGTGTGACACATCTTCTGGCTCAGACTGGCTCATGTCCTGAGATCACAGACAAGTCTGAGCTGGCTTGGAAGAGGTCAAGTCCAGGCCAAGGTGCATTGCACGGCCAAGGCTCCATGATCCCCACGAGAACTCGCCTTTCAGTTCTGCTTTCACATCACAGTCTTCAAGCCACGAAGAGATCATTTCCCTGCTTTTCTCATGGTTCTTTCAGAGCACTGAAACAGCGGGGGAAAATCAGAGCTGCTTTATCTGAACCATCCACCAAGGAAATCCTGTGCCTCTGATGAACCTGACTTCCTCAATTTCCTGTTTGCTGCACAGCTGTCTGCATTGGATGAGTCTCAGGGACATTTTTTAGGGACATATTTGTCTACCTCCGTTGGAAGCCAGGCTCCTTGAGTTAGAACATAAGGGTCTATAATCTTGTCTTATTTTTAAAGAAAAAAAAGAAATAGAAGTCCCAGTGAAAACAGAAAGAATGAAAAGAAAACAAACCAATAAAGAATCTATCCTGTCATAACAGTCGAGGTTCTGGTATTTGCTGGCCTTGGAGGAGGTTCAAAATAAATGAAGGAAATGTGTATTTCATTAAATGCTAATATTTGTAAGATAAGAGGAGATGAAATGCTTCCAAGCACAGTTGTGAGGACGGTGCCTGTGTGTGTGTGTTTATACACACACACACACTTCCACACACACACACAAACAGAGCTGTGGATGACTTGGTCTGGGTGATCCTGCTGGGGCAGGGAGATTGGACTGGATGATCTTTTGAGGTCCCTTCTGATCACTAATTCTATGACTCTATGATCCTGCCTTGGACTGCTGCTACGTAGGAAGAATTACAGGGGAAGGGCAGAAGAAAAGGCTCTGCCTTGCTTTTTATGGGCACGGCAAAGGCTTTTGAACATCTTATTCTCCATCTCTTCTCAGAAGTGCAATTGAATCCTTCTGCCAAGATCCTTCTGTGTTTTGTGCAGATGGGACTTGATCTTGGAAGTAAAGAGTCATCAAGAGTGATACAGGCGTGCAGTTGGCACCCATTAACCCTTGTCCTATCACCTGATGACTGTGAGAACAGCCTGGCTCCATCCTCCTGACACCCACCCCTCACATATTTATAGACATGAATGAGGTCCCCCCTCAGCCTCCTCTTCTCCAAGCTCAAGAGCCCCAGCTCCCTCAGCCTTTCCTCATAAGGCAGCTGTTCTAATTCCTTCATAAATCCCACACTTAAAGGAAGTCACTCTGAAACAAGAGAGAGATCTACGATGTACAAACATCAATAAATTAACTGTGTTTGCCAGCTTAACTCTGCAAAACACAAGAACAGGATCCACTGGGTACCAACCCAGTAGATATTGGTGGTGCTTACTCATAGATTCCTAGAATGGTTCAGGCTGGAAGGGAGCTTCAAGAACATCCAGTTCCAACCCCCCTGCCATGAGCAGGGACACCCACCCACAAGACCAGGGTGCTCAAAGCCCCATCCAATCTGGCCTTGAACACTTCCAGTGAGGGGGCAGCCACAACCTCCCTGGGCAACCTGTGCCAGTGTCTCAGCACCCTCACTGTGAAGAACTTCCTCGTGGCTTCCAGTCTAAGCTCTTCCAGCTTGAAACCACTATACTATGCAGAAATGTGCCAAACAACATCTAAAATGGGTAGAAGAGCCTTGATCAGCCCAGCAAAGAGAGGAAAAGAGAGACATATCCCTTGGTGTTTGTGCCTGCTTCTCTTTGGAATGGAATTAATGGTGGTTTAATGGGGTATGAAAGGATGTTTTACTGGAAACAATGAGGAACAATTGTCTAGCTCACGTTTCATTTCACAGGTCATTATTGCATTAAGAAGTAAATCGACCAAGTCCGGTAAATAACAGTCTGTGTTTTGCCCAGAGCTTCAAACCAACAATCTTAGCAGTCACCAACTAATATCTTTGTCATTCTTAACCCTTGCAGGGATCCGCTGGGGGCTAAACAATTACAGTCTTCACCCACCCCTAGCAGGTAAGCATTATTCATTTTATTTCTCATCCCTTCTTGCCGCAAAGCCCACGAGGCTGGGGTTTTGCATTATTGTTTTGTTTATTAGCCACCCTAGCCAACTGTGTAGCTGGTGGCCTTGAAAAACAACCCCTATTTTAGTGGCTGCTGCAGGCGTCTTTAAACAGGCTGCTTCCTCTGCAAAATTAATTGATGCAAAATGCGGTGCTTCCCTTCTACAGCTCTGCACAAGCTAACACTCAGCAGTTTGGCTGGATTATAGATAAGCCTCTATGATCTGAAGGAAAATCATATAGCTGTACGTGCAGGATGCAATTCACATGACTCTTGAGGTCTGTTTTCATTGCAGGCAACCCCTCTCCTTACAGGTAGTAGCTATCAAGTGTGATGTAGGCTCTGGTTCTCAGCTCTGTCCCTGATTCACTGTGGAGTAGCTCACTTCTCCACCTTCCTCTGTTTCTCCTGAAGCTTTCTAGGTTGATTATTAATATCAGCAGCTTCCTCCAGAATTACCAGAGAAGTTTCTGCCTGGTACCTGGGGGTAATAAAATCCAAGTACTGACTCAGATCCTTGAGCACCATTGAGGCAGGAACACTAAAGAAGAGGGAAATGGTGCCTTAGGAGAAAGGGCATGATGTTGGAGCTACTGAGCTTTGAGGGGAGGCCTCAGATAAGGAATCTGTCTCAGTTCTGGTCCCCTGTTGCTGTAGTCTCCACTCAGACCCTGTGCATCACTTTCCATCTGTATATTGCACAACCTCTCCAGTGCATTAGCATTCCACAAAACCAGGCAGAATGGCTGAAAGGGATCAAGTGCATGGGCTGGGAGAGAATCTCTGCACTAATTACCTGCCTAGTAGTCACTCTTTGTCTTCATCAGCAGTATTTAGGAAGTCCTAATTACCAGACCTTCCTTCTACAACGTGCTGGACCCTGGACCAATAAATCACTGTCAGACCTCAAAGATGCCTGCACAGCTCTGAGCATCCTTACCCAATATTGAAACAGGACCAGAAAGGGCCTTGGGGAGTTATGTGATCCATCCTCCACAGCCATCGGGAAAAGATGGGCTTTATCTGGATCATCCAAGGATATCTGCTGAACTTCCACAGACAGGGACTCTACAACCCACTCAGACAAGCTACCCCAGTGTTTTGCTGTCTTTAGTATTTCCTCTCCTGCGTCGAAAATACTAGAACATCTCAGCCCATTATTTCTGATTTTATAGTCTGCGGAGCCACAAAGATGCTGAAGGGAGTGGAGCATCTCCTGAGGAGGAAAGGCTGAGTGAGGGAGCTGGGTCTCTGCAGCTTGGAAAAAGGAGATTGAGGACAGATCCCATGACTGTTGATTAATATGGAAAGGGTGGGTGTCAGGAGGAAGAAGCCAAGCTCTGCTCAGTGGCACCGAATGATAGAACAAGGGGCACTGGGTGTCAGCTGGAACAAAGGAGGTTCCACATCAAGATGAGAAGAAACCTCCTCACAGTGAGGGTGACAGAGCCCTGAAAGGGGCTGCCCAGGGGGGTTGTGGAGTCTAATTCTCTGGTGATGTTGAAAACCCCCTGGACTGTTCCTGTGTGACTGGATCTAGGAGACCCTGCTCTGGACGGGGGATCAGACTGGATGATGCTTCAAGTTCCCTTCCAATCCCTAACTTTCTGTGAGCCTGTGACTTATTTCTCTCAGCTCTACAGCAGTCCTCCACATTTTTGAAGGCAGTTTTTCCATCTCTCATTCATCTTTTCTCCTCCAGACCCAACCTTGCCAGCCATTCCTCATAGCTTCTGTTCCCAGATACCTAAAGCTTCCTTTCACCTTCATCTGTCAGGACGCTAGATTAATCCACGAGTGATATGTGCATCAGTCCCTCAGGTTTCATAGACCACCAACACTTTATAAATCACAGCTCGAGAACCACTACCCTGAAAGAGCAGCCTCATCATGTCAACCATAAAAAAGCTTCTACTCAGGTTGCAGACAACATTTATTTACACAGGTTAGAAAGGTGGTTATCAAATCCACAACTAGGCTCCTAAATGAAGGTGATGTGGTGTTTCGGGGGCATCGAGCTATTTTTTAGCTCGCAGAGAAACAAATGGGCTCTGGGAGATTTCAGAGGCTCAAAGAAAGGTGTCATCTTTCTAAATAGCTTCTTCAACACCGCAGCTGGGTTTGGAAAATGACAAACCTGTTGTTTTCTCCTCGGGGACCGAGGCTAAAAGGAGAAGCCAAGAATTTCTGATAGCAATTGGAAGCACAAGTGATTTGCTGGCTCATCTTCAAAAAGGATTGCTATCCTAAGGGGGCAAGGTTATCTCCCAGAGTCAGGGGCCTGACTTTGCAATCGCTTCTCCCAAATGTCATTACTGCTGATGGACTCCCACCCATATTTTACATTTTATGCAGCTGCACGCCTGTTTAACAGTACCTGGGGAGCTCAGAAGGGAAGTGGAAAGGATGGCACAAACAGCGAAGCTCTATTTACAGCAGTGAGTGTGCAAAATCACAGAAGCATTTTGGTTGGAAGAAACTTTTAAGTCCCAGTCCAAGTGTTAGTTTGCTCAAGGTTTACTTGGTGTTTCATGACAAAAGCTTTGGATGCTCTCTCCATGGGAACAAGAAGGTTTGATGGGCTTCTACAGGCTGGGTCACTGGGCAGAGGCCAGTGGGATGAGGGTGAACAGGGCCAAGGGCAGGGTCTTACACTTTGGCCACAAGAACCCCCTGCAGCTACAGACTGGGGGATGAGTGGCTGGAGAGCAGCCTGGCAGAGAGGGACCTGGCATTTCCAACCTTAAGGAGTCTATGATACTGTGATTCAGTGCCCTCTGCTGTATTCACCATCCACAGATGTCCCTCGCTCTGTCATTCTAACCCCAGTTTTAGCAGAGATGATTCTTTCGTTCAGCCATCTCACAGCCGAGGAGCCTCCACATACAAAGAGAACTTGCTTTCTCTTTCCTCAACTCTAAATCTTAAAAAAAAATCCTCCCCACTTCAATCTCAACTTTTGCCTCAACTTAATTAAGGGCTGATGAAGTCTTGAGCAGAGATCTCTTTTCAGAAAAATTAAGTAAAAGTTACAGGCATATTAGCTTTGGTTTTTATCAACAATAACTTGCTAACAGCTCTTTAAATGTTCGCCGTTGCCACTTTCAACCCATTCTGCACGGGCCATTTATTGCAGAAGAAGCAAATTTCTGTCTGAGAAGAAGAATAGCAAAAGCTTGAGGCCAATATTGCCTCTGTCTCATTCCTTCCAAACCTATAAAACCTGCATTCTCTTAAACATCTTTAATGACTGTGCATGATTATCCATAGTAGGTGAGGCTAAGCAGAGCCCTTGGAATATTATATATATATATATATATTTAGAAATATATATATTTTTATATATATATATATTCACACATCTTTTGCCCTAAATTCTACTGGCAGCTTCTGAGTCAAAATTATCCTCGACTGCTGCCTGACAATTGTATTCAGTAATAAAATGGACCAGAATCATAGAAGCATTAGGGATCAAAAGGGACCTCGAAAGATCATCCAGTCCAATCCCCCTGCCACAGCAGGATCACCCAGACCAAGTCACACAGGAACACAGCCAGGAGGGGCTGCAACAACTCCAGAGAAGGAGACTCCACAACCACCCTGGGCAGCCTGTTCTGGATCCTACAGAAAAACCCTTCATCCAGATGCGTAAGAATTTCAGGTGGTTGACACTCCAGTCTGAAATGTCACCCTCTTTCTGATGAAAGCAGTGAAGTTCTGCCNAGCAAAAGCTTGAGGCCAATATTGCCTCTGTCTCATTCCTTCCAAACCTATAAAACCTGCATTCTCTTAAACATCTTTAATGACTGTGCATGATTATCCATAGTAGGTGAGGCTAAGCAGAGCCCTTGGAATATTATATATATATATATATATTTAGAAATATATATATTTTTATNATCAGGGTCCATGGATTTATGTACATCCAGTTTGCTCAACTTATCCCTAACCCAGTCCTCATCAACCAAGGCAGGCTCCTCTCTAGCCTTGACTTCCTCTGGAGCCTCAGCAGTCTGTGGTTTGGTATCAGGCCAGCTCCCAGAAGTACATATCCAGAAAACCCATTGATTACCTCCAAGAGCAAAGCTACAGTAGGACTTTCACAGCTTTAGATCTGTCTGGACTGCAAGCACTACAGGAAAACGTAGTCTCAGTTATCTGATGGTTAATAATTGTTCTCAACACATAGAATCCTTAGGGATCAGAATGGACCTTGAAAGATCATCCGGTCCCATCCCCCTGCCACAGCAGGATCACCTAGACCAAGTTGCACAGGGACACATTCATTCTCTCACCAGTACACTCCCACTAAAGATGACTCCTCTTTCTTTTAAAAGTATTTATTCAGCTTTTTAATTAAGGAAAAGCTTCAAGATACCTAAACCCTGTAACTGAGGATGTCACAGTCCTTCAGTACATCAGAATTACTCTGACAAGAGAAACTACGTACAACAGGGCCTCCACCAATTCCCATTTCAAACTGCCCTGATGCAGACCTAAATAAAGATCTTTCCAACCCATCCAGGGAGGGGGCAGCTACAACTTCTCTGGGCAACAGATTCCCAGAGTCTTTCCACCCTTGCACTGAAGAACTTCTTCCTCAAATCTAGTCTAAATCAGCTGAATACACAAGCTGCTCAGTTATCCTTCATTTCTCCTCCAGACACACTCGTGTTTACAGCTAATTGTGTTGTTCAGCTTGTGATTCTAGGGTTTCCTGCATTGTTCAACCATTTAGTGCTCCAGGCCTGGCCCCAAGCTCTTCTGTATAGAGACGAGCTGGGTATAGAGATGAGTTTGGGGAGAAAAACACTTTGTCATCCAATAATGGCAGCTCGAAGAGATTAAGATAATTATAAATTCATGTTCAACTCATTAAATTGGTTTGGATAATTTGAGAAATGATACTGTGAAAGTTCCTCATAAATGATGTAGGGAGGGTGGGGGGCTGCTGGGAAACACTTTGTTCTAAACTTTTCCAGCATTAGGTTTCAAATAAATTATAAAAAAAGAGCAAAAAGTACTCTTAGATTAAAAAATCATCAGGCTTTGTGGGAGTCAAAGCCACTTCTGTTGTTGCTCCTGTTTCTTTTAGGAGAGATAATCAGAACAGAAATCCTGGATCTGTTCCCTTCCCTTTTGTTGGGATTTTATATGAATTCTGTGGTTTATCCAGAAAATTAAAACTTTTATTGTAGGTGAATTGCTCTGCTTTTCTGGGAAGTCACAGTAAAAAGACCTGGTCTGTGAGCTGAAGAACTAGCAGCAAGAAAAAAGAATCACAGAGTCATAGAATCCTTAGGGATCAGAAGGGACTGCAAAAGATCATCCAGTCCAATCCCCCTGCCACAGCAGGATCACCTAGACCAAGTTGCACAGGAACAAGCCTGGCTCCGTCCTCCTGACACCCACCCCTCACATCTTTATAGACATGAATGAGGTCCCCCCTCAGCCTCCTCTTCTCCCAGCTCAAGAGACCCAGCTCCCTCAGCCTTTCCTCATCAGGAAGCTGCTCTACTTCCTTCATCATCTCCGCTACTCTATGCTGGACACCCTGCAGCAGCTGTGTGTCCTTCTTGAACGGAGGGGACACAATGACTGCCAAGAAAGAGTGGGTATGTGGCTAAATGTCTGTTCCAGGGTTTGCTACTGCCCATTTTGTCATAATTAGTCCTCTGGGGGAGCCTGCACTGTGCTCTACAAAATACTCAGCACTACGACTTTCAAGAAGGAGAAGGAGAGTGTAGAGAAGGGAAGAAGATGATGATGAATTCACCTTCACATCAAGCTGTGTATTGCCAAATGTGAGTGCAGAGCAGAAAGGAACCACAGGTCAGAGTAAGAAAGCCAGAGGATTTTAACCCATGGTTGTGAAGGAAGTGGAGAAGAAAAATCCCCATTGATATTAGGGGAGCAACACGATGTTGCTCCAAACAAAACAGTGATGTTTTTATAGCCACAGATGCAGTTGGTGTTTACCATATGCTGTCTCCTCTGCTCCACGGGGAGATAAATCCTGTGGAGTTCAGGGTGCACTTTAGGTGATGGAGATTCCTGTGCACCAGCGAGTGCTAGAATTGGTAGGAATCTAAATGAAATGAGGTTCTGGATGCAGTGGTACCCATGGATTAACATACAGGTGCTACATGGTAATGCCATGAGGGTGTTAGCACTTGGGTGAGATACATAACCAGGGCAGGAAAGAGAGAGTAAAAGCAGTGTGTCTGCACCCAGACATCGATCAGCCCTGTAAGAAGCCAGTTGGAGTGGGATCCTTAGAGGAAAAGCTGTTCCTGGGTACACATTAGACATTTTGTTTAAAGTTCCTCTTGTGTTTAATCAGTTTTAGAGTGGGATGGAAAAGAGGATTAATTATAGCCCCTTCCATCAGTCTCCCATGCTGCTGGAGTTGCAAACCATGAGGGTGTTCAGCACGATGGCCACCACCAGCAGCAGGGGCTGGAAAAACTAAGTGTAATTAAAGAGTTTATTTGGAATCAGAGAGAGGAGCTTTAATTAGGATGAGATTGAACCCTTGCTGGGTGAAACTTCAGAAAGTGGTTACCGAGCAGAATGGGTCTTCTTTTAAAGCAGAGGGAGAGGTCTTTAAACTTCTGGAGTGGGGTTTCAGCTTGATTATCTGCTCAGTGGGAGACAGATGAAAATTCTGGTGCCAATTATCGATAATATTTTTACATGGTGTGTCTCACTGGTCGCTCTCAGGGGGCTTTGCAAAGGACAGGTAAACTCTGTTCTGGTCTTAAAATGAATTCATTAGACCCGAAAGAGGAGAAAGGATGCCATAAGACATGAACCAGAGGCTGAGTGGAGAGGTTACTGCTGTCTACAACTACCTGAAAGAAGGTTGCTGGTTGGTCTGTTCTCACAAGTAGCAAGTGATAGGACAAGAGGAAATCATAGAATCACAGCATCATTAGGGATCAGAAGGGACCTCAAAAGATCATCCAGTCCAATNCTTTCCCCATCAGGGAGCTGCTCTCCTTCCTTCATCATCTTCGTTGCTCTACGCTGGACACCCTCCATCAGCTCTGTGTCCTTCTGGAACTGAGGGGCTCAGAACTGGACACTATACTCTAGATGCAGTCTCACCAGTGCAGAGTAGAGGGGGAGAAGGACCTCTCTCGATCTGCTAACCAACCCCCTTCTGATGCACCCCGGGAGCTGCTGACCCTCTTGCTTACAAGAGCACATTTCTGGCTCAGAGTCATCCTGCTGGCCACTAGGATGGCTTCAAGTTGCAGCAGGGGAAGTTTAGGTTGGACATTAGGAAAAACTTCTTCATGGAATAGGTCCTCAGGCCTTGAAACAGGCTGCCTGAGGAAGGGGTGGAATCACCACCCCTGGAGTTTAGGGACAAGGTTTAGGGGTGGCCTTGGGACAATCAGGTTAGTGGTTGGACTGGATGATCACAATGGATCTGTGACACAGATCTATGCAATCAGGCCTCCCAACATTCCACACTATAATTTACTGCATCCATCCTGGAAAAGCATCACACGACCTGGGACCACCACCACTTCAACCTCATTCGTAAGCCTCAGTAAAAATACAGTTTAAAATCAGATCTCATAGGTCAAATACAATATCACAAGGGGTTCAGACAGCACAGGCACTCACCGGCTTGCAAGTAGAACTGTGTCCATTCAAATTCTGACTTGGGGAACACAGAAACAGGTGGTTCTAGGTTCAGGATACCCCCATCTAAATCCTTGAAAAGGGCTTTTCTCGAGCCTTGGCATCTCTTTTCAGGGAGCCCGGTGTCTTCAGAGGTCTGTGCACTGGCAGGAAGGAGAGGTGATGTTAGTATGAAAAGAGGAAAGGTAAAATCATCGTGCTGTCATTTGTGATTTACTTGCACTGACAACAAACACTTCTGCATGCACAGGCGACGTCTTGACATTTACTGGGGGGACTCTCACACCCAAGAAACTCAAAATAAAGTAAAATAGGTGAAAATTGTTGAAATCCCAGTTGTGGGGATTTTTTTTGTTCGGGTGGTGTTTTATTCAAACCTGGGAACTCTGTCTGAAAAAATTACTGCTCTGATTTTTGTTCTAATCAAACAATATGGGTCTGGAGATTCAATCTCATTTTGATGGCACTGATGGGATTAAAGTAAAGAGTAGATGGATCTCACCTGAAAGGTGGACCTGAAGCTGGACACTATAGAATGGTGTGAGGGTCTTCTTCAGTGGTTTTTGCATCTTTAAAAGTGTAGTGAGCTCAATCCTGTGCTGAGGATCTACAGTGCTTTTAACGAGACAGATGGCCATACCTATGTGCTATGGCAAACTGCAATGAGACCATGACT
Source organism: Upupa epops (assembly GCA_013397515.1). Classification (NCBI taxonomy): domain Eukaryota; kingdom Metazoa; phylum Chordata; class Aves; order Bucerotiformes; family Upupidae; genus Upupa; species Upupa epops. Next base: position 2,371 of record VZRI01000978.1, on the reverse strand, counting down.
TGCAAACAAACAAACTCAGTGGAAACCTCTTCAGATGGCTATGTGGATACACATTAAGTCTTGAAGACAATGCTCACCTTCTCTTTGACAGGATGTATCCATGAAGACACCACTTGGAGACGCTAAAGCTGGCTGCCCAGGGGGGTTGTGGAGTCTCCTTCTCTGGAGACGTCCCAGCCCCGCCTGGCTGTGTTCCTGTGCTACTTGGTCTGGGTGATCCTGCTGTGGCAGGAGGATTGGACTGGATGATCTTTCCACGTCCCTTCCGATCCCTAAGGATTCTAGGCTTCTAATGCAACCATTTCCTGGGTCAAGCTCAGTGGTTGCAGTGATGGATTAAATAAACACGTGCAGATAATGCGCGAGGAGCACCGAGAGACGTAATCACCCTCAGAGGTTAAACCAGACAACTCAGGAAGAATTCAGTAATCCATGTGCATCTATCACATTCGAAAATCACCAGCTCTTGGAGCGGGCTAAGCGTTCAGCAGCTCGCTAATAGCAGAATACTACGGGATGGATAGGAGAGCGAAACGTAATGGGAGCTGACAAGCTGGACAGGTCTCAGAAATCCACACGCAAGCTGCTGCCCAAAGCGAAAGGCACAACTACAGAATACAATCAAAATTCTGGCAGAAAGCTGGAGGGGCTCTAAACAGAGCAGAGTGAGACACCTCCAATTATTTTTGACTGGCAAGTGGAGCCCGTGCTTGGGTTTTTTTTTGCTACTTCAAGGCTTTCCTGCCAGAGCCTCTGCATCGTGCTCACTGGTTGTAATAAATAAATAGGCATGTGGTTTCCATTGGACGTGGTATGCTTCAACCGCTGCGACCAGCAGTGACTTAAGGTTACGGATGAAGCTCTCCCCTCCCTCCTCCACGTTCCTCCGTACGCAGATGATATTCTCCCTGGGCAAGAGCAGTTCTGGTAATCATTTGACATCTCACAGCCTGCCTGGTACTGATCAACATTTCTGATGTGATCTCGCAGGCAAAAAATCAAGCTCAGCTTCCCCGATGAAAAGGACATTCCCTGTCTCAGGGTTTTTTGCTGGAGGTCCTGACATTTTCCGAAGCCTGAGGCTAAGAAGTCAGAGATGCTCAGGATGGAGCTTTAAGAAATAGGATGCGTGAGGCTTGTTTAGCTACAGAAATGTCAGTAAAAGGGGAAATCCAAGATCTGGAGATGCACCTTGATGGAATCTGAACCTTCAGTTGTAAAAAATTGCCTTAAACTAAATTTGGGTGGTGGGCTGTTGGGTTTTTTATTGGAGTTTTTCTCTGGGTGTTTGTTTGATGTGTGAGCTTGTTCTGTTTTGACAGACAGGAGCAGAGACAGGCAGAGCATGGGGCTGCTCTGCAGCCAGACATCCAATCTAAATGAATAGCTTAAACTCTTTGTAAGACAATACAGAAAGACAGCTCATACAAACAGGTGAGGGGGTCCCAAAACCATAGGTGCTTTCTTTTGGCACAAAGCATTGAAAAAGAGAGCTCAAAATGATGCCCGTTACCTCGATGGATGAAAGTAGAACTTGTCCATCTCATTGACCTGTAACATCCTCGATGTCTCCGCTGTGATAAGAGGCATGATGCCCCAATGGTCAGCACTTGACATGATGCAGACATCCCTGTCTTCACTATAGCAGCTCTTTGTAAATCCACTGAAGGTGACGTCTGCCAGGGGTTAAGAGAAGATCAAGTGAGGAAAAGTGTGCAGAGGATTGCTAGAACTAGAAAGAGAAAAGCCTTGTTCCCTCTGCTCGATGGCATTTTCCACACTCAATTCCTCTCGTACATAGATGTACAAACAATTTTTTCATCAAGCTAATTGACCTGCACAGAATCACAGAATCATTAGGGATCGGAAAGGACCTCAAAAGATCATCCAGTCCAATCCCCCTGCCACAGCAGGATCACCCAGACCAAGTCACACAGGAACACAGCCAGGCGGGGCTGCAACAACTCCAGAGAAGGAGACTCCACACCGCCCTGGGCAGCCTGTTCTAATGCTCACTGGGAAGAATGTCCTGCTGATATTGATATGGAACCTCCTCTGTTCCAGCTTTCCCCTTGTTTTATCCCCAGATGACCTTGAGAAGAGCCTGGCTCCATCCTCCTGACACCCACCCCTCACAGATTTATAGACATGAATGAGCCTGCAGTGTTCGCTTGTGGCCCAGACAGAAAGCCAACTGCATCCTGGGCTGCATCAAGAGAAACATGACGAGTAGAGCAAGGAAGGGGATCCTCCTCCTCTATTCTGCTCTCGTGAGACCCTATCTGCAGTCCTGCATCCAGTNAGTGGTAGGAGCAGGGGGAATGGTTTCCAGCTGAAGGGGGGAGGTGTAGACTAGAAGTCAGGAGGAAGT
>VZRI01000977.1:210930-221739 GCA_013397515.1 Upupa epops | reverse complement strand
CGTCCCGTCTCTCAATCACAGCAGAATCTAAAAGCTGATTGGGGCTCTGAAACAAAGCCCACAGTCAGAGGAGCATTTCAGAGGGAGCCACTCTCCAACTCCATGCTACACAGTGCACATCCGGTTGTACGATGGAAGTGCAGCCAAAGGCAATCCCTCTTCTTCACAGTGCCTGCATCCAGCCCTCAATACGCAACTGCAACTCAAACGAAAAGGTGACATTGTGGTTTTTGCAGAAATCCAGTGAACTGAGAAATAGGAATGCTGGTTTAGCAAAGTATAAATAGCAAGCAGAGTTCTAACTCTACATTTCAAACACTAGTCAATGCTGAGCAATTCATGCTTGTCTGCATCAAGATTTTGCTTTAGAAATACCAGGAAATATCTAGAAACAAAATGAAGCTGTAGTTATAAGCTTGACATGGTATTTCATGCGAAATCAACAATAAATGCTTCTTGTAAATGGAACAGTGTTTTTACCCTCAAGCTAACACTGCTAAATTAAAAATCAGAACATGGATGATCAGCAATTAGAACAGAAAATGATTCATCAAACGTTGTTTTGCTTCTTGGAGCCTAAATCTCAGACCACAACCCCTATATTAATAAAACAAAACTAAAAAGTACTTTCAGTAGTAGTGCTCACTATATTCAAACCTCAGATTCTTGATCTACAAGCTGCTATAGCATCACGCGTTATGTTTATACACTCTGCCACTAGCACCTGTATTTTATCCAAAGTGGTGACCTGTTGAGACCACTTGTGCCTCAAGCTCCTGGATTCATGTGATTATGCCACAAATCTAGTTTTAATTAAAACCAAATTTCTAGCTCTTTATATGGAGAGGGAATCTTCCAAATAGAACTGCTGAAGTTGTACGCACAAAAAGGCACAAAACACATCACTAAAGGTGTTTTGATGACTGGGAGACAAGACCGACTTGGGACTACTGACACCATGTGGTCACACCACATCCTAAGCTGTTTCTTTTTGCAGAAGACAGGTAAAAACGCAATGAATTTGATGTCTTTGCCACAAGTCTTAACATGTTTGAACACTTTTTCCTGCAGAGCTATCCTGTTGGTTTCCATCAACCCCTATGGATTACACATTTTAGCAGGGACCCATTCCAATCCACAGCTGTCCTCTGGGTCTCTTCAAACCAAGAGGTATTACAATTTCTACTTCATATAAAAGACAAAGATAATGCTCCCTGATTTAATAAAAAACCTGCAACGTAAGAGATAACTTAGAACAATACATTGATGAAGCCTTCCATTTCTGCCCAAGACTCTCCTGGCATCAGTAATGCACAAGCTTAATACATTTGTATTTCTGAAAGATTCAATTTTATAATCCAAAGAGGAATCCACAGATAGCCCTATCCATTGAGAACTGAGCTTTCTGTAAGATCCTGCTACTATATATGTATATGTTCACCCTGGGAGAGTAGTTTAATATTCAACAGTTTTGTCCTGGCTAAATAGGTTAAATGCACAACAATCAGCTTCAAGAGCTATACGCTAAAAGCAGGCAAACACACAGACACTTTGCCTTGCCATGGTTAAACATCCAGAGAGCATGTTGACTTGGAAGAGAAGCCTGAAGGTTACATACAACAGGTGGGTTAACATTTTCTTAGACTACAAAGGAAGCCTCATCTTTACCCATGGGTAACTCAGCCATAGCAGGTTTGTGCTGCCAAGGGGACAGTATAATCTTGATGTCTGCAGGAGCTAAACTACTTTGGAAAGAGATGGTGCTTCAGTTAGACCAGAAACATCACAGTTGTAAGAATTCCCCTTTTCTCTTCATATGTGGGACTTCAGGCTGTGTTCCAGGTGAATTCTTACTAACCAGTAGTCTAGTTTTGTTCCCATCACAGCTGAACAGACTGATGTGTTCTAATAATTTAATCTGTTCCTACCCACATCCAAACAAGTATCCAGCCAGAACACCACATTTGACGCAGTTACGTGCTGTTATGACACTCTAGACTGTCCTTACAGGAAGGGATTAAATTAACCCCACACAAGCAAAAAGGTCTAATTTATCAGGAATCTATGCTGGGTTTTCTTTAAAATAGATTATTTCTACTTTGAAGTTTTTCTCTCAGATTCACTGAGTGACATAATTGGGTTAAAGGGACTTGTTCCCAGCTTTGATGCATCTGAGTCAGAGTTCAAAAGAGGCTGAAGTGCCCTGAAGCTGGGCTGTTTGTGCCTCTGATACCCATTTGTTTATAAAAGATGGCATCTCTAGCTAAAGTATTCATGTAACACTCCAGCACTCAAACCTCCCACTCAAGTCTGTAAAATGCAATGGATGTCCTATATGATTAAATTCACTTTTTTAGTACTGCTTTCAGAAACAAAGGCTGTATGAGCTCCAGACGCAGCACTGCAAGCACCAGAACTATGCAAGCTGGGCTTCATACATGTGTCAAATGTTAAACATGAGCAGCAGTAACAGTGTAAGCTGCCATCAGAGGATTTAGAGAGTCTCTTTTCCCAGTGGATTTTCTGGTACCGAGTGTTGTATTAGCTCACTCTACTATGCACAAATTGCTTGTACTCTGCTGAGCCATTCATCTGTATGGCAATTGTATGAACTTAATTACCTCTGTAGAGTTTAATTGAAATTGTAATACTGCAGTGATTACACCAAATGCTGGCTTCCCTTTGAAGCTACCTAGAAGTGTTAAATGTGGCCCAAGCTCCCCTGTACTTGGCACGAGTGAGGCCTCAGATCAAATATTGTGTTCAGCTTTGTCTGCCTCAATACACGAAGGACATTAAGGTGCTGAAGTGGGTCCAAAGAAGGGTAACAAAGCTAGTGAAGGGCCTGGAGAACAGGTCTTATGAGGAGCAGCTGAGGGAACCAGGATTGTTTACCCGGGAAAAAAAGAAGTTAAGGGGAGACCTTATCAACCTTTACCACTCCCTGAAAAGAAGGTGCAAAGAGGTGGAGGTCAGCCTCTTCTCCCAAGCCACTAGATAGTAAGACAGGAAATGGCCCCAGTTGTGCCAGGAGAGATTTACATTGGACATTAGGAAAAAATTTCTCCACTGACAGAGTGGTCAGGGATTAGAACAGGCTTCACAGAGAAGTGTTAGAGTCGCTGTCCTGGGAGGTGCTCAAAAAACACTTAGGCACTAGGAAACATGACTTAGTGGGCAGGGTGGGGTTGCGTTAATGGTTGGACTTGATGATCTTTGAGGTCTCTTCCAACCTTAATGATTCTATGCTTCTGAGTCAATCATTTCAGCTGGGCACATCTTTGCCTAATCGATTTGTCTCTCAGAATTAATGGTAAAGAGGAAAGAACAAACCAGATCAGATCACTGAACAGAATTCAGGATTCTAGAAACAGTTCAACCTCCAACTGATCAACTCCTCTCATATAACATATAACCAAAGCAAAAAAAGCCCTTCTTAAACGCCTGGCTTAAAGAGTGCTATAACTGTATTTGGGGGGGGGGGAAGGGGAGAGAGGAAAATGGAAACNGGGGGGGAAGGGGAGAGAAGAAAATTGAAACATAGGTAAGCAGCTTCTCAGCCAGTGACAGAACTTGCCTGGCCTTCTGTTTCTTGATCTGCAAAATGGGAAAAAACCCCATACATAATCCTAATACACACATCTGAAAATGCTCTATGTAAGAGGGATAACAAGCCCATACCATTGATTTCAGTACATTCCAGAACCAACCTATAAACTCAGGAGGATGGAGCCAGGCTCTTCTCAAGGTCATCTGATGATAGGACAAGGGGCAATGGGTGCAAGATCGAACAAACACAGGACATTCCATATCAATATCAGCAGGAACTTCTTTACCGTGAGGGTAATGGAGCATCAAAACAGGCTGCCCAGGGGGGCTGTGGAGTTTCCTTCTCAAAATCTGCCTGGACACATTTCTGTGTGACTTGGTCTAGGTGATCCTGCTGTGGTTGGGGGATTGTACTAAATGATCTTTCAAGGTCTCTTCCAATCCCTAGTGATTCTATGATTCTATGATCATGGTACAGTTCTCACCAGCTTGCTTAGTTCTTAAAATTATTTGATACTTTTCTCTCGCATCTATTTCATTGATTTGCACAAGTGTTACCAACCCACCCTGCCACCAAGCACCCTCATTGACCTGTTTCTACTTATTCGCCCACTCCTCTATTTCATGTTTTCTTTCTCCAGTTCTACCGACCACTGAAAACACCTCTGGTCTACCGTTTCCTTACCTTCTGGAATCACATCTGTAACTAAAGAAACACGTGGTGGAAACTTAGCCATGAAGCCTCAAGTTTTTTCTATGGCTAAAATAGCTCTTTATCCCCACCTGGAGGAGGGACCGACCCTTCAAGCCAGGGATGGTCTCCAGCCAAAATTCCCCCTCCCAGACACACACGGACCTCAGAAAGTGCAGCTCATCCCGTTCAATCGCACTTTTGTGCATTTCAAGGAATTCTTCTTTCATCTGGTACCAGTTTATTAAAACACTGGACATTTGTTTAAAAAAAAAGCCTTATCATGCACAATATAACAAGATAAAGGAATAAGCAAAGTAATTGCCTGGCAGGAATCCAAACAGGGAGGCTTCAAAAGCTGTTCATCTATCATTCCAGCAATCAGGCACTGATCCTCTTATTCTCCACCAAGAACACAAAGCAACTCTGAGATGCAGTTTGGAGTGGAAGCACCTGTCAACATCAAGAAATAAAGTACCTTTTTAATTCTGATCCTGTAAATATTTATGTAAATATTAAACAATTTTGCAGTGATAAATAATCCTGTTAAACTAGATGGATAAAATTAACTTGCACAGTCAGTGCTGATGTTACCAAAGGACTTCCTCTGTTGTTCTCTGTAGCCCAATGCTTATGTGGGTTTTTCAGTGTTACTGGCAGCAGTGGAATATGAGGCCATATAATTTTACCTTCTACTAAACCTAAGCCAGACCACTTCAGTCAATTATTTCTGCTCTAAATTGCATAAACCAATCAAAATGATAAAGAAAATCTACACATATCTTTTCTGACAGAAACTGTAAGTTTTGCCACAAACAAATGTCTGAGTAGGATTATCTTCTGAAATCAAATTTACTGTTGATTGTGGATTGTCTTTGGTATTTTATAAAAGTAATTATTCTTCTCTAGATCTGATTTATTCTTTCTCTGAATGATAGCAAAACATGAACATTCCTCTTGCTTTATGTATTTTCCCAAAAATTCATGTTTATTTTTTTTTACCAGGCTTTGCAATTAAATGTATCATCTTCCTTCATTCCAAATATGAATCTTAAGCATTCATAAAACATTCTCCTACATCATTCTCTTTCCTGAAAGTGTTCAGGACCAGGTTGGATTTGGCTTTGAGGAACCTGGTCTAGTGGGTTGTGGCCCTTGCCCATAGCAGGGAGGTTGGAACTGGATGATCTTTACAGTCCCTGCCAGCCCAAGACATTCTGTGATTCTATGATTATTAGCAGCTTAAGTTGTACTTTGTCAATCTATCAGTAGGACGTTCCTAACACAAGGATTTTTTTTTTTCCCCACTTTCCTTACACAGTGAGAAAAGATGATCCCTACCTCTATAATCATGTATTTTACCTGGTGACTTTAGCTTCCCTTGATATGTGTAATTATTGATGCTGATGATGCAGCTCTGCAGGGCCATCTCTAATTAGAACAGATTGCTTAGAGCCCCATCCAGCCTGACCTTGAATAGGTCCACAGCTGGGGCCTCTACCACCTCTCTGGACAACTTGTTATAGGGATCCACTATTCTCAGATTAAAGAAATTTTTCCACTATGTTCAACCTAAAGCACAGAGTCACTGAGGCTGGAAAAGACCTCAAAGATCAAGTCCAGTCCATGACCCAACATCACCACAACCAGCCAGAACATGGNCTGGACCCTTTTTCAGCTTCAAACCACGACCCCTCACCCATCGTTCAGCACCCTTGCGAACAGTTCTTCCCCAGCCTTCTGATGGGAACTGGAAGGTCCCGACAAGGGCCCCTCGAAGCCTCTTCAGGCTGAAGAATTCCAACTCCCAGCCTGTCCCCGGAAGAGAGACGTTCCAGCCCGCTTAATAGTTTCTGCGCCCTCCTCCAGCCCCCCGAGCTGGGCCCGTCTCCCCCACCACAGTGCACCTCGGAGCGGGGTCGAGACCTCCGTCCCGCCCAGGACCCTCCCGGAAGCACCCGCGGCACGCGGGGAGTGACGTCACTACAACGCGCCAGGGCCCGGTGGTGACGTTAAGAGTCTGCGCCGAGCGCGGGAGCGGGCCGGACCCGCGCTGTGGCTGCTGTTCTGCCCGCGGCGGGCCCTGCTGTCCTGGGGAGGCGGCATGGCCGGGCAGCACCTGCAGCAGCCCAGCTTCCTTCTGGTGCGTGGGCTGGTGGGCAGCGGCGGGCGCGGGCCCGTTCTGGTGGCCGCTGTTTAATGGGCAGCTTCTCTCGGGCCTGTGGAGTTAGGGGCTGGGTCACTGCAGTTGCCGGGGAAGCAGCGTAATTGGGGGTTTTTTAGAGCACGGCAGCGGTAACTGCTGACCGTTCCTGCAGCGGTGATTTGATTTTCCCTGTGATTTGTAACAGGCCACTCTGAAGGCAGATTCTGTAAACAAACCGTTTGTTCAGAGGTGCCACGACCTGGAGACCATCATCGAGGACTTTCCCGCCAAGGTGAGTTGTTACTGCCTTCTCGGAGCCTCCCTGCCCTGCTTATTCTAGAGGAGTGCTTTTAAGTTAGAAGAGGGTAGATTTAGGTTGGACAATAGGAAAAAGGTGTTTGATGTTATGGTGGTGGATCACTGAAACAGGCTGCCTAGAAAGGTGGTGGCCGCTCCATCCCTGGAAGTGGCCAAAGCCAAGTTGGGTGGGACTCTGGGCAACCTGGTCTGGTGAGAGGTGTTGCTGCCCATGGCAGGGGACTGGAATTAAATGATCTGTAAGGTCACTTCCAACCTAAACCATTCTATGATTCTGTAGTAATTTGCTTCTTTAATATTACATTTTTCTTTGTTCCTGTATCATTTATCCAGAATTTTGAGGCCCCTGGGTAACCCAGTGTCATTGTCATCTTCTACAAGACCGAAAATCCTTTTCTAATCATTAAAAGATTTCAGTTGATTGCATGTCATTAATAATATCTTTCAGCCTCAACTTATGGGGCAAGTTAGTTGCATGTAGTGCTAGTGGATGTCATTGCAAGTTCAGGAGGATCAGAATCTAGGGCAGATTTCCGTGTTCATAGGATCAATCATAGAATGGCTGAGGTTGGAAGGGATGTTAGAGATCATCTGCTCCAACCCCCCTACCATGGGCATTAATGCCTCTCAACAAGACCCATGTTCCTTTGAATGGAACTGTGTCCAGCAGTGATACAAAAGCAGTCATGTTTGAGGATTTGAGAATGTGCAATAGAGTGTTCAAGTGAGGAATTGTACACATGAACTATTTGTGTTTGCTTTCCCTAAAGGAACTACATGGCATCTTCCCCTGGCTTGTAGAAAATATATTTGGTAGCCTGGATGGCATCATTGTGGGCTGGAATCTTCGCTGTTTGCAAGGAAGAACAAATCCTACGGAGTATTCTGTGGCTTTGGATTTCCTGGATCCCAGGTAAACTCATTCATTTCAGCACAGACTAAAAAATGACCAAATAACTAGCGTTAGACCCTTTTGCACTGTGCAAGTTCAGAAAAGTGAGTCTGGAGAGGGTACTTACTGCAGGTTCTCTTTCTGGTGCTTGTTTGCAGTGGCCCAATGATGAAGCTGGTTTACAAACTCCAAGCAGAAGAGTACAGATATGATTTCCCAGTCTCATATCTCCCAGTGAGTAACAGAAAAAAATTGTGAGAATGTAGTTGTTGTTTCAGTTATTGGAACTTTGGTTTCTACATACAGCTCAATGTATGGTAAGGTATGGCCTCAGTGCTCTAGGTTCAGAGCATATCCATTTAAATGCTAGAGGAGAGTTCCCAGCTGTAAGTGTAGGAGATGCTACTGAGAAGCAGTGAGATGTTTGTGCTGCTGAGTCAAGAAAGCTGCATTGTGAGTCTTGTCCTGTCCCCAGAGACAGTCATGTGCTTTAGCTTGATTACCAGTGGTTGCTTAATTGAAAATAGTTGGGGTTTTTTGTCTTTCCTGGCTGCATCCAGTGCAGCAAGGAAATCCTCAGAACAGGAGTGTCCCAGCAATCAGGACAAAAACCTTGGCTAGAGAGGCTTTTTACTTGCTCTGTTGAACAGCATGTGGTAGGGAGGGAGCAGGGAGCGTCCTCACCTTACTGCCAATTCAGTGAGTGGCGCAGAGCTTGGAGCTAGGTGTGGGCGGTGCTGCTGCTATCCCGCAGCTTTTAAGGACTTTTGTAAAGGCACCACCTCAGTGCACTTAGTTTACCTAGTGAAGGTTGGAACTATCACCAGAAAAAGTGTAGGGACACAGACAGCACCCTTCTACAAACACATGGCTGTGCAGACATCCAGCTGCAAGGAGTGCATCAGTGTGACAATCCTGCCAGAAGATGGCCCAGATAGCACCTGTGTAAGATGTGACCAGGTACATTATCTGCTCAGGATGGTAGCAGAGCTCAAAGATGAAGTGGAAAGGCTGAGGAGCATCAAGAGTGAGTGAGAGTGAAGACTGCAGCCTCTCCCTGGTAGCAGTGGGCTGTGCATGATGTGATCAGGTTGATGATCTGCTCAGCCAAGCAGCACAGCTGCAAGATAAGGGTGAAAAGGCTTAGATGCATAAGAGAGGCTGAGGCAGAAATTGACTGGTAGAGCCAGGCTCTGCCCTGCCTGAAACTGAAAGAGCATCTGTCACGAAGCTGCCGGGAGCAAGGGGTTCCTGTATCATCCCTGAGGCAGGTTCATCAGGAAACATGAGGAAAAAGAAAATCCTCTACCCTTGTGCCATCAGCCTAGTAAAAACAAAAAAGATGAGGGAAGGTGGAAACAGATTCCTGCTTGGGGTTCCAGGCATCCCCCTTACTAGACTCGCCCCTCAGATACACTTGCAGAGTATGTATGAGGCTTTGGAGGTAGAGGGTAATGAAGATGGAGACAGGGATCCATCCAGTGAGTCCACCTAGGGCTTGTCCCTCACTCCTACACCTTAGGACTATCAGTGAGGAAGAAGAGGAGTGTTATAGTAGGTGACTCTCTTCTGTGGGAAGGTTGAGTGTTTATGTATTAGGATGAATGTGAAGGAAAATAAGGGAGATACTGTGCTAGGAGTCTGTTAGAGACCACACAATCAAAATGAGCAGGAAGATAACTTCCTGTTCGTTTTATAAACAGCTGGCTGAAGTCTTGGAATCTCCATCCCTTGTTCTGGTTGGGGACTTCAACCAACCAAACATCTGGAAATGAACACAGCAGAGAGAAGGCAAGCTAGGAGGCTTCTTGAGTGTATGGAGGATAACTTCCTGACACGACTGGTAGACTAGCCTATTGGGGAGGGTGGCTTGCTTGACTTCCTGTTCACAAATAGAGAAGGATTAGTAGGAGATATGAGGAAAAGGCTGAGATATTTAATGCTGTCTTTGCCTCTGTCTTTAATGGACAGACCAACTGCTCCCAGGATGTTCAGCCTCCTGAGCTTGAAGATAAGGATGGTGGACAGTACAAATACCCCAGAATCCAGGAAGAAGTAGTTAAGGATCTGCTTCTGCACGTAGACACTCTCTATGGGGCTAAGATGGCATTCACCCAATAGTACTTAGGGAGCTGGCAGGAGAGCTCACCAAGCCTCTTTCCATTATCTTTCAACAATCCTGGTCAGCAGGGACGGTCCCAGATGACTGGAAGGTGGCTGATGTGACGCATATCTACAAGAAGGGCCAGAAGGAGGATTCAGGAAACTACAGGCCTGTTAGCCTGACTTCAGTACCGGGAAGGATTATGAATAGAATCGTCTTGAGTGAGCTCTTAAGGGAAGTGCAGGGCAACCAAGGGATCAGGGCCAACCAGCATGAGTTTATGAAAGGGAAATCTTGCTTAACCAAGCTAATTTCTTTCTATGACCTTGTGACTTCTCTTTTGGATAGAGGGAAGGCTGTGGATGTTGATCTTCTTGGACTTTGGGAAGGCTTTTGACACAGTCTCTCACAACATTCTTCTGGAGAAACTGACAAATCATGGTAGAGATAAATGTGCCCTTCACTGGGTTAAAAACTGGCTGGCTGTACCCAGATTGTTGTGATTAATGGGGTGAAATCCAGCTGGTGGCTGGTCACAAGCACCGTCTCTCAAGGCTCAATCTTTACTGATGATCTTGACATGGGGATTGAGAGTGCCCTCAGTCAGTTTGCAGACAGCACCAAATTGTGTGGGAGTGCTGATCTGCTCGAGGGCAGGAAGGGCTCTCCAGAGGGACTTGGACAGGTTGGATGGATGGGCTGAAGACAGTTGTCAGTAAGGCACAATAAGGGACAATATGGCCAAGTGCTGGGTCCTGTATTTCAGTCACAACAACCCCCCACACTGCTACAGGCTCAGGGATGAGTGGCTCGAAAGCTGCCCGGCAGAAAATGATCTAGGGGTGCTAGTAGACAGCCAGCTTCGTAGGAGCTAGCAGTGTGTCCAGGTGGCCAAGAAAACCAACAGGATCCTGGCCTGGATCAGGAATAGCATGGTCAGCAAGAGAAGGGACTTTCTCTTGCCTTTGTACTCGGCCCTGGTGAGGCCTCATCTTGAGTACTGGATGCAGTTCTGGACCCCTCATGATAGGAAAGACATGGAGATGCTGGAACACCTCCAGAGGAGAGCTACCAAGCTCATGAGGGGTTTAGGGAACCAAACGTATGAG
>VZRI01000977.1:92028-210625 GCA_013397515.1 Upupa epops | reverse complement strand
CCTGCTAGAGTGGCAGCATGGAGGGGGTTAGTTTGTGTTTTTCAGTCAATCAGGTGTTTAGGTTTGTTGTTTGTGTGGGGGTGGTTGATCACTGAGTCCAGTGATCTAGGAGGTCCTTTCCAACCAGGATTATTCTGTGTGTTTGAAGACTTAACTGCTATCTTGGATACAACGTATATGACCCTTTAAACAAAAATACTTCTCTGCAAAGTTGTTTTCACTATCTTGTCTTCCATTGCTACTAACTTTCTAGAAACCGATTCAGATAGTTTGTACAGTATTTAGCAAAATGAGCCATCATTTCAGTGTGCAGTAATTGCTGGTCTGCTGCTCAGTTACCCTAACAGCCACCAGCCATTCAGCAAGCACTAGTCTTTTGCTGCTCCCACTCCAATGGGAGAAGTCTTACTGGAAGCTGTTTTATACTGAATACTCTTTTGCAGTGAGAAAGTTAGCAGTTATCTCAAGTATGTGTTTGACAAGGAACTTCTGCAATGCAGTAAAATCCCAGCAAGCTGAATGTAGATGCCACCCCAGAATGCTGGGATAGAGCAGAACTTCACTATGTGAAAACAAACTCTGCGAGTATGCTGAGTTAATTAATGCTTCATTGCTCTCTCTTCCAGGGCCCTGTGAAGGCTTCAATCCAAGAGCAAGTTCTACCGGAATGCTCTTTATACCACAACAAAGTCCAGTTTCCTTCATCTGGTGGTTTAGGTTTGAATTTGGCTCTTAGTATCCTTTTAATCATTGGGTGTTTAATTCCTTTTAAATATCTAATCCAGAGGGATTATGAGCATTTCTGTCGTAAATTTATTATGTGTGTGTGGTAAAACGTGGTTTTGCTCAAGAGTTCAGTTTGATTAGAAGTGTTTAGATTCCAATGAAAAAGAAGTTTGTCTTCCTCTTATAAACCTCTGCGGGGGGATTTCTGACCTTACTCAAGTCAGCCACAAAATTCTGCCTCTTTTTCATCATTGTTGTTTTGGTAACTACTCATAGCTTACATAAGACAGTAGAAAAGGGATATGTTAACTTTGCAGCTGGTACACTTGTTGGAAGAAGTGTAGCTGCAGCTGTACTGGTTTCTGTTTGAGATAGCCAGGTGTGTTGAGAAGAATGACACAAATATACCTTCCCACACACATAAACCCTCGATTATCAACATTTGAGTCAGCTGGAAAGTAAGAAGGCAACACTGAATTTGCTGTTAAGCTCTAGCAATATAATTTAGCATTGAAAAAAATAAAATCTTAATCTAGTCAGCACCCCAAATGTCTAAAAGCTGTACCTGTTTTTATTGCCTGATCCTTGACTCTGTTCTTCCAGATCCATTTGAATATTACATGTTTTACTTTGCAATTAGTTTGATTACACAGAAGGTAAGTGTCTTTTGCAATTTTCCTCTTCAAATGGTGTCAGCCTTTCATCAGAAGGCTTTAAGAGCCTGCGGAGGTGCTGTCCAGCTAAATTAACAACAGTTCCATCTGTACTTTGAGAATTTGTTACTGCTTTGGTTCAGCTGACACTGTAAGGCTGGATAATAAACAAAATACCTACTTTGGGTTCAGCAGCAAGCAGTCTGTCTAACATGCCAATATGGAGCAGGCAAATGGATTTGCTACCCCTCTGCTCAGTAATAACCATTTCTACAGCATGATCACAGTTCTGTGCTGTGAGTTTGGTAATTCCTATTCCTGTGTTGCCTTTGCTGTTGAATCCTGCACTCTTCTAATTCTTGATTATGCTTCCTTCTACAGCAAAAATTCTTTTGCAGTTAGTTACTTCACCTTTGCTTCAAAGCATCTTCATTCTCAGTTCATCCTTTATAACCCCTTGGCTCCTCTTATTTACACTGTGGGTCTGGCTGTGTAGCGCACGTCCGCTAGCAGTGATTTAAAGTAAGTGTCTACCTCCAGATATGTCCTGTGTATCTTTTTCAGAACTCGTCTGTCACCCATCATGTCAGCCCTTCCAACAGTGCTTATTTCATCTTGGTGGACACATACCTGAAGTGTTTCCTGCCCACAGAAGGAAGTGTCCTTCCTCCACCTTCTTCAAACCCTGGGGGAGCCATCCCTTCCCCAACTCCCAGGTAATGACAGCAGTGTATGAGGCAAGCCCTGGGGACGGTGGACAAAATATGGCTTGTTTGATTAAATCTCTTAGCAAGTGGCAAACATCTCCACTCTTTATGATCTGCATGTATTTATTGTATATAATTACAAAAGTTTAATAGATCTATGCTCGTTTAAGGTTTCATTTGAGTGCTGAAAGGTGTATTTCTGTGTCCCAAGGCTTACCAACTTCAGAATTTCCACTCGTTTGCCTTTAAAGGTCTCCAGCAGTGCCTTTCACTTCCTATGGTATGCACCACACCAGCCTGCTCAAACGGCACATTGCCCACCAGCCTTCTGTGAATGCAGACCCAGCTTCCCAGGAGATCTGGAGATCAGAAACACTGCTTCAGGTAATTTGGCTTTAAGGAGGAAGACACCCCACATCATCACTTACTGCTAACTAGGGAATCTTCTTAAACCAGAGAGAGACAGTGACACCACCTTGCATTAGCTTGTTTTTTTGGATTGTAGCAGTACAGCTGTTGTTTTCTATTAGTGAAACAAAGAACTGCTCTAAGTTATAACTTAGAAAAGCACTTTATTTCTTTTAGACTGCATATCTTAACACTTGGTCTCAAATATTTGAGTAGTGTTTTCCAAAAATGGTTCTAAACCTGATAGTTAAAATTTTTTAATCTCGCATCACTTCTGTGCTCTAAACAAAGGGTGAGTGCATTAAAACTGATTCTGTTCACATCAAGGAAGGGAAAGGAGAATCTGGACTTAGCTATTGTGAAACAGGTTCCTACCACTTTGCTGAAATGAGCAGATGCTGACAGTGAGTCATCTCGGGCTCCTACGCTGACATGATAACCTGAAACGTCTCTGGATAGGTGCCTGTTTTCTTTACAAATACAGCTTAGTTTTCTGATTCTGTACTATGGTCTTCCCTTACACCCAGCTTGTGATTGAGTCCTGTATTGTTTCTCTTCCCTAGCTGAGACAATATTTGTTTTGCAGATCTTTGTTGAAATGTGGCTTCATCATTATTCACTGGAAATGTATCAGAAAATGCAATCCCCCCACGTCAAGGTAATAGTTTGTACTTCATTCATGAGCGTCATCTGGTGGTTGACCTCTTATCTTGGGGTAAATCTACTCTGGACAAGTGTTTGGTATATAGATCTGAAGGAAAGAAATAATTTAGCACAGTGTCTACACAAAATTGTTCACCCAGTTGTGACGAATGTTGTGAATAAGTGTTGTCATCCAGATTTGCCTTCACTGCAGAGGTTGTGTTGGTTTGGTTTTGTTTTCTTTGTAAACGACAAGTTTGTGAAGTGGTCACAACAATCTGAACACCAGTAGTCAAACTAATGATGGGAAAGTTGCTAAAATAAATCCCACCGGAGCTGCTAAAAATAGCTAACATTGATTTCTAGCAGTGGCAGCAACTGTTACTGAAATACCAATTCCGGATTTCTAAGATCTGTAACCACTGTTTAGCATAAATCCAAACTGGAAAAAGCAATATTAAGCTGTCTTCAGTGTTAAACGAGTAGCCATTTCTATTCCGTATTCCAAAACATGCTTTTCACCACAATGGTATCAGAAGCAGTTCTGTACCTACACAGTTCTGAATTCTTACACTGTTGGAAGCAGTTTGTGGTGGCCTGTTCAGTAACAAACTACTGCATGTAAAAACTAAGTAAGTATTGGGGAGGCTAAGATCAATGGCATCGTGGAGGAATTTGAAAGAGAAAATGTTGATCCTCTGAATTCTGTCTGGGTCACAGTGGGACTTTTATAGAAAGAAAGAAAAAAATATAAAAGCTGCTCAGGATTTTTTCCTGTGCAAAAGAGCAACATGAGAGGTGATAGACTGAGAAATTCTGATACTTCACAGACGATAAAATAGCAAACATATTTTGCTGGGTAAAAAACATTGGAGAGCTGAAGTGTGATAGGTTTTGTCTTTTGAAGTTCATGACAAAATGCAAAAATTCACTCCCATTGCAAAGTCTCCACTGGGGATTCCCAGCAGCATGGCTCTGGTCTTGTGGTGGAAAAGCTTTGCTTGAAGTTCCTTTGGTCTGTCTGTCCAGTCTCTGTGCATCAGCGTTGTTCTTAGCCAGAAATGATTGCTTGAAACTCCTGTCCTCTGTTCACCCTCTCATGTATTGCTCATGCTCTCTTCTGACTCTAGGGAGCAGCAGTTATATAGAATGGCCATCAATGTTAGCGTGGAATAGGGCCTAGGAAGTGCTTAAAGTTTTCTGAAATCATCACTTTGGAATCCTCCACAAAGTGTTTTAAGCCACAGGTTGAGACCATAGCTCCCTGACGGTATTTTAGTTTCATCCTTTATGGGAAGTCATTGTGGGCATGTAAAAAGGGAAGGTTCCCTCTGTGGGCTAGAACACCAGAGTAAAAGACTAGAATTCTCTGTGACAGCATAAATGGACAAAGGATCCCTCTAGCACTACCGAGGAAAGGTTCTAGATTAGTTAAGGACAGGACTGTTCATAAGCCACTGAGGCTTAAACTAACCTTTGTAGATTGGTCCCAGGGTAGCCCGAAGGAGAAGAGTGTTTCATATTTCCCCAAATGAAGAAGCAGAATATGCAGAAATGCAAGTTTGGATTTCATGTAAGGGTTAAAGGGCTTGACTGGAAACTCAACACCACCTTAAACGTTATTCTTAAAATTAATAATTGTGCAGGTTCACTTAACTCCATTTAGTCTTCTGTGTGTTTGGGAGGAAGGTAGGTAGTGGTCATTCATCTCTCGAGCTAGATCTGTTTGACCATCAGAGATCTGAAGTAGCTACATGCCAGTACTGGAAGGTGGGATGAGGTTCCTCACAATTTGTTCAGTGGTCAGACTTGTTTGCTTTGGTAGGCCAAGCCACATCCCAGATAGGTAACTTTTCTCACAGAATGATTGATTTATTTAATTTTTTTCCCTTGAATCTTGTTCTTATCACACATTTCATTTCACAAGTAGAAGGTGGGATAGGAGTGAATAATAATTGATTTTGAGAAGATACGCTGCTTTGCTGCTATGAATTCTTTCCAGGTCTGGTGTGATTCTGAGTTGATGCTACTTGCTATGCTGGGTTTCACTGTTTTTCCCGTTAATTCAACTCCTTTCCCATTCTCTCATATTGTCTTTTTGCTTTTGCTTTCTTGGATGATCAGAACCGAAGTGTACAGCATCTCTTTTCCTGTTCCCTTCTGCTGTAATTGCAGTGAACCCTTAAAAAGCAGCTGTTGGATAAAACCTTTCATAATGCTTCCTGACTTTACAATGCCAGGTGCCACAGACCCCAGCACTGCACATGGAACACCCATTAAACTACAGACTCTTCCTGATTCCTGTGGCAGGGGAGTCAGTTACGCAGCAGATGCTGTATCTGAGCTGTTGAGGCGCTTGCAGTAACAATCTTACTGCTCTGAAAGTGAACCCAAAAGATACCAAACTGGCATGAGAGGAGATTGGGGAGGGACTGATGAAAGACAGCAGAGGTGTGATCTGGGGAGTTCATTTAGATGCCTGATAATAATTGGGGTCTGTGTAGTGAACATTTTTGTTTCATGTTTTTTCATTAGTTTCATACATGTGTGTCACTGGTGCTACAGTATCCTCTTCATTGTCAAAAGACACCCTCTACTTTGTTCATCTGAGACAGGACTGGCTGAGGCTTGCAGAGCCTTCCTTGTCAGGACAAGATGCCTTTAGCATTAGCTTGTCATGTTTTACCCTCTTTATAAATGTGGTGTTTCCTGAATAGCAATGGTATTTTCCTCTTCTGAGGAAATGCTGAGACCTGCACCCTTCCCAAATTCTTTAATTTTTATAAAGAGAAGACAAGATTTCTCTGAGCAGCAGTCTTACTGGGCAGGCTCACGTGATTACAAAAAGCCAAACCTTTCCTGTTCCTTGGGAAGAAGAAAGTAGCAATTTGGATTTCTTCCCAGTATACACACTCTGCTTCTGCAGCAGCACAGGAGGAAATTACAGAATGCTCAAAACGGTATTGAAGTTGGAAGAATATTGAACGCTTTTGCTCCATGATTCCATAACAAATGTAACAGTGGGTGTCACTGCAGTTCAGGTAACTCCTCAGTTAAATGGGGAGTCAGTTTGGCTAAAGCTCCCCGTCCT
This sequence comes from Upupa epops, assembly GCA_013397515.1. Taxonomy (NCBI): domain Eukaryota; kingdom Metazoa; phylum Chordata; class Aves; order Bucerotiformes; family Upupidae; genus Upupa; species Upupa epops. The sequence continues at coordinate 204,398 of VZRI01000977.1, read as the reverse complement.
GTACCAGCCCTTGCTGTGAGGGGAGCAAAGCACACTGTATTTTTCGGGTATTTGGTGCCAGCTATATCTCCAAGTTGCTAACTTGCTATAAAATACTGTGGAACCAATCTAGTGAACACCAAAAAGAAGAGGATACTGTGGCTGCAGTTGTTATTGTGATATGTTGTCCTTGACTGTATTTGTGATGTTCATATTTTCCCCTACCCTTCTTCCTTGGGCTCATTCTCACTTTTTTTTTCTCTTGCTCTCTTCTCTCCTTTTTTCCCTCCCCCTTTTCCTTTTTGTTTCTGTTGTCTCAGCTGGAGGTTCTCCACTACCGACTCAGTATCTCCAGTAAACACCACGGTAGTCCTGCCCAATCCAGCTACCAGGCCCTCCACGCATACCAAGTATTACCATCTTTTTGTTTTGTTTCCTTTTTAAAAATCTTGTTCCATCATAAAATCTGCAAAGTGTATTGTTGCTGCCTGTGCAGCAGCCCGTTTGGCTAAGGTGTGGTGTGACAGCTTGATGGGAGCACTGCACTGAGACTTACCAAATTTTCAGTGAAAACTGATACTGATTTTATTGACAAAGGTCACATTTCTCAAAGGAGAAAATAGTCAAAATCTGTTTTTAAAATCTCTCTATGAGGAATCACCTGGAACTCCCTCTTTAGAGAAGCATGTTTGTAGCACATTGTAGAAAGAGGCGTAGCAACTACTTTGGCGTGGTTTGGCACCAAAACTGCCTTCACTGATGGCAGATTTCTGCCCCTCGCACACCAGTCGTGTAAGCAAACCTAGCATGGAAGAGAAGATCAGAATTTGCATGGCTGTCACCTAAAATTAAGGTAGGTAGCACCCAAGTTGTTGAGCCAGTGCAGTTTCATTGGGTAATACTAAATTCATAGCAGCAATATGAACCTGACTCTCCGGTGTTGCAAAAGCACATGAGTGGTACATTTGCAGATTGTTCAGGAATTGTGCATGCGAAAACATTCCTGTTGGAACAGATTGCTGATTCCTCTTTCCCTACTTCAGCCTATTTCATCGGGTCGTCATTTTGGGAAAGGGGAGGGCTGAACATATGTACTATAGAGCTTTTTAGCACTACGTGGAATTTTGCTGCTGGGTAGGCCTCTAGTTTGTTAATGAAGTGTGATGATAGTGCAGGGTAATGCTTAGAAAGGAGGCCAGGAAATCCTCCTGGTTTTTAAGTCTTTATTATGATGTTTACCTAATCACTGTGTTGGTAAGAAACTGCCATATATCCACCCTGGCCACAAAAACACTGGTGAGGAGAAATCATCTTGAAACCAGTGATGTTCACATTGGTGCTGATATAGGCTAAGAGGAAATGATAAGAACTGCTAAGAGAAAAAAACTACTGGCATCACCTGAAAGGATTGAAATGGTGCTACTGGTGCTTATGTAATTTCCAAAGGGACCTGCAAGGGGAGCCTAGAATGATTTTTTAATTACACCTTTTCAGGGCCTAGAGCAGAGTACTCAACATCTCTAATTGCTTTTGGAGATCCTGATCTAAACTCCTGGGCCAAGTAACTTCTCGTAGTTCTGCCCTCTCACATAAACTCTTGCCTGAAAACACTTGGCTGACTTATCCAGAGCTGTCAAGAACACAGGCCCAGCCTTCATTTGAACTGGTAACACATTATCCTCTCTCTTAGAGTATCAGGTCTGGTAACAGGTTATATTCTCTTTGAAGAGTCTCAGATCTGGCTGTATATGTATCATCAAACTTTAAATATTTTCCCAGAGTGAACTTTAGGGTGCATGAAAAATCCTGAGAGACCACACAAACACAGCTGCTTTGCCTCAGCCATTGCCTAGAAAGGAGGCACAGACTGTCCCCTGTCACCTGCCCCCAGCACTAGAAATACTGTTGAATGGATTTAAGTAGAAGCTTTTTTGTATAAAAACATCTGCCAGTCCTCTAGAGTCATAGTCAGTGTCTTACCTCAGTATGGCTGATTCGTCATCCTGGAAGCATCTTGAGCCTGTTGCCTAATTACAGTCTTCCAGCATCTTCTTGCAGCTCTAACTTTTGTTTCACTTACATTCTTTTCAACTTTAGAGAATCATGAGTGCTTTGAAACTTCGAATCCAAGCAATACCTTAAAATCACCTTCAGTAGTGGATTGAAATTAGTTCTCTACTCTTAAAGCAGATTACAGTAGCAAAGAAGCTAATTGTGTGTCCCCAGATTCTGTAGCAGATGAGCACTGGAGCTGGGCACACAGGAGAACCGGCTCTTTTTTACCTCATTCATCTCCCTGCTGTGTCATACACTCACTCATTTATTAGTAGCATCACTGTGGCTCACCATCACTTGCGCTCCTTCCACTCGGGCTACTTCTACCCGTAATGACGCTAGAAACAATAGGATCACGCAGGACTCAAAGCAGTTCTTTTTCTTACCATCACTCTTTCTAGGATTATTCTTTCTTATAAGACAGATGGGTACCAGCATAGAAAGGAGAACTCAGTAGAGCCAGCCAAGAGCATACACAAAGGATCTGTTGTGCGGTCCACAGCAATGAACTTGTAACCATAACAAAAGGCTGAATATTCTTTTTTCAGAAAGGGGTAAGTTAAATCCACAAGTTGTTCTGTTCTTTAATGCTCACTTGAAATTCAGTGCCTTGCAGTACTGTAGATACTTTTATAACAGTCAGAGATACACTAGTGTTTCTCAGTGAACTAACAGCAGAAGGCTAATGCAGCTTGTCCTGAGGAGCAAGTTTACCTCTCTAAAACCAGGTGGCACCAAACCACAGGGAAGAATCTAAAAGGAAGAGAAGCATTTCTTGTGTTTTGATTTATGATTTGAGAATGTAATTTTCCTGAACTGTTTCCAGCACATTTCACATACAGTACTCATTATCTTCCTTTCTTTTGCTTCGAGTCTAGGAGTCGTTCAAGCCTACAGAGGAGCATGTGCTAGTGGTAAGACTTCTCGTGAAACATCTGCATGCTTTCAGCAACAGCCTGAAACCAGAGCCTCTGTCCCCTTCAGCCCACTCCCACACAGCCAGCCCACTAGAAGAGTTTAAAAGGTAGGTATGTGGGCAGCCTGTCCGTGAAACATACAAGCTTCTCCCTGGAAAGCTGTTGTCACTGAGAGGTCAAATTAGGTGCAGTTAAGAAAGAGCTTTCTGTATTTGCGTTTGTGGAAGAGTGTTGGGTTGTGAGCTGGTTGGACTTGATCTTAAATGTGCTTTCCAAGCAAAGCAATGTTGTGATTGGGTTGTTTTCACATTTTCCTACTGGTTCACACATGTAACTGTCTTTGAATCTGTTTGCAGGGTTGTAATCCCTCGGTTTGTCCAGGAGAAACTTTATATCTTTCTGCAGCACTGTTTTGGCCACTGGCCTCTGGATGCCTCTTTCAGGGCAGTAAGTACTTGCTTCTCTTTCCAAGTCTACTCAACAGAACTACTAATTAGTTATTGCTGTTTAACAGCTATTTTTTAGATGTTCTCTTTTCTGGAGCAGTGAAATTCTTCATACAAGGTTTACATTTAATGTTAGAGAAAGAGTGCCAATTAGACACAAGAAAGAAGTTAAATATCTTGGTGTGACTTACTACAGGTCTGATTTTCCTGACAGTGAAAATGGCTGCTAACTGAAGAGAAAGGTGTGTTACTCTTAAAGCAGATACATTCTTACAGGTCCTAATTTCTCAATAGTCGGTCTAGTATGACGGGTCACAAACAAAAGTAATCCAGTAATAATTTATGATAGCAACATCCCACAAATCTTGCTTCCTACAAGCATCAGACAGTGACTCTTGGTAATTAATGTAGAAATTTAAAAAAGCAAAATGTAACAGGGCTGAATCTTCCTGTCTAGATCTATAGTCACCCATCCCACAGTGTTTGAGGTACACAGAATGTCAGAAGAAATATTGAGAGAGGTCATAGCAAACCTGTTCTTGGCTTCAGTGCAGTCAGACTCAACTGTTTCCTCCAGTGGTGGGTACGTCTATGCAGAAGACAAGAGCTAAAATAGTACTAATGTAGGATCTTGTTTACTTACTTCAGAAGTGATTCAGTGACCACTATCAGAGGTGTTAAATGCACCTTAAATGTAGCCACCAATTAATTTTTCTTGACAAGGTAATAGCTGTTTGAGTGCCATCTTATGTGAGTATTACAGAAAGCCCACTTAGTTAAGTTCTTTTCAGAGTTGCTCAGATTACTAAAGATAGGGCTTTATCCCTAAAAACTTACAGTTGTCATTAGGATAATTTTCACTGGGTTTAAAAGAAACCTTTCTTTTAAAACCCCTTTCTGTCTTCCTTTCAAAACACATCAGCAAACTTATGTTTTTATCTGGGGCTTTGCTCAGGTTCTCGAGATGTGGTTAAGTTACTTGCAGCCTTGGAGGTATGCTCCAGAGAAGCCTCCACAGAGTGCCGAGCCCCTGCCTCGCAGCGTGTCAGAGAAATGGTAAGAAGGAAAGCAACTGTGAGTAGTCTGAGCCAAGCCTCAAGTTTGTAGATCCTGAATAAAACAGCAGAATTTGAGGAAACACCCACCAACCTGAATTAGCTTCTCAGAGGTGATTTGTTACAACACAGGCTTTTGTTTTCTGAGTATTCTTTTGTCTCAGTGTAAACAGACAGTCTTTCCAAAGACAGTAGGAAGTGTTCCCTCAATGACTCATTTGGCAGAAGACAAAATGACAATTACTTAAATAGCTGTACTCACAAATCCTGTGCTCACTTCAACAGGGCTGGCTTCATTCAGGAAAACCTACTCATGTACACTAAGCTGTTTGTAGGATTTCTGAACAGAACTCTTCGAACAGACTTGGTCAGTCCAAAAAATGCTCTCATGGTGTTCCGAGTAGCCAAGGTCTTTGCTCAGCCCAATCTAGCTGAAATGATCCTGAAAGGTAAATGGATATTTTGACATTTTACCCTGTCCTGTCTCAGTCTTCCTTCACAGTGGCCACACCTTACCTCAAGGGCACTGAGGTGAACAGACTGATTCTCATTTTGCGTGTTGTTGTGCAATTCAGAAGTCTGTGTCTCTTCACTAAGATCTGGTTTAATATGTCCCTGGTTCTTTTCTAACCACCATCATTTAGATTTCATGACACAATTTTCTTTAAATAACACAATATTGGGTTACTACCATAAAGTCAGTTTTTATTACGTTTCTCTTACTTGATTATTTACCTGAAGATTAAAACCTTTTGTATCTCTAAAGGTACCTGTGTACCTGTACTTGGCAAAATGGCTCACTCACCTCACTAGTAAACTAGTGTTTGCACTTCAGGGCAATTAGCATGCTGTAGATTTGGGAGAGGCAAGATGTATTCATGCCTTAAGTATCATGATTCTCCTCTGCCTTTGTTGAAAAAAGTTACAGGCTTAAAATTCTGCCTGTATGGTCTTCACTTAAATGACAGTTTATGCTACGGGCAGAGATGATTACATGAAAAAAGATAACTGGCCTCTTTCTTACCTGCCTACCTAACAGCAAGTTGTCCAGTAGATTTAAGATGCTTCGTAGCTAGAACCTCCCCAGGTTAAAAGAGAAGTACTAGTAACCATCTTCACTACATTTCTCAAATTCTAGGAGAACAGTTATTCCTGGAGCCTGAAATTGTTATTCCCCATCGTCAGCACCGAGTTTTTATGACCCCCACAATTAGTGGGAATTTCTTCTCATCAGGGCCTCACACAATGACAGATGCCTCATTTAAGGTGAAGAGTCACATTTACAGCCTGGAAGGACAGGACTTCCAGTATAAACAGATGTTTGGCACGGAAGTCAGAAATTTGGTAAGCAACACATTTCTTGTTGCCCGTTTCTTTCCTTTGACAGGTGTTTTCTCAGTGCTGAGCATTATAAGAAATTAGGAGTGGAACGCTTCTATGCTCTGCTCTATAATTCAGTTTACTGATGTTGACCTGAGAGGTCTCAATCCAGCATAGCTGTAAAATCTGATAAATTATTTAGCAAAGAGTAAACAGCTTGTTGCTGTGGAGTAGTGTTGTATTTCCTCTCAAATATGCATACTATGAACTTGTGATTTATAGTATTCATTGGTACTTATCAGACAGTCAGATAAAAATAGCATGAGGAGGGGAAAAATCCCCAGCTGAAAAACCCAAGAGCTTAAGTTTCTAGAATGCTTCAACAGGAAAGAACTACCCCTTTCTTAGAAGTCTGAGAGTCGTAGCACACATCTGTATGAGCTATAAGAGGGAAGTTTGCTGGGTTTGCTCTCACTACCAGCCATCAAGGTCCAGTTTTGCCATGCGTTGATGCTTAGCCATCCTTTGTTTGTCCCACACAACTACTTTTTTTTTGTTTTAGGTGTTAAAACTGGCCCAGTTAATCTGTCAAGCACAGCAAACGGCAAAATCCATATCGGACCATTCTGCAGAGACAATGGCTAGCCATTCCTTCTTTTCATGGTTTAGATTTACACCATCTGATATGAATGGTTCCTACACTGGCAATGACCTCGATGAAATTGGACAAGACAGCATCAAAAAAACAGATGAATATTTAGAGAAGACACTGGAATATTTGTGCCAAATTTTTAAGGTAACATCTTCCTAAGAACTTGCCCTACGTGGTAGCATTACCAAGAGTCAGGACTCAGATTTATAGGGTCACAAAGCCATCAAGAATCCCTACTAGAAAGTTGTCTTGTAAACTCCTAGGCTTTACTGAACTACTTCAAAACTCCCTTTCAATACAGATAGGATGAGATGCTCTGAGTTTCTACATATCAAACATCCTTTGTTTCAGGTGACCACTTAGGAACTGTATAGCTTATACTCCACCTCTCTCTACTTGTGCTTGTTCTCATCTTTAAAACAGGCAAGGCATCATGGCTTAAATTTTAAAAACAGTCCCCGTATCTTCTAAATGTAAAAGAGATATGAAAAAAATACTCCAGGGTTAAGTACAAATATCATCTATTTCTTTGGTTAACTTGAAAGAACAGATTAATGTCTGTGCCAGCTGCACTCCCTCATACAGGACTGAGAAGAAGACACCTATTCTACAATCTTGAGGAGTAAAGGAATTGTATAAACTAGAACCTCTCTTGCATTAGATTTCTTGTCTGTGCTCATGAAGAGGTTTTTATCCCCTTTTATTGTCTGAGATGCTATTAAGCAGTTCTTGGTGTCTGTGCTGACTGTCAGAGGCTTTCAGAGCTAAGGAGTTTGTGGTGAGACAAATAGAAGGGGTTGGATCAAACACACATTTGAGAACTGTATTATTCTTGAGTAGCTGAATGAAGCTCAACTGACCCATGTGATGATGAAGTGTGGGACAGCTCAAGATGAGAATGGAAAAAAACAGCTTCCAGACTGCATTGAGAGTGAGGACGGCCTCATTCTTACACCTCTTGGCAGGTACCAGGTGAGCAAAGAAAGATTCTGTATCACTGCCCTGGATTGTTATTGAGGAAAGTTGTTGCTTTGCATCATTAGAAATGGAACTTACCTGGGGCTAAAAGAGACGACTCTGTAAAGGTGTTTCAGATGGGAGCTACACGATAACAGGTTTATTTTCCTGTTTCTAGATCATAAATGGCTTGCGTAGGTTTGAGGTGCAGTATCAAGGAGACACTGAGCTTCAGCCAATCCGAAGCTATGAAAATGCCACTCTTGTCCGTCTCCTATTTCGTTTATCCTCAGTGCTTAACCAAAGGGTGAGTACAGCAGTGCCTCATCTTACATTTTTGCATTCACGGGGTGTTCTTGCTCTGTCTCCTTTTTGTGTTCTAGATGGTAAATCATTTACTGTGCTATTTCCCAGTAGTCTGAGGCCTGCTCCTCTACCAGTAGTTCTGGTTTTCCTACAAAAGACATTAATAAATAATGCTTAATATATTCTTTGTTTGAAGTGGAGTATCATTCAGGAGGAAAAGTAAATCCTTTTTGTCCTGTAGGTATGACAGAAGGGATTGCATTGAAACAGTTCTACTCTTCAGAAGTAGCATTTTTGTTTCCTCCCCCTCTATTTCCTAAAATCCTCATCTTATAAATGAAGAAAATAACTTTACAACAGAAGTTGCTGTAGAATACTAACGTTTAAACTTTCCTTACCTCAGTTTGCTGATCAGATGGAAGTGCTTTGCTCCAGGCAAGATTTTATTGGCAGACTTTGTCGCTATCATCTCACCAACCCCCACGTCATACAGAAAATAAGATACAGTCCCATGGTGAAGGACAAAACGAGCCAGAACTGGGGACCAAGAATCAGTCTGAGGTTTCTGGCAAGCTACAGGACTCTCATTTCTTTGCTGATGATCTACTTCATTCTGTCCTGGTTTAGCATTGGGCCAGTGGGCTGTACATTCATTATCCTGATGGGATATTGTCTTTATGCTGTAATAATGACTTTTTTCTTTGAAGGATGGAAACCACATGAACAGTAATTGCCTTTTCTCAGCTTATACTTGTAAAAATAAATGTCCTAAGGATGAGCCTGAGATTCAGTGACTAAAACATTTGAATTACTATACCAGATCTTCTAAAGTATTTTCTAATATTAAAGTTAATGGAGTTTTATAAACACTGTGGGTCTTGTGGAAATAGGCCAATGTCAATTATATTTTTATACAGTGTTCCTTAGAGAATCTAGCGATTTACTGTGTTTTAGGGGGAATGAGCCATCGGTAATACTGATGGGAACTGTGCCATAGGTGGAAATATTGTTGGTTGAACAGTAACTACACTGAAGCATCTTATACACGATGCTTCCAGGCAGTGTAGTTACAAAGGCAACAGAAATAGCTCTGCACCAAGGAATTTACAGAAAGCCACACTCGTGGAAAAAATCCAAAATGTGTTACAAGACAGCAAGAGCAGTATCTGAGAGTCCATAGCGTAAACCTCCTCTACCCTGTCTGAGGCATGTTTATGCCTTCTGCCTCCATAAACCAGTTCTCCATGAGTTTGCACCTCATCTGGAGCCACTGTGCTCACTGGGGTATTAACGTGTGCTTTTACAAACAGAGGGTAATGCTGTTTCCCCAGTAACCTCACTAAAGGTCTAACCTAGTAGGTTTAGCCAGCAGATAGGAGTAATCCTAGAATAATTCCTCTCATGGTTTTCCAAAATACTGTGTTGTATAAGCTATTTTTTAATTTTAACAAGATATAAAAGCAGCCTATAGCAGTTTGCCCATCAGCAGCAAAGGAAGGCAGCTGTATTGTTACACAGCTATTGATGTTGACATGGGTATGTGACTCACTTCCCACTGTCATTTATCTCCCTACTGAGAAGCTGCTGCGTGTTTGGGTGCCTAAACTCCACTCAGTCTAACATCACTTTGCAGTTTGTTTGAAGGAAAACCGAACAGTACTGCAGTGACAGCTCTGAAATCTGCACCAGGATAGGAAGTGTCCTGAAGGAGAGGGGCATGCCTGTTCTGCATCTCATGCCAGCTCTGGTTTAACCAGACTTACAACAAGTAAATGCTTTAGTGTCTCATTGATACATCTTGTCAATATCTTTTAAAAACCCACCTGTTTCTGTCATTTTATTACAAACCATTTTTGTGCTGCTGGTCCTTAACCCTAAGGAGGGTCAGTGACTGTAACCTCTTAAACTCTATCTGTTGTCTGTAGAAGCCATTACTAATCTCTTGACCAGGTGTTCCAGTTCACTATGAGGACAGAAAAGATGGGGCACAGGGTAGAGTCATTTATGAGTTCCTGCCCAATCCTTCAAAGCCTGAGTTTTCATTTGCCATTGAACAAAGTAACCACTATCCAACAGGCAGAACCAACCAGGTTTCTAAGGATCAACACAGGAATAGTGGTATAATGTTAGCATCCAACACAGGAATAAGAATAAATTTATTACAATAGAAACAAACAGGTGATATATTAGTTCATGTACAAAATACTGATAGCATTTTGCTGCCTCAGTCAGTGCTCACTAAGCATCCACATTCAAAAACACCCTAAAACTGATGACATCACACAGATTTACAAAGGTTACAGCAATTCCTGATACTGCTGTAAGAGAGCCCAGCTACTCTTTAAAGGTTTGCTGCATAATTCAGGGAGACAAAGCAGGATATAATGGGAACCTCTGAAAGAGTGAGCAACTTGGAATCATGGGGGAAACAAACCAATTGTGCTATGCATGAAATTGTTACTCATGGCAAATGTTTCTGTCAGAAGTGCCCAACAGTAAGGCAGCTGATGGCTGACTTGAGTGCCCAGCATTGCTCAAGGCACAAAACGTTAGTGGTCAGTTCTACTCCTGAGTTATGCCGGGTTTTGTCCTTTTCATTTTAAACAAACTGATGTAGCATAGAAGCATGTGCGCTAAACTGCATCAACTCCCAAAGAAAGGCAGACACTTCAAAGAGATACTTAGTAAAAAGAAATGCAGCTACAAACCTGCTAGATTGATTTGTGTCATTAGGGCTTTATACTGCTGGGATACCTCTACATCAGCAAGTCAGTGTGCACCTTGATATCTCTTCTTTCCCAAATCACCACACTCTTGAAGAAATCTGGTCCATGCCAACCAAAACCCACTTACACAAAGTAGTGTTTAAAATAAATTATAAAATTCTGCGATTTTTTTTGCTCTATTTGGTTCCAAGCCCCAAGTATAACTGTCCAGATTTATCTCATATTTGAAGGATACTTTAAAAGCTGCAATTATCCCATTTTCAGGCAAAGCTAACAGGCAAAGTGAGTCCTGCAACGACTGAAGGTCTCAAGCGCGTTCTAGTTGCTGCTGATTTATAACTGGGGCAGTATCAGGTCACAAACAGTGTGGAAGGAATACTGGCACTGAGAAACTCTGAAGCACATTAGGACATTCTTTCCCTACTCCCTCTTATTCCAGACTCCCTGATGGAAGTCCACAAATAATTTCTTCTCTAAGAAGACAATAAAAAACTCATCCTAATACAGTCTCAAGAACCAGATATACACATTTTGTATATTTGAAAATGCTGGCAGAAGTCCACAGAGGCAGAAGAGAAAAAGCATGAAAGCTAAGTCTAACATCAGGTTCTCTACTGAACCTGACAACTAGAAACAAAACAACATAAGGCTTCTTTCTTCTGAATTATGCTCCCCAAAATGCCTGTGATTTTCCAGTGGCAGTGGAAGAGGCCAGCTGTCGAGACCTTTCTTGATTCCCAATTTAGAACACGAGATGTTATGCAGCAGAGAGACAGGCCTGACGAATGCTCTGTGCCCAGGTGTTCAAGAGCGCTGTGACCGAATGCTTGTCTGGAAGCTGCAATAGTTTTGAAGTCATGTACCGATACACTGACTGCAAAAAGGGATTGGCTGCTGAAAAGAAAACAAACATGAACAGAGTTATAATAAAAATAAAATAAAGCAGATGAAATTTAAATTATTAATTTAAATACTAAATCATTAATTTTAAATGTATTTTATAAATAAAGTACTATTAGGTGTTCACATTCCTCCACTGCTGCCATATCTGTGTGCCCAACAAGTGTCACGCCAGTATCCACATACCATATTGTCTAGGGTTTTTTATCCACAGAGGGCTCTGATCTGGATAGTCTGCTGGAACGCTGAGCTGTAGTGGCGGCACACTCGGAAGATTCTTGTCATCTAGAATGCAAACACATTTCCCATCAGAACAAAGCATTCCTTGCTGGACAGAGGATTTGACTGTGCACAGTTCAGCCTGGTTTCCAGCTTCTGAACCTTAAAAAGGAACCAGGCTGCACATCTCCATTCTGACTGAGGCAATCTCACAGCTCACTTCAGCACTCTTGAATTCTTGCAAATAAAGCCTCGCAAACATGGCTCAGTCTCTTACCATGTTTCTGCACTGTGCCAATCTCAACATTTCACCAGCTGAGCTTAAAAAAGAGAGCCCCCTAATTTTTGAAAATTAAATGCCTTATCTACTAATACTTAGGACAAAAACAGATTTCTTAGAAGGGGAGAAAGAAAATCTGCTTTCCCCATTGGAATCCAAGAGCAAGGCAAGTTAATTGCCTGATAACACTTCATGATTATTCAGCTGAGATGAAAAAAAAGATGCAATCTGCATTTCTTTCTTGAACATACACCACTGTCAGTGATCAATACTACTAAGTGAAACAGACCCTCTCAAAAATTAACCCTTCAGCTCTGTCCTAGCTGGAGGAAGAACAATTCTCACATTTCAGTACACATCAAATAAAAATCAATCTTGTTTCTTTAACAAGGAGTTTTCTAGACACTAAATGAGATCCCACCTGCAACTTCAATGCAAAGAAAGCATCAGTCAGCATGGATGGAGTCTCCAGGTGTCTCCTGAATCAGGCTGTGCAGGATATTGTGGGTAAGCAGTGCTATGAATCTAGCAAGTCCAAACTTCATATAGAAGCCACAAGTTGGCAAGATTCAAAACCTAGCAAAAAGCTCTTCAAAACTGCAGTTGAGCTCAGCACTTCTTTCTGCATTCACCCTTTGGTTTCTTCCTGCTTACCTATCTTGCATATGAGATGAACAGTGCCGTTATTACTGCAGTGGGAAGGATCCAGGTTGACCAGGAATTTAGGATTTAATCTTGCAACTTCCCCTTGCAAGACATTTGGTATAGTTTGTCTTTCATCCTCCTCATATTTCCGTTTTCGAGGGGAAGACACTGGGGCCCTGTGTAGAACACAGTGCACAGAAGGGCAAAATGAAAACGTGGCACCAACACTACATTTACCCGATATTTTAGAAATAGGAAAAAGGAAACACGTAACTCTTCCTTACCCATCCAGAAACCCACCTGTTCTTTTAATACTTTCTACAAATACAAATGTTTTTCCTTACAAAATGAACACTTAAGGCAGACAGCAGGTCAGCAATACATACACAATCGGTGGTCCATGAATTGCAGTCATAGCCGGCATAAATGTTCGGTAAAGGGTATGGTTGAAGACTGGAGAACGGATGTTGGCCAAAACAGCATCCAAAAGCGGCTGACACAAGTACTGCTGTTTTGTGGGGGGCACTGGTGGAGGTGGTGGAGTAGGCTAAAACACAAGAGAAGCCTTTTCTACTCATCACCGAAACAGAAAGCTTTAAAATCTTGCAGAATTATGTAAGTATAGCGCTACCCTTGCAATGCCTGAAATGCAAAGGATTCTCAAAAGCACCAACAGTAACGTTTAAGGGAAAACCATAAAATAAAGAAGACACCTCCAGCTTTCGTTTAGGAAGTTGCCTTGAAATCAGCTGTAAAAGTTCACAGAAAGACTCGCTTGAGTATAAACATAAAACACAAGAATGTGTTCAGCTAAAAGTTCAGCTAAAAGATACAGGTGACTCCAATGAGCTACTGAAAGGCCCATTTTCCCCCATTTCCTCTTTTATCCAATCTTATTTGAAGTCTGAACAGCATGAGGAACAAGAAATAAAAAAACTATCTTGCTAAACTGTAAGCCCTCCTGGAGTTAGCAGCTTATGTGTTGCTAGCACAAAGCATTACGTACCACAGCCATATCATTTTTCAGCTTCTCCAGAGCTATTTCACACTTCTGCAGTGTCTTCAGAGGGCACCTGCAGGAAACAAAATTTCATCACCACAAAATGTTCTCCTCAGCTCAAGTATTTTTGCTATCTAAGCCCCACAGCCAGGCTCAACACCAACATGGTTGGATGCTAAACAACAGATTTCCAGAAGACATGGAAACTCTGATGTCCAGCCACAAGAAATCAGTTACCGTTTTGAAGGGTCTGTCAGGATATCTAAGAGACTCTTCATTTTACTCAGGTCCTTCTTCCTGTCTGTAAAATCAGAGACAAAGACTAACTACAAGCTTCCATACTGGCAGATAAATAGAGTTAAAAGTGAAAACATGAGCCAACTCTAAGGTAGTGAGGATAAAAATCTTTCATCTAATCCTATCCATTCTGTAAGCATTACATCTCAAATACATCACAAGGAAAACTTTAATTCCTTTTAAGGATGTGGATTTTACCCACTCTACAGTAGTCTTTACAATTACAGGCAAGAAAAAGCAACTTCCAGTGTAACTTTTAATCCTATCACAAAAGGCAAGGTGCTGCTGCCGTTCTCTATTGAAATGCATGACTAAATAAATGGAACCTCACCTTCATTTTTATCTATTTTATTGATCATCCTCCGAAGTGGCTCAATGTATTTTGACAGCTGTTTGAGTTTCTCCAGATACTGCTGCTCCTCTGATTGGCTAGAACTGGCTGGACTCATGACAGAGTTTGGGTTTCCTGGCAAAAAGCAAAGCCTACGTGTCACAAGAATGGTAAAAGCTACTGCAGAACTGCATTCTCATGTTTCAGAGCCTAGATGCTGAAATGTGCCACTCTCAAAGCTTAAGCTCACTTCAGACACCTAACTCTATGACCGTGTATCCTCCCATTGTTTAAGCACTTGTCCAACCCTCTAGTTTTTGTGCAGCAGAAGTGACAGTTGTTGGATGGAACAGCAGCTCCCATTTAATACAGTGTTTTTTTGAAAAGGTCGGCAATGTCAATACCAATTTTCTAGCTCCTCATTTTGCCTTCACTCTGGTGCATTAAACACTGAATCAATACACTGAATTTGCTGCAGTGCTTAAGTTGGTGCTTTCCAAACTGCAGAGCACACAACATTGGTGTAAGTAGTCAGGATGAGAAGATGCCAGTGTAAGAAACTGCTTACTACATCTGGGAGAGAGAAGAGTACAAGTGTCAGAATGCACTAGGAGGTGTTTTGGAACAAAGTCACTTGCTGTCTGTGACTAAGTGTTTCCATCCATTACAGTTGCATGCTGTTGCTAAAGGTTCTGAGGAACCATTATGACTCCTCCTCCATTAAATTTTTTATTTTACTTTTCAAAAGACTAAGGAAGTTAGAAAAAACATTACATATTTAATGCTGCATTATGTGATATACATGACATGTTCACTACCTGCAGTGCTGGCTGATTTGTAGAGCTCTTGGAAGTTCACATCGTGCTGAACAGTAATGGGTTTCCCTGGGAACTACTACAGTTACCAAAACATACCCCGCCTCACAGTCTGCAGTATAGTTCTCAGATCATTTACCTGGAGTGTTTAAAGGGCCTGGGGATGGGACACTAAAGTTCTGAGGTGTTCGTGCAGCTGCTGGGCTCTGGGATGGTTGTGGAGATGGACTGGGGAGAAAGCTGCTGGGTGACGGAGCCGGACCAGAGCTGAAAAGTAAGGTGAAACCTGTCAGAATCTGCCAAGGCAGCATGATCAGCTTTTAGTAAGCATTTGTATGGCACTCTGTAGCTCAGCAGTATACTTGGTGAGGATTTCATACACAGTTCTTTAAGTAGAGTTCTTTAGAATGTATTCAGCACAATCCCACCTATGCTTTCACTGAAGTAGATTATTAATCTTCTTTCACTTCAGTGGAAACAGAGTAAAATGCACCAAACACTTCTGAAAACCTCACCCTTCCAGCACTGACAAAGGTCCTTGAAAGCTGCAGTCTATCTCACCTAACATTTGAATTTGGCTGTGAAGTTGGCTGGCCTGGCTGAGGAGATGGCTGTGGTGGCGGAGGCATTGACTGAGGTGTCTGAGCTTGTTGGACAGGAGATGGAGATGACATCATGGTAATATTGTTCTGGCTGACCTGAAACGTGGGAAAAAAAGTAAGATCAACAACAACAAAAGGGAGCTGAGGATGGGGACCTAATTAAAAGGGTTTACCTGTGGAGAGAAGTGTGTCCTCAGGCCTACAACAAATCAAAGTGTTAGCTTCTTGTTTCCCCTATGATGACAGTGCCACCTGTATCACTCCTGAGGCTCTCAGGGAAGTACTCCATATCAACTTTATGAGAAGTAACAATTAAAACTGCACATAATCTGAATAATTGTATAATGTCTGGTTTTCATTTCCCAAACCATCATTCTGCAATAAAAACATCAGAAGTGCCACCTGAAAGAACTGTGCTACATTAGAGTAAAGCAGGAACAAAAGATAGGTCTAACTGAGTTAACAGTCACCCCTCCTTATTCTAACATTTTAATTACAGTCTTCAAAGATCCATCAGACTTAACTGGAGCTTCCCAACTGGTTTTCTTTAAGAAGAAGGGAAAAAAAAAATCAGTAAGCCAAACCACCATAATATTAATGAAAATCTGGGGGGAGACAGAAACACTCTGAATTCTGTGGCTGGGTGGGGGAAAAAAAAACCCAAAACAAAAAAAGAAGTAGCTTTCTGACCTTTGGAGAATGATGAGGTGTGCCTGAAGGACAAAAACATGAATAAGAGCATTTCCAGAACAGCACCAAACTCTAGAGTAAAAAAACTCAGTTATTGCCCAAAGTGCCAGAGCCAGACAACAATCAAATGAGAGCGACTTCTCACATTTGTCTGAATGGACATTTTTTCTCTTGATCACCTAAAAGCAACCAGCCAAACCTTTACCATGGCCAGGAGCATGATACAGTCATGTACATATTGAGTGATCACGTTTGATTAAGGCACAGTTTGCATGACTCAGGCTATAAAATTATTGTGTACAAAGATAAACTGAACTAGCCTGCAGAGGCCAGTATTGTGTCACAGTAACGTGAGTGCATTCTGTAAGTCATCAATCAGCATCTTTATGAGTTAACAACTCCAGTTCCCTCAGGCTAAACAATTTTTAAGCAAAGATCCCAGTAAGCCCATGTGTCCTAGACACACTTCACAGGCACTGCAATTTGGTGCTGTCCTTCATTCACTCATTAAATAAATATCCATCTAAATCATGCCATCACCTTCCAGAGGAGGTGGTCTTTAGCATGTGAAGTGTTGCACAGTCTGCTTTTGCATCCATGCACTGAACACAACAGGAAATGCTTGGCTTGGACTGTTACACTACAGCTCAGCAAACACCACACAACACTGAAAAAAAATAACAGGCCCAAGCAATCCCCAGGTAGGGGTAAATGTACAGTTACTACACTTGAAGATACCACTGATCATCCATTAAAGGACAGTTTGAAATCAAACACAGAGTGACGTGCTTTTTTTTCCCAGTTGCCTTCACAATCTCTCCTACACAGTATCTAGAACAAGCGAGGCAGATGCTGTTTCAAATCAGCTTCTGTATTTTCCTTTTCTCCACAACCAGTCAATCCCAAGGCTGCGCTCACTGTTTTTCACAGTGGATGGATTCCTCAGCAGCATGTGTTTCCTCCACATTTGGGGAAGCATTTCTGAGATAAAAAAGCATAGTCTGCCTCCCACAACACTAAAGCATGGTACCACTTTTTGGAAGGAAGCTAGGATAAACACTGCAAATCACACTCCCTCGTGTTTCTACAACACTGATTAATATTCCATTACACACGAAGTGAATTAGAACTGATCCATTCACCATCAAGCCAAACTAAGACCACTGTTGAGTGGGTCATCACTTCCTGAACATCAGGCTCCTTTTACCTGTTGGTTACATAAAATTACTTCTGAAAACTTAATTCCTTGTGTTTTGGAAAGGAAAGAGAAAGACTTCTTTTTTTCCAGATTTACGCTCCTGTACCTACTTCAACACTAAGGTCCCTTCACCGAGATTTACAAAACTACAGAAAAGCAAAGAACATGTGTATATGCATGGAATTAATTAATCTTTTGCACTACCATTTCTCATTGAAGTAAAAGCATAGGCAAACAGCTCGCCTTCTCAACAAAGGTTTGCTCTCTGCCAGCTTCATCTCAGAAATCCAAAGGTTAGTGTTTAACATTAATCAGAATTATCACAGTATCACAGTAATGATGAGACTGGAGAAGACCATAAAGATCATCCAGTCCAACCTAAAACCAACCAAAAAAACCTAAACATCTGACATCTAGATCATGCCACTCAGCACTTCATCAAGACTAACCTTAAACA
The DNA here is from genome assembly GCA_013397515.1 of Upupa epops. Taxonomy (NCBI): domain Eukaryota; kingdom Metazoa; phylum Chordata; class Aves; order Bucerotiformes; family Upupidae; genus Upupa; species Upupa epops. The sequence goes on along the minus strand of VZRI01000977.1, from coordinate 186,551 downwards.
CCTCCAGAGACGGTGACTCAACCACCTCTGTGGGCAGACCATTCCAAAATCTGATCACTCTTTCAGTGAAAAACCTTCTCCTAATGTCAAGTCTAAACCTCCCCCGATGGAGCTTAAGGCACAGTTTGTCCTGTCTCCAGTGTCCAGGGAGAAAAGACCGCCTCCCCNTTACCATTCTAGTTGCTCTTCTCTGGAGTTGTTCCAGTACCTCGATATCCTTCCTAAACTGAGGGGCCCAGAACTGAACCATTTTGCATCATTTTCCAAAAAACACACCAGACACATTTTCCATTGAATAGGTCTGAAATTGCTTCCAACTTTCGATTTCGACATTGCTTGTAGGATCTGGATTATGAAATCAGTGTAATGAAATTTAAACTAATAAGGAATGTTCTTTCCGACTGACTCCCACTAAAAAGACAACTTAAAAAAACCCAACAACCCACCAAAATACCAATAAATCTAAAGTACAAAAAAACCTTCCCTCTGGAGCTTTAACTCTTTTATTAACTCATTTAGCTCCGTATTTAACTGTAGAGCTAAGCCATGGTTACTAACCATTTGTATACCCTTCACTTTCAAGAGATGCAAGGAAACACACATTAGGAGTTTCTGCATCTACAAGCATATCAATGGATAGCTATTACAGCCCACTAAACATCAGTTTACTCTGACTCTACAGAGACCTGATCATGACATCAAGCTCTAGCTTTCTGAACTATTGCCCAAAAGACATTTAGATTTGCAGGACAAAATTGTTCAGTTAACATCCACTAAATCAAAGCTATCTTTTGTGTTTAAGCATGTCACACTGGAAAATAAACTTAGCTATGAGGCCTGCCTCGTTTGTTGAGTCTCAGGCAAGTAACAACACCATTAAGAAGTAACCAGGCAGCAGGTAAGGGCTAGTGAGAGCTTTCTGGATGCTCTCAGTAGCAAGACTGTACAATACACAGAACCTCATAGCAACAAGGAACTGATGGGAAATAATGAGGAAGAACTGAAACACTTTTAGTCTAAAGGAAAATTCTAGAAAGCATTAAATTGTGAGTCACTCACTTATCCTACCAGCTGAATGGGGGCCATTTTTACTTCAACCATTTTCATAAAGAAATTTCCTGCATTCTGCCTTCTCTAGTTGTTAAGTCTTCACCATTTCAGAATCCTTGGCATGCTACTGTGAGCACTCATTGATGACCAATTCACTTGATATCAGAAATCAAAAGCTCCTTGGTAACAACAGACACTAAAACACCAGCCTGTGACACTGAATGCTTAAACTGAAATAGAGCTCTTTTCTTATGACTCAAATATTAAATATAAGCAAATACTTAACTACCTATCAGAAGGCCTCATTGTCAAACCAAACATAGTGAATACTTTATATTGAAGATGATTGCCTCAGTGCATACAAACTGCTTCAGTAAATAAAGCTCAAAGTAGATTCTTTGCTTTGACTCAACAGCTATCCTGATGCATATCCAGATGCATTTGCCCAGGTCTGGAGAACCTTCTGGTCACTGTATCTACCTTAGCAAATCCCCGAGAAGAAAAGGCTGTGCCTAATAAATTTAGCATCTGAAACTGCTTCCTAGTGCTGCTGCATCGGGAACTCGGTTCTATTTCATTCTAGTTCTTCCCATTCCTGCTCCCCCAAAATGACATACTGCATGCAAAACTTGACTGCAAGATCTATAGCAGTTCCAGACCTGTACCAGGCAGATGCACTACTCTGACCTCATGCATCTTTCAGCAACAGCAGGATAGGTGCTGCCAGCCTGTCTGTACACCTTGTCTGATGCAGGTACAAGTGGAATCTTTGTGGTAGCTCCTCTTATACAGCCATGAAAGAATAGATCCATTTTAGTTGGTCCTTGATACCACAGCAAGAAACTGCTCAAACTGAAATGAGGTAAGTTTACTATTAATGAAAAAAGCACCTGTACAGAGCATGAACACTTGAGAAGAAAGGTCCTGGACACAGCTCACAGCAGTACTGACTTGCAGTGCTTTCATAAAAACACATTCATGGAGTATGAGCCAAGTCTAAACCACAAAAGATGCCATTTGAGACTTTAATCAATTCAACAGGGAAATATTTTAAATGTTATAAATAAGGATTTATGCTGCTTTCAAAACACTTTCATACCCAAAGTTCTCAGAATAAAAAAGGATCCATAAAAAAACTAAACAGTCCAATACCCTGAGTGACACCAGCAAGTTAGTACTTTGATGAAGAAGTGAACTTCTTCCCCTTGCTTGAGGGCAAGAGCTATACAATCGTGCATTGAACACTCTGCACAATTCCTGACACAATGTGCTTTGACTCTGTAAATACCTGTGGCATTTGCTGTCCGCCCAAAGGAATGGAGCTTGGCGGTGTAGCAGACACAGCGGTGGTAGGCGGGAACCGTGGTCTTATTTGCATCCCACCTCGGGCCATAGGTGCGGTGATCATCTTTGAGGACAGAGGGACAACAGACAAAAGTAATCGCAAAACAAGAAATGCAGTGCACTGGCAGGATGAGAAGCACATGCAACCTCCAGGAATTAGGGGGAGAGAGCATAAAGGGAAGGTTAGTGAGCTTTTTCTCTAAAGGTTAACCTAACATGCTACCTTATAAATCAAACTCCTTTTTATACACTTTCTATTAATTTTCAGAAAGTATTTAGTGAACTCTAGGTATCTTGAGAGAGCTGTTATGTAGATTTGGATTCATGGGTCAAGGGTTGCCTATGCTATCATTTACACAGAATGGCTTTCCTAAATTTTCCCCAGCACCTAGAATTTCTAGAACTCTTGGGAACAAGTGCACTACAATCACCATCAAGAATGCTTCATATAAGAAGCTATACAATGCCACAAGTTTCTATTTATTTCTAATTAATTTCTAATTTTCTTTCCCCCACTATGGGCTCTCAGGATTTAGCAGCATTTGCACAGGTCACCCCTCATCATAAAGGGGTGCTCATCACCACAGCAAGCAAAATTTCAGGCCAACTTAACCTATGACAGTTTAACAACGCCAAAGATAACTAAAAGGATTTCTGGGTTTGAAAAACCTATTTCCTTTATTTTATAACCCATGGAGTAAGTCAAATACATTTCTGTCACTTCTCTGTATTGTTGTTCTGCAGACGTATAGACAGAGCACACCCTGACGTACAGTCATTTTGGACAAATTGTGTATGTTAGATTTAGGCTGGATTTGTATTTTACAATCATATCAGGATTAAGTTACTCTGCAATGTCTAGAAGTACCCTTCAGAACCACCAGCGTACACGAAACATGCAGATTTAATTATATATATGTATAGCCCTTTGCTATTTAAAATGCAGTATCACATCATATGTGCTGCACAGCAAACACCCCACATTTTTGAGGTGGTATTCAGGTAACTTTGGCAGATACACTACTTGGTACTTCAGATATCTACAGCAAGGTCTTCTAGGCTACTTCTTCTTCCTGCCATATATTATTACCAAGGAATCTACACAAGCACTAACTAACCTACAAGTTAATGAAATCTCCTTCTAGTAAATGGTTTGGGGCATTCTTACTTAGCTTTCTATGTAAATGGACTGAAGCAGCCAGCAACATCTCTATACAGAGTCAGAGAATGCATGTGCTTATAATTGTTAAAAATAAATTAAATTAAATACAACATAGCAAGACTGCAAAAAGAAAAGCAGTAACTAATAAAGAAAATAGTGTCAAATTCAGCACAGCTGTTAGTTCACAACACCAGAGCAATGCGGTCCCTTTCCATCCAGGCAAAAAGGGGTGGTCAGAGACAGGATTTCAAAAGGGAAACAAACAAAAGCACATTCAGCATGCAACAGCCACCACAAGCAAACACAACAGCACAAAGCACAGGTGGATGGTACAAAGTGCAGTGAAGAGCTACAGTCTCGATATGAGAGCTGGTGAAGCAACACAACCCTAACAACAAAACAAAAAGAACTTCAAAAAAAAAAAAGAAAAAAAGAAGGACCAAAAAAAAAAACTGGAAACTGCTCAAAAAAACAAAACACAACCCCATATCCTTCTAGGTACAATCACCCCATCTTAGACCCTCATGGACCCACATGGATCTCTGGAGCGTGTGAAATCCTAGGGATGTTGTGGTGACCCACATGTCCCATCCAGGTTTTGTATCTCATGCCACACCACCACACTGTGAAGGTTTAGACCACTTCCTCTGAGGCCAAGGAATTTGGAAGCATATTCACAGTTCAAGTGTCTGGCTAAACACCAGCATGACAAAGCAATTCAAAAGCTTTCAGCTGTCAGTTTGATGGTGGTTGGTCCAACATGTACACACATACACAGTTTTGGGTTGGATTTTTTGTACTTTCTGTTTTTTGAAATGTGTGCTTTGGAAAGCAAGCGTAGATAACATAACATGACACCAGCTCCACTCTTTTAACAAAAGTAATCCGTTTTTCCCATTTTGCAGCTGATGTTCATTTATAAAACCTGTGACCCTTTGAGAAAGGCATAAAAGTTGGGAAAAGGAGTTGCTGTGGTTTCATCTGGTTTATGCAAAGCAATATATCCATAAAGGAGTTGTTCGTATCAGTCTAAAAACAGAAGACAACCAGCAGTGTTCAAACACTTTTTCAAAAGATATAAACTGAAGATAAATCCTCCTCCACAAGTGAAACTGATTGTTACTCAAACAGGGTAACAGTGACCTTCATTTATGTCTTTGTGACTGCAGAGAACTTCCAAACTCTCACATGGATCCATGTTTAAACCTGAGATTGCTTTTATGTAGGAAGGAGAGAAACTTTACAGAAAAGGAGAAAAGAAGCCGTATCAACCAAATTACCCAGTTTGAAAGCCTCCACAGACTAGAGTGCAAATGTAACAAGCAAAGATCAGCATAGAGTTCATTTATAATAAAAGCTTCCCTCAACCAAACAAAGAAATCAAGGCAGTCTTACTAAAAATGCTGGTGCTAGGGAAAAACATACTAAATACAAAGCAAAAGCTATTCATAAAAGGAACTTCTTATAAAGAAAGTCCACACATACACTAAACATCGAAGCTGCACTGTAATATTGTACACATCCACAATCTCGCAGCTACATATTATATGCAGAGAATATTTTCACAAGAACAAGAAACCCATGTAATTACTGGACTTCACAGTGTTAAGCAAATTTTAGTAGATTCATATTGCAATGGCATGAACACAAATGGAGTAAAGCCTGTATGTGGAATTTTGTTAACTCCACCTGTGACAGATGAACAATTCCTGAGTTTACTACACATCTGAACAGAGCTGCAATACAAAAACCATTGTCAATCATCTTTTAAATGCACCGTGCTGTTAAGCCACTGGCATATGAATTCACTAAACAGGGCAAGAATTGACTTTACAGAAGCATAATCCATCTGCTTAGGAGTTGAAAAAAGCACCGTTGTTAGTAAAAAACCAAAAAGCATCAGAGATTCCTTCCAGTCAGCCTAAGTCCCTGCAGTTCCCACCTGGAAATTATTTAAGAAACAGAGTCTTTAATTCACATTTCAACTGTAGAAAGAGAATTCTGTGTCGCTGCCAGTACTATACCAACTGTACTTACCACTGCTCAGCTTTTACATCCTGTGGTACACTGACACAAGCCAAAGGACCAAAACAGAAATGGAGCTTAGCCACCAATAAAGCATCACTAAGAGTGATGATGATGCAAGATACTACTCCTGATACAAGTCTGCGAGATTTATGCTGAAGAACCAATTGTTATCACAGTCCATGTAAAAAGCTTCCAAATGTATTACTGAATCCTAGTTTGTGCACTGACAGGACAATGGTGCATGAAGACATGAATGTCTGGGGATATGGAAAGAACTCTGCTGTTCATCCTAGGCAACCTCTTTTCATCTGTCTGCCTCATAGTCTTCCTCTACAATGTAGCGATAATTGTACTTACCTATGTCTGTAAAATGCCTCAATATGAAACACTACAGAGGTAAGCCATGAAAGATTATTTCATATTCTTGTGGAAAATGGCATGAGAGGTTCAGCCTAAGCCATTCCCATTTTTTCCCCCATGTCTCCTTCATAGCAGACACACATCAAGGAGCAACCACTGGGGCTGCAAGTATATTGCAGGATAAGAAAGCTCTGTTAGACTGTGTTAGCTATCACCCAGCATTTTTTTGATTTAAGATGTAACTCTACACTTGTGACACATGCCATTTTTCCTTCACAATTCACATCCAGAACAAGAGTAATCTATCTGATCTACTGCCCATTTCACTGGGAAAAATAATGGAGTTAAAAGGAATGAAAGAGGGTGCAGAGAGATTTCATTGCCTGTTATTAGGGTAGATACATGGAGATGGAAGGTAGATCACATGAGTAAAGATAGCAGGCAAAGGTTGACAGTACAGAAATCAGTTTACACAACCAAGCAGTCACCCAGGAAAGTTTAACAGAAAGTGATACACTCCAGATACCAACAATAAGACTTGCAGCATGACTGTAGTAGGCTGTCTCATTGGTGTGCATTCCTGTGTCAGTACAGGCAACAGTCTTACCTACTAAGGACAGAAAGCATGCACAGAGGTTGTCAATGAAATCCTGCCTCTGACTCCAGGCAAAGAGGAAATAGCATGTAAGTCCATCTTCCCATTGCAAAAGGGGATGACTCATGTCAGAACCCTCATCAGAAAGCCACCAGAAACCCATCTCCATGCTCATCTCTAACATGCACTTGCTACAGGCCTATAACTGGTGATACTGGCTCCTTAGCCCTTACCTGTGCCGAAGCTCCCATCTGAGCAGCTTGGGCCTGAGCTGCTTGTACTGCTGCTGCTGCCTGCTGCTGTTGGACCAGCTGAGCTCTTACCTTGAGCATGAAAACAAAGAATGAAGTAAAGATATGTACCTGATTAGAGTATGACTTTTCTGTCTCAACTATATTGACTATACTTAAAAAAGGTGTGGAGACAAAGCCAGCTTCATGTACACACTCTTCCTAGATTTTTTGAGCTTTTCTATTGTAACAAGCTCCTGTGTTTCCAATATTTACAAATGTCTTCCCACAGACTGTGACCTCAGGTCTTTATTTTCTTCTCCCAACTTCTTGCCTGTAGACTACTAATCAATTCTATGACAATACCAGACAATTTGACTTTCTGACAAACATAGTTAACTATGTGTGTTGATGCTCCTCAGGCACTCTGTATTAAGCACCTACCAGTGACCAGCATTTCAAAAGTTTATACATTCATTATGACTGTTAGTGTGATGGACATGGCATCTAACGACTCCTAGCTGCCAGGAGCACAACATGGCTGTATTAACTCAACCACATAAGATCAATAATTTCTGCAGTGTGGCTGACTCTGGGCTCCTCTTCCACAAGGCACAAAGAAAAGCACTCTGGTAATCATGTCTGAGGTTTTGCTCAACAGCACATACAGAGCCCAGAAAAATTCCAACTGATACATCAGTTCAAAAAGCTGCATTAAGATAATCCAGCAAGAGGTTCAACCCAGTCTTGCCAACATCACCTTCAAGGCAAGGATCTACCAGTACACATTAAACTTTGACTAAAATCCCTACATATGGCAGCAGAAACAAAGCCAACATGCTACAGAGCCAGAACTGCCTCTAGTCATGTTTACCAGGCACTTCAAAGCACTTCATCATGTTCTAGAACAGCAATAATGAAGGTGATTTTTAATTTAACCAGAGTTTGTTTCTTTTTGTTTTTTTCACCTGTCCATTGAAGACTATGGTAAGAAATTATTTTTAAATATCAGCTCCATAAATGTTTTTCATTACTCTTAGAAGCAAAATTGTTCTTTTCTGGCAAACCCAGACAGAAACCTTTAAACTCTCTATACTAATAACATACTAACTAGAAATCTCTTAACAAGCTGTGTGTTTTCCTACTTCAGTAAGCACAAGTCAAAGAACTTCTGTTATTTCTCTAGAGTATCATAATAAGCCAACAGTTAGCTGATCCCTTACCTGCATTGCTTTCAATTGCTGTGCCGTAAGAGTAACAGGCATAACCTGACTAGAAATTTGTCCTGAGATTGCCTGTGGCTGAGATACCATGGGTTGGGGTTGAGGCTGGGACTGTGGTGGAAGCTGAGACTGTTGTGCCTGAGCAACCTGCTGTTGTTGTTGCTGCTGCTGCTGTTGCTGCTGTATTTGTTGTATCTGCTGTTGCATTACTTGTTGAGGTGGCTGCTGCTGTATCTGCTGTGGTATTTGTTGCTGTTGTTGCTGCTGCTGTTGCTGCTGCTGTGCCTGCATGGCCTGTGCTGCCTGCAGCTGCTGCATTTGCGCAATTCGCTGTATGCTGCTGCTGCTGTTGCTGCTGCATCTGAAAAACAGGAAAAGCCAGGATGCTAAAGCTTCCAGCAATGCAATGGTGGCCTTATACTATAAACCGATAGCAAACATAATCCTAACACAATGGGCTGAGGTTTTAAATTCAAAGGGAAAGCCCAAACCTTCAATCTTATCTCAAGTCTCACTCATATATCTCATCTCTACATAGTGGTTTCAATATCACAAACTTGTCTCTCTACTACAGTTTTGAAAGCAAAGAGTAAGTAAAGCAGCTTTTCCTGTACAAATGGTCTCAAAGCATTTCTTCAAATGGAACTGATCTGAGTTAGCATCAGTTTAACAGAAGCTGCACAAAAGCATGACAGCTGAATTTTCCTCTCCTGCTTTTGTGGCTAAGGATGATACATAGACACAATGTGCTCCACACACATTTTTTTAAAGTGGTCACAAGTAATTTATCCAGTGGCAAAACAACCACTAGTTCTAGAGTCGTTGCAAGTACTTTTAGTTCTTTCCCACATCCCTACTCTAGTCAGAATTAAAGACTATCCTGATGTTTAGAGAGACAAAGATTTGAATTCTCTCTTGCTGTGAAGAAGAAAGTAACCGAACAAGTGTCAAGTGTTTCCCCATGGGATGTAATGCTGCCAATTAACTTGCCCAACTAAACTGAAGTCCTACCCTGAAGTGGAAACACATTAATAACAGGCAGAGCTGATATTCAGTATTTCCATTCAAGCTAAGCCCCACTTGACAAGTAACTGAGCACAGGTCATCTCAATTGCCACTGAATTGTTTATTAATACCTGTTGTTGGTTTTGCTGTTGCTGCATCTGCAGTTTCAACATGTGCTGCTGCTGCTGTACAGCTTGTAACTGCTGTTGTTGCTGCTGCTGTTGGGCTGCTGCAGCTGCTGCTGCCTGTTGCTGGACCTGAAACTGCTGTTGCATGGCTGACTGCTGTGCCTGAAACTGCTGCTGCTGCAAGGCCACCTGCTGCTGCTGGAATTGTTGCTGCTGCTGCTGTTGCTGCTGAGCTATCTGCTGAAGTTGAAGTTGAGCTAAAAAGAAGGTAAACTGTACTTAAAACATGAAACCCAAACAGTGAGACAGTTATCCAGTACAATCCATAATAAAGATAATCCCCCCAAAGTGCATAAACATTCTTTGTTAGCAACATACACTTCTGCTTCCTCAAATACCAAGAGGCACATTAACAGCAGAATTAATCACAGAATCAGAGTGGTTTGTGTTAGAAGAAACCTTTAAGACAATCTGGTACCAAACCCCTCTGCCATGAGCGGAGATGCCTTCCACTAGGCCAAGGCTGCTCGAAGCCCTGCCTAAAACATCCAGTGATGGTCCACCCACAGCCTCTCTGGGCAACTTGTTCCAGTGCTTTATGATGCTCACAGTGAAGAACTCCTTCCTTACACCTAATCTAAATCTACCCTCTTCCAGTTTAAAGCCATCACCCCCTGTCACTACATGACCTTTCAAAAAGTTCCTCTGATGAAATCTCCTCCTGCTAACCTCCAATTCTCACTGCCTCTATTGAATCAGTGTCTGACAGGAAACATAGGTGAGCTCCAAAAAAATAACCCAACCAATTTTCTGAAGTTGACATCTTGTAAGATAAAAAAATATTTGCTCAGACAACAGCCAGACTGTTCCTCGCTAAACTAAGGAAGACACTTATCCCATTAGGTAGTATTTGAAATAAATTCTTCCTGCAGTTCATTTGGTTGATTTAGCTGGACGCATGAAATCCCTTCAGCGCCTTTTCCTCGTGGAAAAGTTACGTTCTGAAAAGGTGATCCAACAATTACAATGGTTGAAGCAAACTGACCACTTACTTTGCTGAGTAGCTGTAGAGACACCAGGCATACCATGAGGAGGTATTCCCGAGGTTCCAGGAGGCTGCTGTTGCCCTGGGAGACTCATCTGTTGTCCCATTGGTCCAAGGCCAGTCATTCCACTCATCGGTGCTCCTTGAGCTCGGGAAGCCATGCCCATTCCAGGAGCCCCTGCTGGGGGACCCCCAGTTAGATTCTGCAGGGCATTCATCGGATCTACAAAGAAAATAGTTACTAATATGCAACGAGCCATGTAACTGTCTCTCCAAATCCCCTGTTCTCCATCCTTCACTCTGATCTGTCAGCTTCAGATCATGACTAAATCCAATACCCTGAGAATCTAACATTCACTGTTCTGCCTATGAGTAAAGAGGCTTCTGGCACATCTCTGCCTCTCTGTAAATAGAGTGGAGATTATTTAAAGTGCTTCAGACTTGCAGAGTTCCAGAAAGAATTGAAATACATTACAGACAAAGAATTTATTAGCTACCTTGAATGCACAAGCAAGTCAAAACAAGCTGCCAACAAAACTCCAGGAGGATTATCCAGCTTGTAATCTAAAACCCAAGAGGGTCTCATTTTGGATCCAACTAGCCTCTCCCTCTGAGGTCAATGCCGAGAAGCAGAGCTCAGATCAGAGGAAGTATTTTGCTGTATAGATTCCCCCTGAACACCACAATTATTATGTGGTGCATAATTTCAGTGCCTTTCAAAGCAATTATCATCATGTGTACCTGGGACACAAAGAACACGGAAGTCAAAGAGGGAGTAGCAATTCAAGAGAGCACAACATGGGGTGTAAAAGTAGTATCAGTCAGGTACAGAATACAACACCCCACATTTAGTCTATGGAAGGATTAAAAAAACCTCAGTCATAATATATTCATAACATGGACTGCTCTAAAATGTCTAGAAGACACTATCAAATCTAACCTCAGTCAAAAAACAGTGCATAAACCCCCAAAACACATTTGTGTCTGATGCAACACACTGAGGAACCCAAAGCTGGTAACAGGGAGAAATGTGAACTGCTCAGCAGATGTTCAATCACCCTTGTTCCTTCAAGAATCTTAAGTGTTGTGAGCTAACAAAAGAACAATCACAGAAACAAACAGGTGTCCTGTGTAACATCCAAAAAGGTATCCAAGCCTGTCACCCTCACCACTGAGCAACTCCAAGACTATCACACAATCTTTCTTTTCCTCCAGCGCATTTAATGTTCCAGGTAATTCAATATTTTAGATCATCAACAGTCTTCTTATTCACAGTACACTATAGCCCTGATTTCTAAGCTGTTTTATTTGGCCGTGGCAGGGAAAAGGCAAGGGAAGAAATAATAAGGGGAAATAAATAAAAAAATCTCTTACCACTGACTGAAGCTTGAGATTTCTTATTGTCTGCAAAGGAAGAACAATGAACTGCCTTGGTTAATTTGTCACACATAAATTGGGCCCTTCAGATACACTTTCTACAAGAAATTCATTCACATAAAAACAGTGGTTTTTAAAAAAAATCATTGTACTATAATTCTAACAAAATCCATTAACCTAAGCCAATTTGGTAATCAGAATGTTACACAAACAATGGAAAGAAAGCACTAAAAATATATATAGGAAAACACTAAAAAGGTGAAAAAGTCTAAGTTTAAATAATTTCTCCAAAACATTTACATTACCAATGCACATGTAAAAGAAATAGTATTTAGAAACTAAACATTAATATTAGAGTTCAAAAAATACTTAAAGCCACTTTTGAACAGTGAAACGCAGAATCACACACAAAAACCCAAAATTTTTATTCTGTGGAGGATGGGAGGAGCAATTCCATTACTGACAAAAAGGAAAGCAAGCACAACCAAACCATTACTTACGAATATCTCGAAAATGGATAATAAGCCTCGCCACAAGAGAAAGATATTCCTCCTAAAGGTGAAAAATACATATGTTAGCACAGAAAACAAAAACATTTGCAAAGAGGTCTTTCTCGCTTTTCATTATTCTTCCTTGACGTAACAGATTTTACTTGGAAATGTCTGTGAGATTTTAAGAGCCACTAAGAGGATGGCAATATGTGACCATCAATATAAACTAATACATCATTTTTCCACTTTTTACCCACTCTAACCCCTTTTTGTTAAGGATTGAGTCTGCTTACTTGGTACACTGTGACTTACCTTAGTCCTTGTACTACAAGAACTTTTTGTAAGCTGTATTACAAATGTAAGTTAACAACTGTAAAAACTAACATAAGATAGAAGCATCAGAGGTGAAAGGACAAATGTTCTTTGCAGCATTTTCTTAGTATACTTCATAACATGTCAAAGAAACTGCATAGAGCCATGGCAACCTTCATGCCTATCAAACAACCAGCTCACCACTGAGGAAGCCATCAGCAGGCATCTAAGCTGGGACATTAGCATCATCAGATTTTCATCAAGACATGCTCCCCCTGGAAAGGTAGCTTGTTTGGAGACAGCAACAGTACTCAATTTCTCAGAGCACAGCTCCAGCAAATAAGCTTCCGTTTTGGTAGAGTCTAGTACATGATAACCAGATTCTGAGACCACGTAACCTCCCATCATCTTACTCCCTACACAGGCTTTTGAAAGATATTTTAGTCTCTCCTGACCACTGGAGTGGTCATACTGAAAGGTCCTCTGCTGTAGGTAAAGGAAATTCTGTACAACTCACTACACACAACACTTTGGGTGAGTACTAAATGCAGTCCCATACATGCATTCAATGCTGCATCATCAGGCAAGCTGTATGGGACTGAAGGTCAGTTTTGGATGCAAACCACCCGTTTTCCCCTCAGGGAAAAAGCAGCACACACACATCAAAGTATTTGTGTCTGAACAGATAGATAACCAAGTACATTGGATCTGTTGCTTCTGTGGGCTGTTCCAAATTTTGACACCCCAGTAACTTCCGGAAACAAATAAGAGATGCTTTACCCTTGTCTTCGCCTTCATAAACACATGGCTCTCCATGTCTTTGCTGGATTTATTGTGGGCAACACCAGCCTTCCTCATAGCATCATCACTGAAACAAGAGGAAATAACAAGGCTGGGTGTTAAGGACAACAGAAAATATTTTCTGTAGTTAGTAAGCAAGCTCTGCAAAATAGGTTTTTACCTCTCCCATACATTTTTACCCACCATATACATCACTTTGAATTGCCATCCTCAAAACAGTCTTCAAATAACGGAGAAAAAGGGCAAACAATTTCTAAAAGGTGGCATAAATATTCTCTGCAGAAAGTCAAGAACAACTGCTAAGCAAGTAATTATTTTGCAACCTGATGTACCAACAAAGTACCAGGACCTAGTCAACTGAGGAAAGCTGAATGACAGAATTAACATAATCCATGTCTGACAAATGATGCCTGCCATGCATTGGGCATTTCCAAAGGAATCCCCTACACATAAGGTGGAAGGAAGAATAACCAAAAACAACAGGAAAAGAATTGCCTAAAAGCATAGAGGTTTTAGCAGTGAGTGAGAATAGTAAGTGGGATACTGATAAGGTGCAGAGAAGAGCAGAGGTACAATAGCATGCAGAGCAGGGAGGAGACAACATGAAAGCAGCAGGTGAAACATTACTGCTTCATCTTACAATGAAGACACAGCCCTCTTTATGGACAGTTGAGGGCAAGAGAAGGAACAGGTGTGGTTATAAAAAGCTTTCTGTCCCAATTACCAGACAGCATCACAGTGACTTGCAGTCCTTTATCCATCACACCTCTAATACACCGGATCAGGATCTACCCTCTGGATGGGATACTGAACATGCAAGACAAAAAGGCAAAAACCCACCAAACCAACCCACAGAAAGTGAAGGGGGCTAAGAACATGGGTGAAAAAAGGATATTTTCAGGACATCAGAAAGTAACAAGTTCAGTTGCATGAGTGTCCCTGTATAAATACTCTGCATACTGTCAATTCTTGGAAGCACATCACTGCAAAACCTGTTCTGTTTTAAAGCAGCCAAGCAGTTACAGCCTAAATTTCATTAATAAGTTACCAGGAAATACTTTCACCTCGTAATTAACATCTCAGCAAGTTAATAACTAAATATGTGTGAGTGATCCCCAAAACCTTTCAAGCTAGTCTGAATAAGTACTGCTGCTTCCTTCCCCCTGAATTTCTACCACCTCCTGTACAGGAGGCACAGTTCCTGCATGAGCAGTAAAAGGTGTCTTGGCTTCCTGAAATAATATCACAATTACAGAAATGGAAAGAACAGATCTTACAGTCTTAAAACACAGGAGCTTAGGCTGCCACAACGCACACCCTTACCTTGCTAATTAATACCCTAGTGGTATACAGCTAACCTGCTGGAGCCTGCGGAGTAGGAGATAGAAGAACAGAGCTACCTGCTCTACAGCATTCCCATGGTAACGTGTTCGCGTGGTCTGGCAGACACTGAAGAATGCTTTAGCAGAATCCAAACCTAAGACAGAATAATTGTTCTACTATGTGCAAATAAGCCTCAAAGTGAGCTGCTCTAAAGTGAGCTCTACTGCAGAGGAAGAAGCTACATCAACTCTTTATTGACACATCCCTATTTTAGAAAGGCCATCTCTAAATCCACACTATTTGCTGAATCCTCTTAAACTTCTCAGTGGCATGGCACAATGGCAGTGCCTCTCATCTTGAGAGAAGTGAGAACTGAGCAGGCAGAAACACAAGAAAAAAACTATGCAGATGCAAGTAAAATAAGTGAAATATAGGTAGTGCAAAGTGACTATGACATGGTGATCGACACGCTATCAAGAACTTGAAAAAAATCCATGCCAAGGGAGTTACTTTTCAGCATATAGAAAAGTGATTGACTTCTATGTGTACCCACAATTTCCTTTTGATATTACAGAACATGAAACATTTTCAAACTACTACATCTGCATTACTGATACTGCCAGTCCAAGCAGTCCATGACACATCTGTTAGCATTCAGTAACAGTTTACACTAGGAGGTAATAAAGCCACTCACATACAATTTGTTCTTTGCTCAAGTATTCATCCGCAAGGGACAAAAAAAAAATTACATTCAAAGACTGGGAATGTCACTAAAAGTCAAATGATGTACCACATCTTTGCACAACACCAAAATCTACAAAACTCTGAAAACTAGAGGGTAGCAGCCAATTCTTTATCTGCCTTGTAATGATTCACGGAACACATAAGATAAAATGCACCATAAAACTGTGCCTTTTTCAGTTCATGGAGGTCACTCAAAAGTCGTGGTTTCACAAGATGAACTGTTCAACACCAACACCAGCCTGAGGAATTTCTCCTCCACTCCCAAGAAGCTGGTTTCTAGCCCAACTACCTCTCAATCAGGACAACTGCTCTAGCTCAAAAATCTTGCAAAACATGTTCTCCTTTAAAACTTTACCAGCTCCCCTATGCAGTTCACACCATAACTGCATGAATCAGTTGTTCCAGTGAAACAAAAGGGCCAATACCACACTAAGCTGTAAAACATCAGTAAATGCTGCTTCATGAAATACATTTGATCACTGTAACTCTCAGTCCAACACATTTTTTTTGCTTGCAACAGTAGCAAACTAAAAAAAACCTTCACTTTTGTGTTGCATTTCATACAGATCAATAATGCAGACAGTTGTCCTTTTCCTTCCTCACACCTCACTCAAGAAACTGTAGCTGATCCACTAAACTCCTGCCTGCTTGTTCCTCAGTCTCCACCTTTACCTCCCCTTCATGTGCTCTTCACATTCCCATCCTCATCACTGTTCACACATGCTTCTCTTCCAGCTGAACCATTACTAAACTCTATTCAGTCTTACTTGTGAATATGCAGATCAAAACCTTGAGCAAAAAGCTGAACATTAAATTAACAGGCCACCACACAAGTAAAGTTACACCCCTTTTCAGTGCTCACCAGGATTCCCTTCTAACACAGCAGAGAAGTAACTGCTCACCCAAGTTCATGACCACACAACCCAGTTCAGATTTGTCCTTCAGGCAACACCAACACTTAAAAACATATTAAGGAAAGGCCTTTAGAAAGGAAACTCCCAAAGCACCAGGATNCAAATTGTGCAAGTTGACCAGCAAGCAGCACATTCACCAGCATCCCTATTCCACACAGGTGTCCCTATTCCACCCGCATCCCTGAAACAGTCATCCACTTCATGTCAATCTTTCAAAAAAAAAACAAAAACCCAACCCTCAAACCTAAATTCAGTGTTGCAAAGGAAGCCCAAGTGTAAAATAGCAACAAATTAAGCCTTCTGCATCCAGAAGTACAACAAAGCAGTCAAAATGAGCAATGTGAATGGTTCTATACATTTTAATTAATTTTTAAGACAAACTGCTACCTCCCTCTTTCACCTACAACATAAACATCAGAACGAGAACCTTAGGAGAAGAAATAAGGACTTGATGCAAGCCAAACCAGTAGTCTTCTGGGACAGAATATGTCAAACTTGGCAACACTACAGACACCGCCAAAATCGAAGCACTGACGCAGATGCTGTCAGGCAGACAGGAAGACGGTATTCCCAGGAACAGGAAAGCGAAAAGCAAGGAGGATCAGTGAGATGAAACCACCAAACAGGCCCAGCTCTCCCCCCTACCCCCGCCGTTCTGAGGGAACATCGGTAATTGTGAGGGAACACCGGTAGCAAGGACCCGTCACACGCGAGCGGAGGAAAGGCCCAGGGGAGAGGAAACACAGGGAACCAGAAACAAGCCCCAGCAGTAAAAAGAGGCCCGGGAAGGGCTCGCGGAGAAGCGGAGTCAGGTGGGACGAGGCGGCCCTGGGAGCCTTTAAGGTAGAATCCGAGGCCCGTCCACGGCCTACTCGGTGCGGAGGCCGTGGCCCGCACTCACATTTGGCTGACAAGCTTCTGCCGGAAGTTGGTGCTGCGCCAGTCGGTCTCGGGCCCGGTCACGTCCATTCCTGCGCTGCTCCCGCCGCCCGGTGCCACCCGGTGCCGCCCCCGCGGAAGCGCCGCACAGCCCCTTCCGGCGCGCTGAGACCTTCAGGGAAACAGAGCTCGCGAACTCTCGCGAGAGATGGCACTCGGAGCAGAACAGGCTGGGAAATGTAGTCCTAGCACTGGAGAGGAGCCAGCCGCAGCGCCAGGCTGTCCTGCGGCAGAAACAGCTCCGACCTGATACCGGGGACACCCGCGCCCGATGACCGCGCCAGCGGGATCTGGGGACTCCCTGCTACCCTGGGATGCAGGGGCCGCCCACCCCGCTTCCGCCCCTCCCTGCCGTGTGTTGCGTCACGGCCGTTGCCGGGGTTTCCGGGTCGCACATGAAGGCGGAAGCCGCTGGCGGAGGCGCCGCCGCCGCTCTCGGTAGGTGGCTGCGGCGGCGGCGGAGTGGGGGTAGAGAGAGCGCAGGGCCCGACTGGGTCGCCCGATGCTCCCGGTCCCGGCAGCGGCTGATCCGTTCCCCAGGAGGACAGAGAGCCCCAGGGCCGCCTGCGGGACCCAGCCCGGCAGGGCAGGCAGTGTTTCGTCCCCGTAGGGTTGCTCGGGCTGGGGACAGCGGTCCCACAGCCGTCACAGAGGCCCCGTGGCTGCCCTGGCCGAAGCCGAGGCCCAGAGGCCCGCGGGATACCCCTGAGAATGGAGAAGCAATGCTGTCCTTGCACGGGAACGGGATGGGCACGGGGAGGAAATCTGGGCTCGGAACCAGCGTTTTAGACAGGGGAGGCGAAAGTAAAACCATAAACATTCACTTCTTCATCCCAGGGTCAGCCTAAAGTCAGGCTCTGCCAGGCTGCTGGGAACCTTTGCCTGTCGAGAAACTGCTCACGGGAAAGCATAAGTAGTGGGGAGGGAGGCAAGGGGAACACCACAGATACCTAGAGGAATGAAAATATTGTGGTGAATAATAGCAATTATTTCTTGTTTGATATAGAAATGGGAGTTAAGACGTGCTGGAACAGCCATTTACTCTCTGCCAGCTCAATTAATTGTTGTATTTGACACAATTACTTTCTAATTTTTTACTTACTGTATTTTAGATTTAAAAATTAATTATGTGTTTAAGCTGTTCAAAGCATGTCCAAGACTTGCCAGCTATCAGAGTCGCTCGAGATGCATGGAACGTTCACCACTAATATATAAACTATTGGTTTTGATGTAGTTATAACTTAGCTTGATCCTGTAGAAGCTTTGGGTTTGGTTTTTTTTTGAAGTGGTGTTGCCCTTCTTATGGAAAAGACTTTTTAGAATTTCCAATGTTTTTTAAGAGTTCTTGGGATAATTCTGTCAAAATAATGTATACCAGATTTGTCTGGACACAGAACTAAATAAATCCTGGTGGAGCCCAAATGGTAGGAAGTTTTTTTTTAGAGTGGGCAGGTACACCCTGCCTGAATTTAGTAAGTTAACGCTTGTCCTTCAAAGACAAGCAGCTACCCCATACAAACTACAACATGACTACTGAGAGACTCAGATGCAAAGCAAATCTTTCAAGATTAAGAATGAGAAAATCAAGTAGTAAGAGAGAACCAAACCCTTTATTAAAAAAAGAAGAGGAAGCCACAAGATAAAGTATTTTAGTACTGTATTGATCATTCCTTGTTGCAATGTCTTGGTAGCATTTGAGCCACAGGCCACCTCCCTAAAATGCATCACAGAAAACTTTATACTTCTGTGAATTTGGGTAAATTACTCATGCATAAGGGAAAATACTCAAGTTAGAAAGCTCATATTCTTTTGGTTATGCTCCTGCTCATGGGAAAAAATCTGTTTTAGTTACTATAAATTTAAGTGTGGATACTTTTCATGGGAGTTTTGCAATACATAATTGTTTTATTCTGGATGTAAAAAACTTGTAATGGGTTTGGAGAAAAAAACCAAAAACCAACAAGTATTTGCTTCTGAAAGAAATGAATGCCAAAATTTGTGTGAAATTGTGGTTTGGAAAAGCTGATTCTCTAGCTGTACCTTTTGGTTTCCTCCCACACTTGAAGAGCACTACTAGTGCTAGAAACTGAAAATTCAAATTCAGCCCAGAGTGATGTGCTTGCAGGTTTACAGTAGTGAATTAGAGAAGGATTTTGTGTATATAGCCAGCAAAACACCTCATCATTTGCTAACTGATGAAAGCTAATGTTGAAATACATACTACCACACGTGTGCTTCTTTCTTTTTGTGGGACTTCAGTCAAAACAAGTTATTTGGGTTCTTTTCCCCATTTCTAGTAGGTTCCTAAAGTGAAGGATTATTTCAGGAAGATGGTTTTGCAACAGTTGTGAGTGCATAGAGGGTTAATCTGAAAGAAGCACTGTTGAGCAAAAGCCTGTGTTTTTCCTTCACCCCTTTCCCCTTCTTTAGAAAGCATGAAACAGGCTTGGCTTGTCTACACATAGTGCTGTACTCAGTTGTCTTCAGTGTAGCAAAATCTTACAGACTGTCCATTCCAAATGATCATATAGTTGTGAATTGTTCCAGTATTGTTCATTCTAGCTGAATGAACAATAGTTTTGACTTGCAGTCTACATGGTTTGTAGCACTCGGCTGCCTTCCATTATGCGTGTTCCCTGACTAGTTTGTGTATTTGTTGGTGCAACATTGGCAGAGTCCTGTTAAAATCCTGGTACCTAGCCAGGTTCCATCTATTTGCATTTGCAACCCCCAAGAGTCAGAAGAACTAGCCATTTGCTCTAGTCTTGTATCCTCTCTTTTTATGAGGCTTCAGCTGAACCCTGGCTTGGATCTGAATTGTTGGGAGAGGCGAAGGTATGGGAAGCCCTAGGGCGTAGATTTTAAGCATTCTCCAATGCACTAAGAATTTGAATGACAATCAGCATGCTATAGTGGGTGCTCTGTATTAGAAGAAAGGTGTGAAGGTGGCCCACCAGAAAGAGGACAGAGCTACAACTAAGGAGCATCAACAAACTTCAAGACTGGACCAAGGGAAACCAGCTAAACTTCTATAGCAAAAGAGAAGTCATCCACCTGGGTCAGAGTAATTTCGTCTTCAGGCTAGAGACCAGCCCGGCTACAAGTCAGGTTTTCATGACCAGGTCCGTATGAGCCACAAGTTAAAAAGTACTCCTCCAATAGGAGCCAGCTTCATACTGGGCTGTAGCAAGCATAGCCTGTAGGTCATAGGTCATGAGAAATTATTATTTACCACCATATTCAGCAGTTTTAAGTCCAGAAAACCTGAGTATCATACCTTGCTTTGAGCTCCACTCAGAAATAAAAAACAGAGTTCAGGGCAGGAGCCTGTACAATAAGACACAAGCACATGCAAGGCAGAAAGGTTGCGTTTGTTCCATACAAAGGCTAAGGGGAGAGCCATTTGCCAATTTTAAGCTGTTTAATGGCCCCAGAAAAACATAGCAACAAATTCCTTGTCATGCACAATGCCAAGAGTGAGAGGTAAATAAATGTCACAGGGGAATTCAGACTATTATTGATAAAGACTGAGATTCTGCACTTGATTAGACAAGACTTTCAGTATCCTGACCCAATTTTGACATTTTTTTCTGCTTGAAGCAGGAGATAAGACTAGAGATCTCTGAAGTTTCTTTCTAGCCTGAATTATTCCACAACTCTAAGAAAGATTTGGACGCCCCCCCAAGCTTGAGCCACCTGTCCATACGGCAGTGAGCTAAACAGATTCGGATACTTGACACCAGCAAGCTCTAGTTTATTTTGGGCACAGCTGATGCACAAGAAAATATCACTATCTGCATAAAGCACCTCTCTGTAGAAATGTAACTGTCAGCCATAAGCTCTTCAATACAAAAATGTCTCAGTTTCCATAGAAACTAACTTGAATCATCCTTCCTGTATCCAGCCATTCTGCTACAACAGAGAATCAAGGCTGGCAGCAAAACTGTACCACAAAAAAACTCAAAATCCACCCCAACACCACACACTGGTAAGTATCACTGTATTACACAGATACTGGTCTTAACAGGGATGAGTACTTGTCCAGCTGTACTGTGCAATACCAGTAACAGCAGCAGGATGGGTTCAGGGTGTGCACCTTAACCCATCTGCTGGGAAGGATCACCATATACAACACAGATTGATTCTTAGGAAAGCAGGGCTGTTGTCAATCCCAGTAAGTGTATGCTGTAAGCCATATGAATTGCTACTTCCCAGAAGGTTCTTTATGGAACAGCACACAAGCACCTTGGTGTAACAGCTGCTCTGTGCTTAAAAATTCAGGTAGGACAGATCACTGTGTCCTTTTCTACAACGTCTTTAGCTTCTCTTTTCCTTGTTCTAGTTAAGCTACTCTATTCCTATACACTGTGTTCTTAAAAGAATAAGGATTTTCAGCAACCACAAGACCAAACCAGTGTATCAGTCTGTCAGCATTTGAATAATGGAGCCACAATGCTTTCCCTCAGTTCCTCCTGTGCCAATGCCAACCTCCTTAGTCAGACACCACATATTTTTACTGTGAAAGAATTACAGAATCCCATAATGGTCAGCATTGGAAAGGACCTCTGAAGATTATCTCGTCCAATCCCCTGCTAGGGCAGGCTCACCTACAGCAGATCACACAGGAACACATCCAGCCAGATTTTGAGTGTCCAGAAAGGTAAAGTCCACAATCTCTCTAAGCAGCCTGTTCCCAAAGTGAGTATTCCGTCACTGGTCAGAGTGGGGGCTTTGTTAGAAAACCCTTTTTGTGTACAGATAAGCAGTTACTTCAATTGAATAATCAGAAGCCTCACTCAGACTTGTACTTCCTCATATGAGTAATCTGCATAAGCATGTTGTAGTAATGGAAGTTGAATGCAAGACCATCTCACAGAGCTATCAGCAAGCCAGTGAGATGCTGTAGCTTCCACTGTGTCTATAGCTAATTACAAGAGACCACTAGTGATACAGTGAACTGTGAATATAATACAGTAAATAGAAGAAAATAATTTTCTTCATGTTTCCTTATCGGCAAGGCATGACACCTTCCTCCTGGTTCCTAAATGGAATCCAGACACAGAGTATAGAGAATTTCATTCTTTTGAAAAGAGCAGCCTTGTCTCTAGGTTCTTCTCAGTGTTTTGCCATTTATGGGGTATTTTTTGCTTTGTTTTTTCAACTCCTTGAAGTGACCAAACAGGGCATATCTTCCTATATTAGCATCGCCTAAGATAAATTAACATTTCCTAACATTAATTACAGCATTAACCCACATCCTCTAAAATACAAATGCAGACTAGCTTCTCTGTGTCCTGAAATACAGTAAACACCTAAGAAAGTCTCAAGTCTGGTTTTTCTCTGCATTTTTGCTATTGTTAAAAAAGTGTAGCAAAATTGTTCCTCATCTCTTCCAATTCAGGGTCACTGCTGCAGTACTCAGCCACTGAATCCCACTGTTAACAGCAGATCAGGAGCAAGAAACTTTCACAAGAGCATAAAAACAAACAAAAAGTATTGCTTGGATTTCTAGGAACTTGGCTCAGGCATACAGCAGGCTTCTTAGAAGCAAAAGAAGTCAGAGAACAGAGAAGCTTCAAGAACATCCTCTAAGCCACCTTCCAGTAAAATCTCAGGATCGAGGGACCTTAGCTGCATGTTTCAGGGACTGTGTGTGAATCTTAGCTAGCAAGGGCCTGCCTACACCTTCTTACACAGGGACAGATGGAGCAGCCTGTGAAGACAGTTTCTCAAGCCATAACAGCAAAGTTTGTGAGTGGTCAGGAAGGATAAACAGGAGGTTTTCTGCAGCATACAAGAAGCTGAACAAACCTGCTCTGTCTTTCCCTTCAGAGCTGTTCTGCTTGTACTGCATTAGCTATTTTTATAAAGGACAATAAAGATTAAGCAAGATAGAACCTTGAGGAGATGCAGTTAAATTATTTTCCTCTTAAAATGCACAGAGGTTATTCAATAATGTTCCTTGCCAGTTTTAAGACTGATAGACACTTAAAATGCATTACAAATCCTAGATCCATTAACACACTCCCCTCTGCTCAGTTGACACGCCACACATGAAACAGAACACTTTCGCTATTTGGGGTACTGGCCTCGGACAGTAACAAAGGCACAAAGCACATGAGAAGCAAAGCACGGTGCCAACACCAATACACCTCCCCAGCACATTTTTAGTCAGCATTTAGAACGATATTGAGAGAGATACACTAAACCATTAACTCATCAAGTGTACTGCATGTAATCCAGAACACCCAAATGCCAAAACCACCTCACTCTTCTTTCAAAGAAGTCCACCATACAGTGCCACTAACCCTGGTTTAACAACCACTCTTTTCCCACCCACCTAACCGAAGCTGCTCCTCATACAGCTATTAACAAAGCTGAGGCACTCAGCAGTCAGCTAAGTGAACCTTGCTGGCTATCCTCCACAAGTCTTCCTTGTCTTAAAGGTCTTGGCTACCAGATCCTAAGACTATTGTGGTATAAGACAAGAGATTTTGCTCAGCTTTTGGCTCCAAAAAGAGGACTTAACCATGTATGTCAGTCAGACATCATGGATTAATACCATACTCACCTCTGTAAGTAGGCAATGAATCATAAAAATCATAGAGGTGAGAATTTTTCTAGTTACCACTGGTTAAACCTACGAAAGGTGGTGTGCTTGCTTGTTTTTCCACAGCAGCACCAGTATTCAGCGTACACACCCCAAACTGGTTAGCAGCACATAACTGCAGATGGCAGAACAGTCACAGGCAGCTGGAGAGTGGTGAATTCCTCGATCATACTGTCTTGTGCTCCAAATGCACATGGCAGCTACTGTGGTGTTGTGCATGCATGAGTAACCACCCTGAGGACAGGCCAGCCCACCAGTAACTGCCAAGATGTAATTGAAGGGCAGAAGCTGAGAAGAAGCAGGACTGCCAACATTCAGAAAACATAGAAAAAGACCTGTTTACGAGCCAAAAGTCAGCTGTGGAGGATGGTTCAGTTGCACTCTGAGCATCTCTAACCGCCCTGGGCTTAGCACACAGCTGCTGGAAGGGCTGGTTTGTTCAGCTACTGCTAACAGTTGTGGGAGAATTCAAGTCTGTATCTACTGATATTAACTCCCTAAGTATCTCTAAGACAGATCCATTTGTCACTGATAGGTCTGCAGATAACTAATGTTCAGACAGCCTTCAGAATCCCTAAATTGTTAATCTTTTGTCCTTTTTTTTTTATTTATTTACTGTCTTACATGATAACATGCACTTTTCCTTGTTCCAGTTACCATATCTGCAAGATGGCATCCTTTCTGGGCTTTACCTGCTGAAATTTCACACACTTTCTGTTCCTTTAAGATTATTTGGGTACAGAATGTATTCTGAATAGCAATTGTTTAGAGTGATACTAAATCTACCTAGAGGCTTGAGATGATAATACAGGTTTCCCATGTATATTCCCTTCTCTGAAAACCACTTCTGCATTTCTTTATTAACTCTTGCTACACACATTCAATGGCTAGTGTAGCTTTAGTATTTCTCATTCCAATTTACCTTCCCTTCCATAAAAACAGAATTAATTTTTTACATCTACTTGTGCTTTTTGATGCAGTGATTTTACTTCTGATACAGCTCTCTGAGTAGCCGAAAAGATGGAACCTTTTTTGAGCATTGACCACATAAACTCTGTTAATGTGTATCTCAACCTGTTCTTCATTTGGACCACATCTCACCCTACTTCAGTTATTCCCTTCTAGTGAAATGCAAAATTTCTGCTCAACACCTAGTAACACACCTTCAACTAGCCTTTCTTACTATTTATCTCCCTTGTCTCAATCCATCCCTTTTAATAGTCCCCAGGAGCAAAGCAGATGACACAGTAATGTTTTGTCTGCTTCAAAAGCACTAATTTCTAGGAAAAGCATCTACCTGTCACGAAAAATAATCCATTAGTCTTCTCTTCAGATGATGATGGATAGCTTCCCCCATATAATCAACCTGAATGTGCTCCCTAAAGGCTGTCTCACCAAAGATCCTCCACTGAGCTGGTTGTCTTGCTTTTGCAGACAAAC
Organism: Upupa epops; assembly: GCA_013397515.1. NCBI lineage: Eukaryota > Metazoa > Chordata > Aves > Bucerotiformes > Upupidae > Upupa > Upupa epops. Next base: position 161,430 of record VZRI01000977.1, on the reverse strand, counting down.
TTATTTACCACTGACTTTTCTTCTGTTTTGGACAGTGTATGGTAACTTCCCTCAGGCAGAACAATAAATATTTTCATAATCCTTGGTGTCATCCAGATAGTTCTTTCCTCACCAACCATGTCCCTTATGGTACCTGGAGAGATTACCAGTGCTCTCGGTGGCTGGCACAATTAAACAGTGGTTCTGTTTCTTCATTGTTCCTTTGGATTTGCTGGGTTTGTTCTGATTTTGCTTGTAACACTTTCCTGACTCCTGGTAACCCTTGTGCCATTAAACTATTCTCCAGGCTGCTTGTGCAGAGGCTTTTTCTTAAGCAGCCATATCAGATAGGTTATTTCCCTTTGTTAATGTGTTGGGTTTTTTAATGCGCTCTGACAACTGGATAGAGTGTATGAGTTCTAGCTGCTACAATTTCTGACATTCTTTAAAGACAATGGAAAGGGTGAATTACACCATGGAAGAAGAGGACTCATGAGATTTTGAGAGCTTAACCATACATGAAACACAGTTACTTTCAGTTGCCTTTTTACTGGCTTACAGAGTCCCTATGTGCCATAGGGGACTTTCCTACTTTGTCAGTAGCAGCCCTAGACAAGGTACAGGATAGCAATCTACGGTGCCTACACTAGAGGAAATACCCTGACAGCAAAGTCAAAAATGGTTGTCCATGCTAGCACAACGTCATCATGATAAAGAAACTCACTTTGAAGAGCTACAGTTTGATAACGGTGTTTTATAGAATGATAGTTGGAAATGTGCTCAGCTAAGGAAAATGACATAGCAGAGGCAGGGAGAGATGACAGCTTCCAGATTTGGCACTAAAATATCAAGAGAAAAATGGAAAGTGTTGTTTATATTTCAGCAGAAATATCAGAGGATAATAAGCAGTTTGGAATTTGGCAAAAAAATTAGTCCATTCTTCACTATAAATTACACAGATATGCAAAAGAAACAAGGGCTTCTGGTTATGGGTTGAGAAGTGAGACTCTTGCAAGGAGTAAAACCATATCCCCACATGCTTCATGCTCTTGGACTGATAACCCAAGAGTCCGAACACTTGTTTGAAGAACCGTCTTCGCCACTTCTGTGTGCTGATGTACACCTGACTATTTCCAATGTCATCACTTGGAATAATTTCTTCATGGTAAAGCTGTCTCCTCATTGACTGAAGAGTTGGTTTTGATTTATTTTTGGTCACAGGTGGGGGTCAGAGAACCATTTGTAAAGCAAAAGGTACAAACCTTTGCTGGTTCTGTTGTCTCACAGATTTCATTCTGCTACAGCTGGTGGCTGAGCATTTCTGCCTGGGATGGCGGAGGATCAGGAGCTGACTCAGCCACACAAAGCTCAACTGGAGCCCTCCCTTCAGCAGCACACCAGCAACACATACCGCAGTGCAGAGCACTCTCAGTCCTTGCTCAGTGGCTTGGTATCTCTCCGAGACAGCAGCATCCTCTTCGATGTAGTTCTGGTAGTGGAAGAGAAACCTATTGAGGCTCATCGCATACTTCTAGCTGCATCCTGTGACTATTTCAGGTACACTTCAGTACAGCAGTAACAAGCATGTGTCTGAATGTTACTCAAACCTGGAACATCCAAATCTCTCTGCTTCTGGGTGTACAATGAGGCTCATAAGATGGAGCTGAATGTGTTGCAAAGTATTAAGTATGGCTTTATTCATCTCCCTATTATTTCTCTACAGAAATAAAGCTCTTGTTCCCGTGCACTGAGTTTACCTCCACTAAATTCACTACTTGGAGGTCTATAAAGACAAGAAACTACCCGAACAGGTGTCTTCTGCATAAATGCGCTCTGGGTGGCTTAAAATTTATCTTCAACATTGTAAGACTTTGCCCATTGTGGTGATCCTTTCATAATACATCTCAATTCACTGGAAGTGGGTCCCTCTGTTATGTGTCGATAGTGCAATTAGCTGTCCATTTTCATAAAGCAAACAAATCCCAAGGCAAACCAGAAAAACTTCTAGCTGGGGGACGAACCATACTAGCTCAGAAAAAAATTCCTACAGTCCCAAGTTCCTTAATTTTCCCTCTTCCCCCACACTCAGAGTAGCTGCCTCCACCCACTGACTATCCATATGTATTTGGTCTGTACTCAAGCCCTTCAGCTGTGAGTTGTACCTTTCAGATTACTCCTACTTTACTGCAGAATATAGAGTATTAGGGTTTTTTTGTCCTAGAAGCCTGTACTCTGTATCACTGGTATAGAGAAGAGGTAATCCCATGCAAGTGTCTGTCTAGGTTTCTATCTTTTTGATTTTTAGTGTTCCAAGGACAACAACTTCAACTGAAATCTGCCATAGCATGTGCCATTGTCTTTTACAGAGGAATGTTTGCAGGAGGCCTGAGAGAGATGGAACAAGAAGAAGTCCATATTCATGGCATCACCTACAATGCAATGTGTAAAATCTTGAACTTCATCTACACTTCTGAGCTGGAACTCAGTGTGAACAGTGTACAGGAAACCTTAGCTGCAGCCTGTCAGCTTCAGGTGAGGTACCAGGAAGTGTGACAATAAAGCAAGAAAGAAAAGCAACAATGAAAGAAACAGTAAACATTAACAGCTGGTTAGATAGAGGGTTAGGGGGTGAATAAGAGCATGGGTTTGATGAGAAGAATTTCTTTGCTGTATCCACTGGACCTAACTGTGGAGGGTAAGAACAATGAATGTGCATTTGCACATCTGATTTGTGCCAATGATTTTTACTTACAAACATTTACTACTTCAGGATCTTCCCCAGATTGAGCCCCTAGGCACATAACCTCCCCATAGTCCATCACTACAGGAAATTCTACCGCTATGGTTTCTGCACTAAGTGCAGAGTTCATGTGTCTTTATATACTTTTTGCTCCATTTTCCCCCATGACAACTATTGCTTAAGGCTCTGGTGCTAAACCTTAAACTTTCTGAGTGCCTGTCCACTGTCCCGTCAGTATGCTGTGGCTAGAAAATCTTATATTCATCTGCATAATCACATTGAGTTATTTTTCTCTAGAGAAAGGTGAATTGGGTGCAAGTGAACATGGTAAGAAGACTGCTTTGCAGTCACCCCAGGCTTTTGTTGCCTATCTCTTCAGTGTGAGGCAAGTGGTGTCTGAATGCAAAAATAACTCTCTTGCAGATTCCAGAAGTCATTAAGTTCTGTTGTGATTTTCTCATGTCCTGGGTAGACGAAGAGAACATCCTTGATGTATACAGACTAGCTGACCATTACGACTTGAGACATTTGAGTGATCAGCTGGACTCCTACATTTTGAAGAATTTTGCAGCTTTCTCAAGGACACAAGTGTACCGACAGCTACCCTTGCAGAAGGTCTACTCCCTTCTCAGCAGCAACCGTTTGGAGGTTAACTATGAGTTTGAAGTTTATGATGGAGCACTTTTTTATCATTATTCTCCAGAGCAACTGGAGACGGATCAGGTCTCCCTGATGGAGCCCCTTAAGCTACTTGAGACAGTTCGTTTTCCTCTGATGGAACCCCAGATCCTGCAGAGGCTTCATGACAAATTAAGTCCGTGTCCTTTAAAAGACACGGTTGCAGATGCATTAATGTACCACAAGAATGAATGTCTTCAGCCAATGCTTCAGAGCTCCCAGACACAGCTGAGATCAGAGTTCCAGTGTGTAGTGGGATTTGGAGGGATGCATTCTACTCCATCCATTGTCCTCAGTGATCAAGCCAAGTATCTGAACCCTTTGTTGGGAGAGTGGAGGCACTTTACTGCTGCACTAGCCCCCAGAATGTCCAACCAAGGGATTGCTGTTCTCAATAATTTTGTATATTTAATTGGCGGAGACAACAATGTAAGTGGTTTTCGAGCTGAGTCAAGGTGTTGGAGGTAAGATAAGGATAATCCTGCTACTATTTTCATTACCACCCTCTTGTTCATTTCAGAGTCAGTAAGCCAGTGGCACAGTCTGTGCACTTGCTAGACAAAAGATGAGTAACTAATCAGGGAACTCACTGAAAAAAAACACAAGTGAAAAATGAGCCTCATAGTAACAGGAAGGTTCTGCAGTGCTTGTGGGACAAAGCCAGCCTGACAGGCTAGAAACAGCTTCTCCTTCAAGAGTGTTATGTGTGCTACTTTCTGCCTTGTTGGAAGTGGGAAAGCATTAAAGGTGTGGGAAGCAGTAGTGAACCTAGTACCCTAGACAATGTGGATGCTCTTGAACTAGGATTTTCTAGAAGTCATCTGTGGGTAGTTTTGATCCCAATGCAACTGGGTTTCACTACCTGAAAGGGCTTTTAAATAAAATGTTACTACGATTGATTTTCAAGAGTTCGTGTGCACAGTGACAGCCCCCCAGGGTTCTCTTATTTCTTCTGTGACAAGGAAAAGAGCAGGAAGCATCTGCTTTAGACTTTCATGCCCATTACATTATAAAAAAAACAGATACAAACACTTTAGTCTTTACATTGTGGTAGTTTATCTAGTTTTAGCTGAGGTGCTTTTTGCACAGTTTGACTTGTTTTGTCTGTAACTAAAATGTCCAGACCAGTCAGATAGCTGAAGGTGAGTCATGAGGTTTACTTTGAGCAGTAGATATTTGAGGGAAAGAATCAGACAAGCCACCACATACTTATGTCCCTGTTAGACTCCTGAAGATTCAGATTCAGTCTTTGTGCTAGTTTTAGACTGTTTTACCTTGAAAAGTGTTTGCGCACAAGCAGAGATTTTGATATATAACCTGACAGCAATGCATAAGATCATGGAAAACCTAGGCTTTTATAGCATGATTATGTCTGCTAAATACATCTTCTAAAAATGGAATAAAACAACTTTGCTAATAATATAATGCTGACAAGACCACATTTCACTGCACTTACAGCTGAGCTCAATTTCAGCCAGAGACAGTACAGTAACTCACATCTGTGGTGCTGTCTGGTATTCCAACAATGATTCTGTGGCTGTATGAATAATTTTCTTTGATCCCATTCTTCTATAAGGTATGACCCACGACACAATAGATGGTTCCAGATCCAGTCCCTACAGCAAGAGCATGCTGACCTCAGTGTTTGTGTTGTGGACAACTATATATATGCTGTCGCAGGCCGAGATTACCATGAAGACTTGAGAGAAGTAGAGAGGTATGACCCTAAAAGCAACACTTGGGAATACGTGGCACCTCTGAAGAAGGAGGTAAGGAATGCATTAGCCACATACACTCTTACAGTTCTCCAAGTCCCAGTTTGATCTTTTGAAATGCTTTTCTTATGTGTAGCTTTAAAATTGCAGATATTCAGAGAGAAGATAGTAGCTTTTGTGTATGGTATAAATTAATATCAAGGAAGGAGAATAATAATGAATGTAAATTATATTTTTAGGTTAAATGCTTTTCTTTCCTTGTTGTTTTTCCTTGCACCATTATTGTGTTAATCTTTAAAACCATTGAAAATTGAGTACATAACCCCTGGGGAAGTTTGCATTCCTTCTAGGCAGGTAAACTATAAGCCAGAGTAGTACCTGCCTCTTGCAGTCCTGACAACACGATTTACTCCTGAATGAGTGAAGAATGACACTCCATTAATGTCTATTCCATACTTGGAAATCGGGAAAATACATAAATCCAGACCCCAATCTCTTGCTTTCCCATGTGCAATATAGGTATACGCACATGCGGGAGCGGCACTGGATGGGAAGATGTATATTACTTGTGGGCGGAGAGGAGAAGACTATTTGAAGGAACTACAATGTTATGACCCAAAGACTGACCACTGGGAGGCTTTAGCAGATGGTCCAGTGAGACGTGCTTGGCATGGTATGGCTGCACTGCTGGGAAAGCTCTATGTAATTGGAGGAAGCAACAATGATTCTGGCTACAGAAGGGATGTTCAGCAGGTGAGAGCATGTCACACCTGTGTCTTTCCTGGAAGACTGTTTCTTACAGTTTCTTGCTCTCTGGCATTTCTTTCTCCTCCTAAGTATGGGAATAAAATTGTCTGCCCAGCAACAGTTACTGCACCAGCCCTCTCCTAGTCAATGCAGCACTTGCAATGATTTATTTACTGCTCTCTGTCTCAAACACATTGTCTAACCCACAAAGCATTAAAGCTCCAGCATGTGGAACTCTTATAAATTTTAAAACATCTTTGATGAATAACATTCATGACATGCAAATACCCACTAAGTAGCACGTCAACTAAATTTACTTTGTCTTCTCATATGTATGTTTTTCTAAGTAAATGACTTTTCAATTACCAATGTCTTAATTGCAGGACAGAATTGGTAAGGAGAAGGTTGGATGTCAGTTGTATAGTGCAATTAAATGTACAGTACCTGATGATAAGTGGTGGCTGGAGAGAATTCTCTTGAGTCTTACTCCAGCTTCTAGAACTGCTAACAACATGAAAAGAAGACACAAAAAGTTACTGCTCTTATCAAGCCAATGAAGATGGCAGAATTAAACCTAGTGAAAAGTGTATCTGAATACAAATAAAAGCAGCCAAGTAGATACCCAGTGAAATCTAAAACTTCCCAACATATGGTGTAGAGACGGCTTAGCAGATTTGTTACATTTATACATTCCAGCTTATTTTTTAACTAATGCAAACAGATGTGTTATGTCAGAGCTTACATTAGCATGTCCCTGTCTCTTTCACTTTTATGTACATTTTTAGAATGACATACAGCTGTTAATCCAGCAGCAGGGTCAGAAGTTGTGATTCAAAGATACATGGCAATTATTCAGTTTTCTGCTGAGTACTGTACTTCTGCTACTTAGTGACATGCTCTTTGCATTATCAACACTCCGTCAAAAGACTGATGATGTCACATGGCTTCCTAAATTGTTTGCCATATGGCTGGGTTCTTTCACTAAACTATGTTTGATTTTGGCTAATGTCTTTTTTTACAGGTCGCCTGCTATAGGCCAAGCACTGATCAGTGGACAAATGTAAGTCCACTTCCTGCAGGACACGGAGAGCCAGGTATTGCTGTCTTAGACAACAGGATCTATGTGTTGGGAGGCAGGTCCCACAACAGAGGGATTCGCATGGACTACGTCCACATTTATGATGCAGAGAGAGACTGCTGGGAGGAAGGACCCCAGCTGGAGGATGATATTTCTGGGATGGCTGCCTGCGTCCTCACTTTGCCCAGGGCAATTTTAATGGAAACAGAGAAATGGTTCTCAGAATGGCATGCAGACCGGATGAAGTATCACCTTGACTTTCCGTCAGAAGTGATGAGTGTATCAGACTGGGAGGAATTTGACAATTCAAGTGAAGATTAGGAAATTTTAATATTTATTTTTTGCCAGTGAATGAGGAAATTAAGGCTTGGAGAAAAGTACTTAGAGATTTTATATGTTTTTCTTATATATATTATTCAGTATTTAAAGATTTGAAAAATAAGTGTTCTGCACAAAATGCCATCCACTGTCTATCTGCCCATCTGCAAGTGTTCTGCACAAAATGCCACTTACATTCTGTATCGTCCCGCCTGCTAGGAAACAGCATCTTAAAAGTAACCACAGAACTGCCATTTTGCCCCAGTGTAAGTATAGAGGTTCTTCTGCTTTGAAGGCAACTTTTCTCAATCTCAGCATAGACAGAAATAAAAGGCAGATAAGACTCAGCTTGACTAGCTTCTTTCCTTCCAGCTTTTCGCTTGAAATAGCTTTATGAGATTTTTTCTTTTTTGCTTTTATTTTTGGAAATAAAACTTCCTAGCCAGCTTAACACAGGAAGGTAACGTCTAGTATCTCCCTCCTGTGTCAGGTGTGAGATAACTAGGTTGGTTTTTCAGCAAGAGTGAACGTAAAAAAACAGGAAAACTAGCAAGAAAGTCTAAACCTTCATCTCGTCTGGGCATGCAGCCATCTTTGTAGCTGGGCTAGAGTCTGTGAACTGACACCCACTCATGAACTTCCATATTGCAAGTTCTGTCAGCACAGTGGAAAGAAGATGACTAGAAAAAATTCTCTGTACAGAGTATGGCAATCTCAATGTTCACCTGTCAGATACATTTGTTGACAAGTATAAATGAATAAATCCTTGTCAGAACTTTTTTCTAACTAGTGTCTCAGTTTTATTAACCCTGATGCGGAGTCTGAGAGTTAGTGAGTTTAATGAGATCCAGCTTGGTAGAGCAGGGATTTTGATTGGGCTTGATCTCAAGGGTATTTTCCAACCTGAATGACTCTATGATTCTGCAATAGCATCAGTGAAGTTACACCAACTCGTGAGATGAGCTATTTCTTCCATTCTTTTGACATATCCTTTAGAAGGGGATAGAGGGCAGAGATGGGTTTGCCATTGCATTAAAAAAACCAAGGTATTAAGCAGATAACTAGAAGTATTAAAGATTACACTGGTATAAGGCCCTGCAGTAGCTGAACTAACACCAGGAATGTAATACAGATTTACTACTGCTCAGAGAGATAAGGCATAGTAAATTCTTCCTTCACGAGGCATTAAAGTAACTGTCCTTTTGACTGTCTTCTTATTTAACATCAATTTAGAGGCTGATGTAAAGGCTGAACCAGAGTGATACCTGAACAGTGTGGGATCCTTCTTCGTGGAGGGGTGGGAAGTAATCACTGTCACCAGACAATCATGACAAAGTACCAAAACTGTTTAAACCTTGTAGCAATAAAAGGGTTGCAGGAGAAGGGCAAAACCAAGGAGACTTTCAGAATGAGATGATGCCACTCAAGTATTACCACATTGTGACAAACATTGCACATTACCATGCTACTGTAGCAAAATGGAAGTTCCTGGATGTTGCCATCAGCCAGGCATACTCTGTTCATGGAAATAAAGATTATTTCAAAATGGACCTTGATGACTCTGCATCAGTAGACCAGGCCTCTGGAAAAAATTCAGTAGTATGAGCACAGTTCTTTTAATAAGCTCACAGGTTTTTCTTGGTAAGAGGAAGGTTTGTTGGATATTTTTTCTCCACTATACTCAGTTTTCACCTCAATCTCTGAACGTTTGCCAACTGGAAAATAAAAGATATGTCCTAGTAACCGCAGGAAACCCTGGTTATGAGAAAATCTTTTTGGTAATGAATTGTGAACTGCACATGGAGTCTGGAAATAGAGACTTTAAATTAGGCTGCAATGTTGGGAGACTGACAAACATTCCTATTTTGCCTACAGTTACTTTTAATGTGTAGGATTTAAATGTAGCCCTCAGATGTAAGGACAGATTTCTCAGACCTGTCCATGACTAGAATCACTCCTTCCAGACTGCAAGCGTTGCAGTGGCAATTTGTTTTGTCTACTGAAAACCAGTGATGCAAGACTTTTAGTGGCCCAGGTCATATTCTACACCGAGGTGTTGTAAGCAAACACAGACATCTAACTCAAGTCTAATGCTTGCAGTGCACTTTCCATTGTAACTAGTACTTCTCCACAGACCAGTGACACCCAATATTATGTAAGTGAAAATACTATTTCAGTAGTTCATTGTCTGCTTCTTTTCCTATATATACCACTAGAGGGTATTACTTACTGTTACAGATAAGCAAGCTGATGGGTGTAATCTAATACTTAGACTACACCGGAGAAGACAAGACATTAAATGAGTAACTGAAGCTAGAGAAACATCCTTGGAAGACTCATAGATTGGAGGTTTTTTCAGCTTCTACCATATCCCTCCTTCTATATTTGAATGCTGACTTTTAGATAGCCAAGTGACTTAGTTTTCCATTTATCAGTATATGTAATTCGGTGATTGCATCACTTATTAAATGGTGCAGCTGGATGCTGTGCAAAGCAAATCAATAAAAGGTTTAGAATGCCAATACAAGGAAATTGCTTTAAAATGGATCATCTACATTAAATAAAATAATGCTGCAATTTTTTCTCTGTTTTTTTAGTTACTGGCAGAATACCCCTAAATTACATAAATTAAATCTAAGGGCAGGTATGATTTATTTTGAAAAAAATGAAACTTCTGTTACTTTTACCCCCAAAATTTCATCTGAGCATAATGTGGCTCTCTAAAGTTATGGTATGCACTATCTTACTTGCATGTATTTTGTTTGGACAACAAAATGAGAATTGAGCTTAGCTCTGGCCATCCTCATCGTTTAGCAATAGCTCAGTTTAGCCCTTTTCAAACAGGTTAAACAATAATAGCTTTACTTTAAAACTGGCAACTTTATCTAACTAGGTGGATATAAACCACTTTCTTCTTGTTTACTACAGTTACCTATAGTAAGAAATTTCAGAAGAGATAACAGATGGCTACACTGAGCTATAATTATTATTGATCAGAACTTAGCCTTCAAAAACCCCACTTAATCTTTGTGTTACCTATAAGAAAATATGGATGTGTGGGGATTTTAGGCTGATTCCTTATTTTTTATTTCCAGATTCTCTGATCTAAATGTGTCACTCTTGTATTAGGTATTTTTTACAGCAAGTTCTCAGAAACACTCTAGCACAAACCATTGTGGACAGATGGACAATAAACTAAGAATACTTTAAGTTACTTCTGGTCTGACAAAGAATAGCCAAACAACTCTTCCAGAACCAAGTGATCAGAGTACCAACACTTATGCTGCTGGTACATTAGGAAGTCCACAACAATAATAAGTCAGGTTTCTTGATGATTTATCCTGCTATTTCCTGCCACCATAGAGGTAAAGCTGTATAGGCATATTTGCTAGATTTGCAATTAGTGGACTTGCATCCTGAAGTAATTCAGGCTTCTACATTTGGAGAAGTGATTGTGATTGCTTCAGTTTTTGTTTCATAACTGCTTTCACTACTGTATTTATTCTCCAGCTGTCTACCTCCAAATCCAACACATCCTTTCCCATTTCCTCATGGTTTAAATTGGGGTCATTAATTTTGCATTAAAAGCGGACCATGTACTTGATTTAAAACAAATAAGGATTCTTATTCTATACCCTTGACAGAAATGCACTTCTTACTTAGGGACCAGCCACATGTACAATCTATTTGGCATTCAGCCCAACTGATGGAGTCAGAAGCTTCTGGCAAAAGGAAGAAGGAGCAGCTGGGCACAGGGAAAGAGGAATGGAACCTTCTCAAGGGAATATTCTGCCAACTGAGTTTTTATTTCATAAGTAGCTGATGCACTGAGTTCCCCACCTCCTCAGTTGTGCTGCAATTATTTGTCCATGCTCTGAAAGTGAAAGCTGCCAACAGGTAAGAGAATGAGCATAAGGTAAGAGCATAAATGTACTTATATCTAATAAAAAGGTAAAGTGGTACTGAACTTTAACCACTGGTCCCAAACAAAATGCAGTTGTAGGGATGTAGTATCCCTGGTATAATTTGCTGTAGTCCAAGAAGCCAAAGCCCAGTCTTAACATTAATGAACTTGAACATGTCAGCGTTTTTTCATATGTAAGTAGAATGTGGAATTTTTTTACCTAGATCTGGACTAGTTGAACCACAGTTACTCAAAGCAAGGGGGGAATTACCTGAAGGATGCACACAGTGTGCATGAATACAAGCTCTGAACAGCTTCCAAAAACCTCTCTGTGCCTTTGAATCCTCTCTGGATGGGGTGGTGGGTGTGTTCATCCTCAATATCAGTCCAGCCCCATGTGCAAAACCTGGTTCATAATGAAATACTATTTATTCCTGACATGCGTCAACTGTTTTGAGATGTAGTATTATCCATACAAAATGGGGGCAAAATCACTTAATGTATCAAGTACATATTTGACCTACTACATTTTATTTTTATTAAAACAAAAAATGTAATTAAATAAAATCAAGCAATAGGATTTTTTATTTTCCTTTTATATACCATGATATTTATCTGCTGTTAACTTACTACTTTTGTAATTATTTTAAGCATTCTTTAGCATGTTACTGCAAGTCTAGGCACTATCTTTTCAGGTGTATTTCAGCTGTGGTCAAAGAGAAAACAATCCAAACAGACACATTGGACAAAAATGACAGAAGAAAACACAATAACCTCCACGATCTATTGTAGTCCGTCTACACATCTAAAACTGACTCTTATTGGCAGATAAAAACACTTACACAAGTAGGAATAGATCAAAGGTACAGCTTCTGAGTAAGCTTCTCTAGCAATAGATGAAATATTTTTTGATAGATGTGAATGCTGTTATTCATCACTGGGTCTACCGTTTTGCTAATATTACTGTACACAACTAAACAGCTGCTGTTTTCCACCCAGGAGATAGCTGTATTTTAGAGGCTCATAAAGTGATACCTGTACATGTATTCAGAACCTACTTTAAGATCCTTTCATGTTAGCAATGTAGATGGCTTTGCCTGAAACATGAAAATGATACTCTATGAGTCTTCTACTTTGCGTTATTTGAATACTGCTACACATCTACAGAGACAGAGCCTGTATGTTCCAGTCCAATCATCTCAGTTGGCACTAGCTGCCAATATAAGAATTACAAAGAGAACAAAAAATGACCACATTGTGACAGCTTTCAGAAAAGGCAGTGCATCAAAGGAAGATGGCAAAGCTGAAGTAAGACTGCACAACACTCCACTTCAAACACCTTAAATATTTTTCAACGTTTTGAATTGTTTTGCTTTCAAGTGCTGCTTCATTTCATGTTGCCAGCCCCAAAGCAAAATAAAATAAAAAAAAAAAACAAATCAAAAGCATAAATGGAACAGTCATGAGGTTGAGCTAAAAATCACACTATTTGCAAAGGTTTCTAGTACATCAGAGGAATTAGAGCAGTTTTGGTGAGTCCTTGCCTATTGCAGCAGAAGACGCTGACTGCCACTGCCAACCCTCCCAAATGGGAGCTAAGACCACGCAAAGCTGCTGGTCTGAGGTCACCAAGCGCCAACCTCCTCTAACCCACCATGTGCCAAGCACTCGCCCAGCCCTTGCCCGTGGGGCTGCTGAGTCCTTTCCGGGACTTCCTTCCTCTTCAGTAGCTGCAACACCAACACCAACCATGTTTACTCCCCCCATCTTTGCTCAACCATCATTACCTTTGCCCGCGCCACGCATGGCTTTGACCCCATTTTCTGGGAACAAGGCTATGGAGACAGGAAACTGTCTCCAAAGGACGTTATCTCGAGATCAGAGGCAGCTGCGACAGGGGTCTGTTTTATTCCTGAAAAAACGAATCAATAAAACCAAGTAGACCTCACAGACGGTTATCTCTGTCTCCACACTTGCTGCGGGCAGGATGCCTGGCTGGGGTAGCCCTGGGTAGGGCAGCAGGATCCTCGGAAAGAAGAGAAAGCTATGAGGCAAGAGGATGGGCTGGGAGGGATGGGGAGAAGGTCCACTGGCGGGTCCCCATCAGGAATCCAGTTTAATCCAGGCTGTCCAAAGCGCAGGGCGCAGTGCGGTAAATCGTGCCCGCACCACCCTAGGACAGCTGCATGAAGGGGGAGTGCTGCTCCCCAAAGGGCTGCAGGAGACGCCCCAACCCACCTAACTCGACACCCCACGGGGCCGCTCACGCTCAGTCACCCCCAAATGGCGGTTCTCCTCTGGCCGCCTGCGTTGGGGATAGATTCAACTGTCACAGCCCGGACGGACCAGGGAAGACGAATCCTTCCTCTCTTCCTCCTTCCCCCTCCGAGGGCACAACTCGGTGCACAGAGATTCTCCACAGCTCCCCCAACTCTGATGCGAGCCCGCCCCGGACTCCCCTTGGCCACGGCCACCGCGCCTGCGCGGGGCGGTGTCTCCGGAGCGCCGCTACCGCCCGGCTCCGCCGCCATTTTGGTGCTCAGCTCCGAGCGGGGAGGGAACCTACAGGAGAAAGCAGGAGCACAGCGCCTCTATCTCCCCCGCCCCCTCCCCGTCAGGCTCCAAGACACCGTATCGGCCTCCCTTCGCCACCTTCTCGGGCCGCTCGTCCTTGTCAGCTGCCGTCGCGTTTCGCCACCCGCCCAGCCGGCCCTGCGGGAGGCGGGAAGGATGGCCCGCACACCCCGCCGCTGAGGGTCACTCGGGGCCCTGACCGCCGCCTTTGGCCGGCTCCACCCCGGCCGCTCTTCGGCCCTTCATCTGCAGAGGCACGGAGCTCCCTTCTCCCCCTTTCCCTGAGCTCCCTCTCTCCGGGGTTGGGCACTGGCTACTTCCTTCTTGCCGGCCACCCGCTGCGCCTCCCAGGCCTCCGTGCCCAGGCCTTCCCTTCTCTGGGTCTCTTTCTCCGCGTGTGCCTTCGGGCTCTCCACCTTCCTCGCCCCGTCCCTTCTCTGCCCGGAGCCATGTCCTCCGCCGCTCGTTTCGATTCCTCGGACCGCTCCAGCTGGTACGTGGGCCCAGTGTCCCGGGTGGAGGCACAGACGCGGTTGCAAGGACAGCGACACGGCATGTTTCTGGTGCGGGACTCGTCCACCTGCCCGGGGGACTACGTGCTCTCAGTGTCCGAGAACTCTCGGGTTTCCCACTACATCATTAACTCCCTGCCCAACCGTCGCTTTAAGATAGGCGACCAGGAGTTCGAGCACCTGCCCGCTCTGCTGGAGTTCTACAAGATCCACTACCTGGACACCACCACCCTCATCGAGCCTGCGCCCAGGTGAGTGCCACCCTTTCTCCACCCCACGCACTGCTCTTTGCTCTAGGTGGCACATAGGGGTGGGTCTTAATCCAGCCTAGGAGCTCTAGGATCTTGGCTTTGAATGTAGGACCATGCTGTGTATACTAAAGGAAGCATTTTGTGTATACTGATTGGAACAGCAGCCCTTGCCACTCTGGGTCTCGGTGACCATTACAGGCTGCATTCTCTCAAATTATCCACATAATGTACAGGACTTGTCCTTAGAGTACATACAGGCACATGTGAAGGTACTATGTACGTGTCTACCACTGGCTATAATTGCCTCGAAAGAGGGTGTGGTCGTGCTTTGTGTCAGCCTTCTGGTATTGTCCTTCTGTTCCTAGAATGGTTGAGAAGCCGGTTCACAAGGCTCAGTGATTCAAGTATAGCCTCTGAGGCTGTCTCTGCATCCACACTGATTACAGTAGAACAGGCCTTTATGTGATTAGACTGCTTCACACAGTTAAGAGAGCTTTTATACATTCTTGGACAGCATTTCCCAAACTTAGGGGCATTCCCCCTCCCCAAAAAAAGTAAAACATTCTCTCAGATATGTTACGACACCATTCAACTGTATCTGCATACTCTGTGTACTACGCCAAGAAGTGCTATTCTAGGAGGATAGGAAAATGTGACTTGGCTATGAGCTCATTCTTTGTCCTGTTCCGGCATGGGACATACCTGCAACTTGCATCAGTAAACTGTTTCTCAAGAGCTCTAGAACATATTTCTTATTTTTAATTAATAAAGCTTTCCCCAGTATCTTCCTTAATAGCCTTTGGGCTTCCAAGATAGAATGAAGTTAAATAAAAGCTGGAAAAGTAGCAACATGTTAAATTCAAATTGGTTTGCTTCTAAACTGCAAATTTTGCAATTTTGTGGAATTTGTAGGAGGGAAGAATAAGTTTGAGGTGTATAGTCACAATTTCACCTTGGCCATAGGTCAGTTCTTCATGTCAATAGGTAAGTTGTCTAAGGTTGACCATAGCTTGTCAAGTTGAAAAACTCCAGTGGTCAAAAAAGTCTGTCAAGCTGATTGGGTGATATGAGGGATGTAACAGAAATCACTAGCTTCAAGAACTCTTTAAGTTGTTGAGAAGTCTTCTAGATTAGTGATTGTGCTGTTGCTAGAGAGATGAATAGATGGAGAAAAATCACTTTCATCATTGCAATAATGGGTAAATGGAGCTGCCCAGTGTTATGTGCATGCTTAAATCGGGGACAGCTGGGAGGAGGAAGAAGTCAATACCCAGGCAGTCTTTATGCTTATCTCCTCCTTAACTTGGATATTGTGCCTTTGTGGTTGTTAAAACGCAATCATTTATGTCAATGGCTCACTTGGCTTTTTCAAAACGCTTGAAAAATGTATGCAATGCCACTTACCCACTTGGTGTGATAGGAGTCATATGTTTATAAAATGGTTCACACAGAAGTGCCACTTTATTTTCAAGGTTTTGGTTGCATATTGTTATTCCATGTTAGGAAGACAGGTGGGACCTATCCTGCTGCAAACTGGCAATCTTTTTATAAAGGAACAAATGGGATTGACTTAGTGGTTTTCCTTAGCATGTTTTTTTCTAAGCTCTTATAGAAAAATCAGTTACACAGCTGATGGTTTGAATTTCTATTTGAAGGAGACCTCCTGCTGCAAGAGGGAGGATGAGATAGCAGTTCTGGAATTTAAAATTTATTTCTGGTTAATGGACTGAATTTAGAATAGAGGTGTACAACTGTGCTGCAGAATTGTTATTGTTAATTCTTACTTTTCTGGCATTTCCAGGGGAACATTGCAGCCAGGTGCTTGTGCTTTTGAACACTGTTTATTCCTTTGACTTCATTGCGAGCACTATGAAGAGATGGTTTTGCTGCTTTGCTTCAATAGTTTTTTGTATATTGTCATACAACACGTCTAGCTCTGGAAGATGATGTTTTAAACTTGTAAGCTGACTGGTCTAAGTTTTGTATTTGTTTTGTTATAATGGTGATTGTGATCATCACTGCAGATGTTCTTGAGCTCTTGCTTATGCAGAATGAACTGCTCTGTAAAGGATGTCCTCAGTTCTGGTTTTGGTGCAACAGGATGTCTTAAAGTAGTGTATATCTTTCTGTTTAGGGCTTCTGACATGTCTTGTGAAAAATCATAGGGATTGACTTCCATCATACTTTACAAGTAGAGAAAGAGAATCAAAGTAGGCTAATGACATGCATTTTTGCTATCATAGCTTAGATAAGTATCTGCTGTGCTCTGTCTGCATCAAGATTTCTGACAGCTGCTTTGACTAAGATCTATAACATTTATTATGAAAATAGGTTGCAGTCAAAATAGTTGTCTTTGATGTATTGGACAGATGATGAAAATAGTAATAAACAATGATGTGAATATATTCAAGGTAATATTACAGTTAATAAGGCGAATAAACAATTCTAGATGGTCACCTTTTTTTGGTTTGTACTCCATCCTTACCAGATGATGCAAATATTTCATATTGGCTTTTATGAAGCTGTCACTTTGACATTATTAGGTATTTAAGTATGCAGTAAAGATAAGTACTTTGAAGCTAGTAATTCTTCTGACATTACAACCCTTGGAGAGTTGGAGTTGTAAAAAGGAGTAGGGAGCTTAGTTCTGTATTACTGTCTCCTGAAAAACATGTGATCTATCATTCTTTTAAAGAAAGGAGTTTTCAGTATAAATGTGACTGGCTGTCCCCAAAAGTCTGCCTGTAAGCAGTAGAATTCAGTTAGAAAGGTACAAATCAGAGCACATTAGACTCCTAGCTTGAATTGGTGTTTAGCGTACCCTCCTTAGTTTAGTTTCCTTTTTCCACTGTGCTTCCTCAAACTCAGCATTTACAGTTACTGGATTCTTTAGAAGTAGATACTGAAGTTAAAAATGTAGATGTGGTGAACCAAAGAGGACTGTTTAGCTCTCCAAGAGCCCCTCTACTCCGGATCACCTAAATAATTCCTGGTTTTATGTGTTTATGTGACTACAGAATTAATTTTATTCTAGCCTAAGATAAGACAATCCAAAGCAGGTGGATGAAGATTTTACGTTCCTTTTGGGGAAGCCAGTTTGGGTATTTCAGTAATTACTTGAGAGTGTGAGTTAATTGTGAAGTGTCTCTGAGTACTGTCAAGCCAATACTTTTGTTACAAAGCTTTAAAACTGGTACTTAACTTTTTTACTGGAAATAAAAAACAACAGCTATTGTTTATACCAAATCTTTTTTAAATGTAGGTACCCAAGTCCACCAATGGGATCTGGATCTGCTCCTGCTACGTCCGCTGCAGAAGAAAATGTGGAGTATGTTCGGACTCTCTATGACTTCCCTGGCAATGACGCCGAGGATCTTCCATTTAAAAAGGGAGAGATACTGGTAATTGTAGAGAAGCCAGAAGAACAGTGGTGGAGTGCCAGAAACAAGGATGGTCGGATTGGGATGATTCCTGTTCCTTATGTAGAAAAGCTAGTCAGACCTCATGGGAAGCATGGAAACAGAAATCTCGACAATTACGGTATTCCAGAACCTGCCCACGCTTATGCTCAGCCCCAAACCGCAAGTCCCCTTCCCTTAGTATCTGGTGCACCTGGGGCAGTGATCAATCCTCTACCATTAACACAGAATGGACCAGTCTATGCCAAAGCTATCCAAAAGAGAGTACCCTGTGCTTATGACAAGACTGCGCTGGCATTAGAGGTAAGTTTTTTCATTGCATCTTAAGGTTTTCAATTGCTTTGTAAAATAAGAAATTAAACATTGTTAGGGGCAAAGCTGATATGGATTACTTCATATGGGGTCTACATATGCATGTGGAGGGACTAAGAAGTTATATTCTGAAGAAAGATCTACAAAAATTGCTTCATCTATACCACTTCCTTTGAGAAAAATGACCGTGTTACTTCAGGACTTGTATTTAAGCTCTGTTCTTGCCAGTTTAACAGTGCAAATATGTTACAAGGTTACTGCACTGTATATAAATCCTGCTGTGGAAGTGCTAGTGACTGGATGACTTTGCTACTTAAGCTAATCTTGGGGAAGAAAAGTTTCATTAGTCATTGCAGTATTCCAGATTGAGAATTGGCAGTAGCGTCTCTCAGAGAAAGGTAAGGGTTGCTGATGAACAGTCTCTCTGATCCTCAGCTATACTTAGAGATGCAATTGCACATCTAATTCTCAGAGAAAAAATCTGGGCAGAAATGTATCAGATGTACTTTAGTTCCTTTTATTTTGGTTTTCAAAACTGGAATTTGAGGAACTTTAAGACCTAAATTGAGGGTGAGATGAAAGACTACAGCGCAGTCTCTAAACTTGTATCGAACCTTTAATAAGCTCCTGTGCTTGCCAAAATATTTTGTGTTTTATTTTAATTAGAGCTGACTAAGATTTTAGAGCTTTATTTTTTAAAGGGTAAAGAATCCTTCTTACAATTCTAGTTTTAACTGGCATAGACAATGGATTGGAATAAGCTGTGTCCAGAACACTACAACAGTTATGTTTACAATTATTCTGAAGGTCTGTTAACCCATAGTTCAGAAGTGTGTCTCCTGAAAATGTGCTTGCCTCAAAGATGAAGTATTGTAGTACTTAGAATAAAAGGCAAAAATGCTAGGAAACAAGCAAGGAAAGCAATAGCATTTTAGTAAGTGAAATAATAGTGGCTTTAAAAAATCCTTTGAGCAAAAGCAGCAGGAAAGCTCAAATTATTTTGGAAGTTAAAACTGTTGTGTGCAGCTGATACTTGTGACTGAAATTTGAAAGGTGGTGTTTGTGACTTACAGTTATTGAGAAACTGCCCTAAGTAGTTTTCCCTCAGTATTTGTAAAACCCCTACTGGTGATTTCCCTTACCAAATTAAAAGTTAAGTACATATCACTGTGTTTTCTTTGACTCATATGGAATCCAACAGTTTTTGTGTGTGAAAATTATCCTAGAGAAAAGTGTAAATTCACTGCTAACTGCATTGTTCAGAAGATTTCTACTGAAACTACTCATACTTCTGAAAACATTGATAACAATGTGTTACGGGACATACTACCCTTGCTGTGCTGCAGGGTAGCAGAACTGCTAAAAGGATGGCACTCACAAACAGAATTTTACTATTTTAGTGACATAGTTAAACTCATGATTTTATATAAGGAGGATTAATTCTTTTAAGAACAATTACCTGAATTTGGTTTGGCATATTTGTCTTCCCATGTAGTCTTTTATAATTTGCAAGTGCACCTCAGCCACACTGCAGCTTCTCAAGAGGCATCAGAAAGCAAAATACTGGGAACTAATCTACATTTTCATTAATATCAGCAATTGCAGTTTCCACACATATTCATGTGTATGGAGCTTTAGTAACCTCATCAGAGCAATGCTTTTTGTCACTTCTACTCAGAGAAAAAAAAAAATCTCACTTCATTTCATGGTCTTCCTTCAGCTTGCCTAAAACCCAGTGGACCCTGGTGTTGTATTAAACCCCAACCTTGTGGGGGCTTTACAGGTTGCTAAATAATCTGGACTATTTGAAGGTTCTATTTTGTAAAAGTATTGCAAGTAGGTAGTGGCAGAGAAAGAACAAGTTGTGGGCATGTTTTGGGGAATAAATTAGTGGTATTGTTTCAGAATAATAGTATTTGACAGTATTCAACCAATAGAGGTGTAGTCTAAATCACAGTTCAGCTCATACTGGTACAACACCTTGTTGGTATAACTGTACAATGTCTGAATGAGTAATCTCATTTAAACTGGTCAAACAGTACGAGAGCAAAATATCTGTTTACTGGCTCTAACTTGGTGTGGTCAGCACACAGACAGTACTTAAAAGGAAGAGAATACCATCTGGAGTAAATAAAGCTATTGCATAGTAATGTGCTTAACTTCCTTTTAAGTGGAGGGATGTCATTCTCCTGGGTTGAAAATGGGACGAGCTTTCTGCTAGCTTTCTGTTGCACACTGTTGTTTACATTAGCTGTCAAATTTTCTTTAATAAAAGATGAAGATTCATGGCCTATTAAGCAGAAGTTTGGTTTGTAAGGAATGTACAGTTTTTTAATTCATCGCATGAAAAATGTAACTTGTAAAGCAAGGGAATATTAAAAATATTAAGCAAGATCTGTTTGGTTGGGTAATAATGGATTGTTTAAGTTTTAAATAGTATTTAAAGGCTGACAATTTAAAGGCAACTATACTAGTTAATATGGCATTCATATTGTAATTTGGACCTTGCTGGATTAAAACTATTTGCCATTCATATTGGTATTAGTGAAGTGAATGATGTGCTACTAATAGGATTATAGACTAAAATAAAAAATTTAGGTACAGCTGTTCTTGCAAACTATAGTTAATGCACGTATAACTTTGGGCATTTCCCTGTACCAGAAACCATTAGTAAAGGCTACAGTAAATTGCATCTGTTTTGTAAGATTTACATAACTGCCAAGGTAACAAAGTGATAATGGTATTAAGATGTAATCGTAGAATCGTTATGTCTGGAAAGGACCTCCAGGATCATCAAGCCCAACCCTCATCCCAACATCTCCCTAACCTCTGGACCATGGCCTCAGGTGCTCTATCTACTCAATTTTTAAATGCCTCCAGGGATAGTGACTCCAATAATTCCCTGGGCAGTATGTTCCAGTGTTCAGCCACTTTTTCAATAAAGAACTTCTTCCCAGTATCCAATCCAAACCTCCTCTGATGCAACTTGAAGCTATTTCCCCTCATCTGATCATTAGTAATTTGGGAGAAGAAGCCAGCACCATCCTTGCTACCTCCTTTTAAGTAGTTGTAGAGAGCGGTAAGGTAGATGATATCACTTGCTTAACCTTTATCTAGCAGAGCTGTAAGTCTATGATAGAAGGCCACCAACTTTGCCCTTTGTGAAATCAGCTTGGGTATCGGGTGCCCTGATCCCCTTATTTTCCATGTGCCTTTAGCACAGATATCAGGAGGACCTGATCCATGATCTTCCATGGCACAGAGGTGAAACTGTTTTTAATGAAATATTTGAAGGCTACAGTTTATGACAACTAACTTTATTTTCATGGATCCAGCATTAAAAAAACCCCACAACCAACCAAACGACAAAAAACAATCAACAACCCAGATCTGTTTCTTTACTTGTGTGTTTTTAGCCAAGAAGCAATTTCCTTCCTTTCTGGTGCTCTAGAGGAAGGAATATGGAATCAGTGTCCTGTCTTTATTGGGACTAGAACTCAACACTACAGGATACATGCTGTATGTTTTAAACTGGCATGCTCTAACCAGCATGTGATGGGTATACTTTACCTTGAGGAAGCTTATCTCTTGGGAGTTGGATTCTGTTTGTTTGGATCCAAAGTAGTTGATTACTAGCTTCTGCACAACAGAGTTCTTCCAGCCTAGGTAGGTAAAGTGATGGTGAATAATTGCCCTTAAAAGTAGTGAACTGTTTGAAGGTTAATTCAAATGTGAACAACAAACAATTTGACTTAGGCCTCTGTGAAGGCAGTAGTTGCCCTAGAGTTCAACTCCAGAATTTGCATGACATGTTACAGAATTGGAAGATTATTTTTTAAAGAATAGCTTCACTATGTTTTCATAAAAAGGTTTTAATACTAATGATAGCTTTTTCTAGGCCTGTGCCAGCATTATGTAGTTTATCTGTTAATGACAAAATATATACACGTATGTTTGCTAGTACAAAGGTAAATTGCTACTGCAATGTTTTGATGGAATAAATATCCATTCATCACAATTATATAACTGACTTAGTATTTCTCCTGAGCTTGTTGCAATTAGGTTACAGTTAACTTTTTTCCCTTCAAAGACAAGTTGTGACAAGTAGGCCAAAATGTGCTAGTAGTGGAACTTTCCTTATTTAGGAAATTAGGCTACTTCTTTCAATAGACAACAAGCATTGTGCTTTTTTTCAGCCAAAGAAACCTAGTATTGCAGTGTTAATATTAAAATGCATCTCACACACAAGGTCTAGATTTTAAGCAAAATATGGAGGCCATTCTTGCATCCTGTGAATTGATGGTCAGGGTCTTTAGTTCTGATAATTATTGAATAGAAAGTGTTGTTGGCAACAGGATTCCTGTGCCTGCTGACATGCACCAACTTTTCAGTCTACTACCTTTGAAAATACTGCACAGATTTTGTGTACAATATTAATCTTTGTAATGTCCTTTTCTAGTCAAAGTTACTGATAGTTCCTATCATCCAACACCACAAGTGCCTCATATTAATGTAGATTCAGCTTTGGAACTGTTTGCAAGGTATAGTTTTTCCAGATGAAACAAAGTAATGTGAATAACTTCAACAGAATCTTGTGCTACAGCAAGATTTGGTGTGGCTGGACAGTGATGGTCTGTGGGGATTTTGAGCTCTTTCAGATTCAGTATAACCATGACAGCTGGCTTAGTCAAGTGGAGACAGGCTACCATCATTTAATGAAAAGCAGTGGGGTAGCTTACCAAAGGGAGGGATGAAGAGCCAGTGAGGGCCCTCTACTTGTCCTGGGGCAAGCCAGGGAGGATGCACAAAGACGCTTTGGTAAGACCCCACCTGGAGTACTGCATCTAGTTCTGGAGTCCTGATTACAAGAAGGATATGGATGTGCTGGAGTGAGTCCAGAGGAGGGTCGCAAGGATGATCAGAGGGCTGGAGCACCTCTCCTGTGAGGCCACACTGAAAGAGTTGGGGCTGTTCAGTCTGGAGAAGAGGAGGCTCTGAGGTGACCTTATTGTGGCCTTCCAGTATCTGAAGGGGGCTACAAAAACGCTGAAGAAGGGCTTTTTACGACAAGGGGGAATGGAGGAAAGTTGGAGATGGGTAGATTTAGACTTGATGTGAGGAGGAGGAAGTTCTTCACCGTGAGAGTGGTGAGAGCCTGGAATGTGTTGCCCAGGGAGGTGGTTGGGGCCCTGTCCCTGGAGGTGTTTAAGGCCAGGCTGGATGAGGCTCTGGCCAGCCTCATCTAGGGGGGGGTCCCTTCTTGTGGAAGGGGGTTGGGACTGGATGATCCTTCCAACCCTGACCGATTCTGTAACTTCTTCCCAGAGAGGGAGATGGGGTGCTGCAGGGGGCTGCCTGGGGGATTTGTGGATTCTCCTTGTCTGGAGATGTTTTAAACCCGCTTGGACCCGGTTAGGGTATCCTGCTGTGACAGAGGGATTGGACTAGATGATTTTTCGAGGTCCCTTCTGATCCCTGATGATTCTGTGATTGTGTTCCGGCAGCCCCAACTCTGACAATTGCCCTAGCTACACTTGCTCATTCCTTATTGGTTTGGTCTGTGTCTAGATGAGGTTAGATCAATGGTGTCTAAGACTAACATTTCTATGCTGCCCTTTGGCTTGCTTTCATGTCTCAAGGGTGATTGAAGGTCTTTCCTCTGAACTATTTGATCCTCTGGTTTGAGCATTAATTATTCTTCTAGCACTCAGAATCAGAAGTGAAAGGTAATGAAGCTGTGCTTTCAGCCTATTGGTTTCTCAATTCTTTTAATATGTAAAGCACCAGCTACCTCTCTGTCATTTTGTTCGTGTTTTGTAGCTTATTTTTATATCTTTTTGTGACAGTGGGATATCAGGTAATGTCTTGGTACTGAGCCTTGTTTACTACTCTCCAGAATAGGCAGCTGGTGTGAACAATTGTTTTCATTTTGAAACTTATGCTAGTGTAACTAAAGAAAGTCAGTTGTGCCACTAATTAGGTAACAATTAATATTACACCCTTTTAAATTCCATAGAACAATGTACAGTTTTCTATAGCTATTGATCGTGTGGACTTTGAGGACGATTTTGACTTCTAATGTATTTTGTATATTCTTAATTTGTATTACAAAACTCTCAGCCACAGAACTATTAGCATAAAATTGGAGTATCTGTAATGCACATTGTTTCACTGTATGACTAAAATGGCACGCAGAAAACCTCCTGCAGCGTATGAATAAGCTTCAAATGGAAGACAGGTATGGAAGAGTTCGAGAGTGAATGAAGTAACTGTTCAGAGTGGCATGTTCCACAACTTTTGTATTTCCCTGGGGCTCTGAATTCATGCTGCAACAGGGACATAATGAAAGGATGCTATCTAAAATACCTTTGATTTTTATCATTTGGGTGGAACCAAATGACTGCATTTTAGAAGTATTACTCATTTCAGCAGTTGATACTTCCATCCGGCAATGCTGGCATGCTTTAAGAGTGAATTATCTGAGAGATGCTGAGACTAAGGAAGCATTATCCTAATTTATAGATAAGGGGCATGAGCTGTCCAGATTTATAGAGGAAGTTTGTGGCAGAGATAAGAATAGAACCAGGTCTCCTGACTCTGTCCTATGCCTAATCATAAGACAATCCTTCTGACCAGTTTAAAACAGAAAAAATTCCTGTTAAATAATTTTAGTAGGAGATCACATCAGGTCTGACCACATTATAGATGCTTTAAATAGCATCTACCAAATACTGCTTTTAGTTACTACCATGGGAAAAGTACAGAGAGGGAATAGTGGAACAGAGTCTTCTAAAGGTTTTTAATATGATATCCACAAATTACTGTAATTACACTAAGATTCCTTCTCCAAAAATCTTGTTTTAGCATGCTGTTTCATTTTACCTCCTCAGGGGGACTGCTTGTTTTTGGTTTGGTTTTTTTAATATAGCATGATACGATATTCAGAAGCTGTCAAAAGTAAACATAAAACAAAAAAAAAATCTCAAAAAATAAAGTTATTGCAAATCAATTTACTATTCCACTGATTCTTGGTATATGACAATATTTTTTTAGTAGCTCTTGTCAGACAGGGCTCTTTAATGACAGGTACTGGTTTGTGGCAACTTTGTCCACCCAGCAGCC
Organism: Upupa epops; assembly: GCA_013397515.1. Taxonomy (NCBI): domain Eukaryota; kingdom Metazoa; phylum Chordata; class Aves; order Bucerotiformes; family Upupidae; genus Upupa; species Upupa epops. The sequence goes on along the minus strand of VZRI01000977.1, from coordinate 136,081 downwards.
TGAAGAACATTTTACATTGTTTATCTACACTAAAGTTTGCTGTGATAGACTTACATGGTTAGTATCTTTCACTCAGATGAAGCAAGACTTCCAAACCTATATATGTTGCAGAAATCATTCAGAGTAAAATTGAAGGCATTTTCTAGAACTTCAAAATGAATAATGGGGATTGATCTTTATAGCAAGTGAGCAGAATTAAATTGTTTGACTTAGAAAATACAAGCCCACGGTTTTGATTCACTGTGCTTTGATTAGGGTTTATTTCTTCCATATAATACAATTTAAATCTTTGAGAGTGGATTGGTTTTATGGTGTAGTACAAATGCAATTTTTAATTTGGTTTTAACTTTTGTGATGTTGGCTGTATCTTCCTCAATTTGAGTCTGAAACTAGGAACTTGCATCTGCCTTCAAGGGTTATTTAAATTTAGCAATTTTAAGGGTTATTTAAATATAGCTATTTATAGATATTGTAAGCCTTTTCCTAATGTGACACTTGGTAGATTCCTGCTTAGGTCATCTTGTTACTATTTAAAGCTTTCTCTAGCCTTTTTATTTAGTGAAAAGTCTGACAGATGATGCTTTTTAACATACACATGATGAAGCATGCTGCAGTAGTACATGAAGAGTCAAAAACAAGCGCTGACTATCATGGGCAGATGATAGGTACTCAGTAGTATATGCTGCCTTTATGCTTGAGTTTAGGAACTGCACAAGTAAAGATGATTTGAAGAGTTGTAACACTCAGTGGCTACCCAGGAGTTTATTGTGCTTCACTTAACAGTTCTTGCTTCTGAGTGATCTTCAAAATATCTGAGTTGCAGTAACTGGTTTAAAGAGGCTTCAGATCATCCAGTGATTTGCACAGTGTTTTCTAAACTCAGTGTTCTATTATCTGACAGAAAAAATACAAGCCTTACTTGAAGAATTCTAATGTAAGGCGCTTGGCCAAGTTCCTTGAACTTTTTTCTGCATTCATTCTAAGTACTAATACTATTTAGATATACTGTTACACATACTGTATCAGGACTAAAATAATTTTTTTTCTTAATATGGACATCGAAGTTACTTACTTTTGGATATTACAGAAGTAGCATGATAAGCTGACACTCAAATACAAAGAGCTTTGACCTAGTTTAGGAAGGAACTTATTAACTGCTTGTCATTGGTCATAGGCTGGTTCCACTTTTTGTAAAATTTGTTATTAGCTGCTAGCATCACTTTTATAACGTTTACTATAGTTACCACATAGACTAAATGAAGTAAACAGGAAGGGAGGTGTAAAGTTAGAGAGCTGCTGCAACAGACCACACATTCAGCTATTCTGAAGCATTTAAGGGGAAAAAAAAGACTGACTGCCTGCACATAATGCTACGAGTCACACTGAATAGTTTGTTTGCAGATGATCATAATCCAATTTAAATACAGACACTGAACAATGATTACAGCATAAACTTATCGTTTGGGCTGATGTTTCTTGCTTCATCATAGTATAGTTGGTTTTGGTTTTCACCACCAAATAGGAAGAGACAGAGTTATGCTAGGAAAGGCCTGACATGATCATTTCATGTTTCAAATTTTTTGGCAGGAAGTAGAGGGAAGAGAGCAAGCAAAGCTGGAATCTGTATGTCTAATAAGAAAAAGAAGTTGAGATTGCTTTTGCCTTCTTTGGAAACATGCCATTATTTTAGAAACTACATAAGCTGCTTATTCTTAAGACTCTGATAATCAGAGCTAGAACTCCAACTAAAGGTTTCTTTGCCATAGGAGTCTCTCTTTGAAAAAGTATATTTCTTTTGAAATAAGCTAGCTGATGCCACAACTGGTATGAATACTGTGCTCTTCTTAATGAATGTTGCATCTCATTCCTGATGGTGGCTTGACTGATTTTGAAGTTATATCTAAGCCAAATGTATTGTTGAATGAAGTACTTGCAAGCCTTCCTATAGAAAAGGTGGTCGTGAACTTGACATATTCAGAGTTTGAAAAACAGTGCAGACAACATTATAGTGTTCAGCAGCAAAATATTGGCATTACAGTTGAAGCAACTTCTCTGTTGAACTTTATGCCAAGAAGAGGGTGGGGATTTTCCCCTGTGTTGGGCTTATATTTGTTGTTCCTTTTCATTTGATTTGTATTTGTATCAGAGGTGAGATTTCATTGTGTGATAACTTAGTCTCTTTTTTTAATTATGCAGGTTGGAGATGTTGTGAAGGTTACAAGGATGAATATAAACGGTCAATGGGAAGGAGAAGTCAATGGTCGAAAAGGGCTCTTCCCATTCACACATGTCAAAATATTTGACCCTCAAAACCCAGATGAGAACGAATGATTCTTTCTGCTCCATTTTCACTGCTGCTTCACTTCCCTGGCTATCATCAGCATTGTTTGAGGTGGGATGATGACTTAGTGGCACATTGCTAGCATTGCCCATTGTCCAGCTTGCTGCGGTTTGATGGTTCTTATAATACACATTTGGAATACATACGACTGAAGTCACTGCCTGACCTTCATACCATAATTGTGTCATCCAGAATTTAGTTTCACTTTTAAAACTATTGGGCCTTAAGCTGGAGAAGACTGAACCAGTATATAGTAGAGAAGTATGGGAAGAAAAACCTCTCCTCATGAGACTTCTATGGGCTTCTTCTGGCTTGTTCAGTAGGAAAAGCCCTAATCTTAGGTCAAACATGTAACTTGTGTGTTACTGTCCAAGAAAAAGCAACAACAAAAATGCAATTTTAGGACTGAAGATTACTTTAGTTTTAAGAGAACCTGTGACAGGTATTACATTTTAAATGATGGTCTCTTTAAAGGACAATAACTGAAGCTTATGTATTCAAAGCAGTTGTATTAGAAGCTGCTCTTTTCTGTTAACTCTTAAGCTTGTTGTTGACTTTCCTGAAATGGTGTGTGTTAAATGCAAATAACTATTGATTGAGCTACATTGAAGCTGAGGCATTTATTTATAAGGAAACTTAGGAGGGAGTGAAACGTGTAACCTGTTTTTGACATACTTAATGCATTTGTATTGATTTTTGCAAGCACTAACTGTGGAAAGTGAGCTTTTAAAGGGAACACTTTGGCCTGGTCTACATACAGCTGTTCTGCAGTGTTGAGAAAATGCAGTTGTATTAGTACAGAAGTGCTTGTCACCAAGCTGTTACTTGGTAGATTGATCAATCAGATTGCCATAGTGTGAAGAGGCAGGAAAGGAGCAGGACAGAAGAACTTGGTAAATACTGATAGAATCCTCTTATTTAAGCATACACCTTTTACACTCATTTCTGTGCAGGCTCCCTCATCTCTCCAAAGTTTCCTAGCTATGCCAGCCCCAGCTTACTGAAAGCTCCTTCTAAAACACAGTACCTTGGTTCTAGGGTGACTTCTAGGGTGACTCTATGTTGCTGTGCTTCTTTTTCAGAGCTGCTTTAACCTTCTTTTTATTTTTCCTTGCTTGCTTGCATCCCAAGTCTTCTGCATGCTGCCATCTTTCTCACCCTTTCAGAGGCTTTGGCACTGGGTTATATATGCTCCATGTCCTTCCCTGCTCCCAGCATTCTCTAGAAGATGGCTAATTGGGAGTCAGCTGCTTGGGTTCCCCATTTGATAAATTAATGCTCAGGCTGGAAGAGGCCACAGATGTGCCCAGTAGAGCTTCTTTCCGTTTCTGTACATAATCTCTACTGCTATAGTTGTACTTAAAGTAGGGAACTCTGTGGCTGCAACTAAATAAGTACAGTCCAGTCTGTGCAGGATTGTACTGTGCAGGATTGGCCTGTGTACCTGGTAGGAAAGCCCAGGTACAGTGGTATCCCATGCTGTCACCTTTAGCTTTCTTCTGTAGGTGAACTAGAATGCTCTTTTAAAATAATGGAACACTGAATTACCAGAGTACACATCTGTAAAGACTGCAGACAGCTCAGTTAAAGAAACAACATCTGTTGCAGAACCTGATAGAAAACCAGCAGCTCCCATTTTTCCACTTTTGATGGCTGTATCAAAACAAGATACTTCAGACACCTGCAGAACCTCACCAGTTGTTACAAATGTCAAATTACATAAAAGCTGTTGTCTTAAGTTCCAGCATGTTTTCTTGTTGATTTGTGTTGCTTGATCCTAATAAAAGAACATTGTTCGTAGCTGATGTGGAAGTGCCACAAGATCCTTCATCAGAGGGCACTGCAGAAATGCAAAGCCAACATTTGCAGCAAGACATTTAAAGTGTTGGGGTTTGAACGAAGTCTCTCTGTTCCTCTATTAGCTATTTTCTGTAGTATTGATTGAGTGGCTGAAGGTCTAGAAGCCCTTATAGAGCATTTTACTACCAAATTAACTGTGAAGTAGCGTAGCATTGACTGAAGTATTTGGTGCTGTAAGATTAATTCTTGACAACAGGCATTGACATTTTGTCTTGCAAAGAAAAGCTATGCAGCTCTTTTGTGCTCCAGCTATACTAGTAAGTAGGTTTACTACATAGATTGTACTACTGAAAGTCATTTTTTGAATACAGAAACTGCACTAAACTCAGTCTGCTGTAGAGAAATGTTATTTCAGACCTGACCTAGTTATAGGCAGCTCTGCAGAAGACTGATTATAGAATTCTTCCTTTGTGTGGTAAATAAATACTGTGAGATTTGAGATCGTGAAAACAGCTTTTAACCTGGATTATTTTCCACTGAAATAAATGTCTTGACTCATCCCCTCATTGAAAAAGGCATACACTTGGAACACAAGCACTGTTTTAGGTTTAATCCTGTTCTGATACTGCAGAAAAGCAAAATATTTTAACTTGAAAACTATGCAAAATGTGTGTGTATTGACATCTGATGCAAAGACAAGAATTCTCACGTTTCTGTGAACCTGATTTTGGGCCACGGAGGAGCAGTATTTGTCTGAGTTCAGGTATGTGACATTTAAAACCCGCCTGGATGTGTTCCTGGGCGACTTGGTCTAGGTGATCCTGCTGTGGCAGGGGAATTGGACTAGATGATCTTTTTAAGTCCCTTCCGATCCCTAATGATTCTGTGATTCTGTGTACCAGATGGTTTCCTTGTAGCCTCCTGACTAGGCCCAGCTGATTGTAACCTTGCTTCAAAAACGCGTCTTCGCTATTTTACTGTAAGACAAGTATTTTCATATAAAGACTGTGTGTTTGATCAATTTGTGTTTCTCTTTGAAGAACTGTGGGTTCTCAATCGCTTGTTGCTTGCTTACACGTGTGCTGTCTGTTGCTTTCTGAAGCCATGTGAGTTGGAGTGCTAACCTCTCAGCATAGACATTCCTGGCGTGTGTAGGAGCCTACAGGTGATGGCTTCAATCTGTGCAGGGTTTAAGTCCTTGATTTTGAAGCAGGAGCTTGTTTAATTAGCCGGTGCCACAACAGTTAACTGCCACAGAAGGCTCACTGCTGGCCTCTCCCTTGTCCTGTATATGTGTATATAGACATTGAAGCCTCTGACCAGTCTGAACCGTGAACTGAAAACTATTTTAGTCAGTGTCCATCACTGGATAAGCGCTAATTTAATTCATGATTGTTTACAAATTGGGAAAGAATAAACAAAAGGGAATATCCTATTTGGGTTGGGGCTCTGATAAGCCTGAGCATTATTTTTGTAAGGGAAAACAGCATTCTTTGTGCCATTTCATGTGCCTGTAAAGTAGATTTTTATATTGTATTAACACCCTGGGATGAGTGGGCTGCCTTTGTTTTATAGTCAGATTTTCAAGCTTTTTCCTCAATACCTGCATTTGAAAGTGAAACCTGCATAAAAGACTGCCTGTGGGACCAGTGACAGCGGGCATCTTCCGTTTGCTCATGTTAAGTCACAGTGTATTTTGGGACATGGATACAGTTACTGCAGTGGGAAAGGTGGCCTTGTATTTGAGACAGTCTTCACTGTGTAAACTTTAAAACCCAATGTGTAATTTAAAGACCATGATCTTCAGGCAATAATACTAAGTGTAAGCTTTTAAAGTTTATTTTGGGGGATCATAGCTTGTTTTATTTTTTGTGCTACAAGATTAACAGTATTAAATGAATTATATTCTTAGAATATATGGAGTGTCCTTTTTTAAGATTAGTGCCTTTTTAATTTCTTACTCCACTTATTTCATAGAACTGGTCCCAACATCAACCCACTGTTGTTTTTTTTCCCCAATACCCTGTTTGTACAGTCTAAATAAAACTTGCCTCAACTTACAGTATTATTTTTGTTGTCTGTAGTCTGAAATCCTTGACAGTACTAGCAAAATATTTAAGACTTTACTCCATCATTGCAGTGCCCCATTTTGTGGGTGAAGTAGAGTCCCAGATGAAGTCTTCCAGAATCAAAGGAATGCTTAAGCAGGAGAAACACTTGCTTGGCCGGATGACACTGTCCTGCTCTTCCACAGACTACTGTTTTTCTCTGGAGATCACCTGGAAAAGATGGATCTCTGGTTATATAGGCTACCACTGTTGCCTCCACCCTCACACCTGACACTGTGGGGCTCTTCCTGTCACTGTGTTTAATAATGCTCCTTTGCCAAGGCTTTTACAGGTCTGTAGAAAACATGACCACCTTCTGCTATGATATCTTTGTCTGTGCTTGTGACTGCTCTCTGCATATGGTTTGACTTGAGCTTATTATTAAGTAAATAAGGTGTACCCTGTGCAGGTGCTGGCAAGCAGAACAGCCAGCATTCTGCACTGCTAGCATAAATACCTGCTCTGGCAGGTGAAGAGTGGGTAATTGTCTTTTGCCTTTTTACACTCAATCCAGATCAAGAATAGCACTAACTCCAACTTAAGTTTTTTTAGTATTTGGAATAATGATGTGGTGAAACTTGAGATGACCTTAGGTAGAAGAACATAAGAGGAACATCAATACTCAGACTGCTGATGAGGGGGACCTCTATAACGTGTGTGTTATTTCCCTGAGCTCCATAGGTTTGTTGACAGCCTGGTGTTTGTCTTCTTGGGAGTAGAGATTTCCGTATGATCTTAATAAACATTCATAGCCAACCCTGCATACTGTCTTCACATAAAGCATTCACATCTGGCTAATTACATTTCAGAGAAAACCAGCAGTATGTCAAACCCAAGAGCAAAACCAGATCACATGCATGCAGCAGGCTTCTTAATCCCACTACAAACTACTGTCTGCCTTTAGCTTTCCTGCAAAAGCTAGAAGTTCTGGCCCATGGCTGCACCCATTTCTCAGGACACTGGCACTAACTTTTGCTTTACTGTGCGCATAGCAGAGCCAAGCATCCCCTGGTCTACCAGCTATCTGCTTCCTGTATCTCCATCCATGGGTGTCACAGCAGCAGCAGTGCTGGTAGTGCCTGTGATGTGCACCACTGATATACCCAGAGGAGCTGCACTCCTGTTATATTGTGTCAACAGCAAGTGAGAGACAGGGCCCTGGGCTGACGTCTGTTGTAGTGGCATCCAGGCTGCGTTGGTGCCAAACCAGCAGCTATACACGTTATTACTGGGATGTGGGAGGTGAAGACATTTAAAATACTTGCGTTCTGTACAGAACAACTTTACTTGTGCCTCAAAATATGTCAAGTGTCACCACTTGGTATTGATGTGAGGCCACAACCAACTATAATCCCTTTTTCCCTAAGGGAATAAGGAACAGCTCCCCAGGTTGCCCTACTGCAGCACATTGCAGTTGTCAGAAGGGACAAAGTCCATCTGAGTAGGCTGCAAAGAACTGATGTGTCTCCAACAGATTATTTCCAGTGTGGACCACTACACTTAACACATGGCTCTCCCTTTAGGACAGTCAGGACACAGGTTTTGCACCAGGAGTGCCCAGCACAACAGCTGCTCCTTAACGCTCCAGTAGCCACAAAGATTACTAAGTGAAAAGTCAAAAGGTAGCAAAATGCAAATAGGAACTCAGCTGGATTGAGTTCTGGCTACCTGCAAGCACCAACATAAACCTAAATTAGCTCAATTAGGCCAATCCAACAACAGGCAGCATAAACCTTAATGTGTAGGTGCAAGCTAGTGGGACAAGCTGGGTTTGCCAGTTTGTCACCCTCGTTTAATTAAAACACTGTATTTCTAAACCAGTGCACTAACACCTTTTTTAACTGAGCCAGAACATGCCTGTTTGAGCTCACACTAATAGGAAACACACCTGAATGTGCCCAGATAAAATGCTACTACAGCCAAAGCACGTGTTTCCTGGTAATGATTTAGATTATTTACACTAGGGGGATGGCCTAGCCCCCCAGCGGGGCTAGCTCTTTTTGAAGCAACTGCAGTGATTGCTATCCCTCTGCCTTTTTTTTGTTTTGAAGGGTACATCAGCTGCTTCCAGAGCAGCTGCCGAACAATAAACAACAGCAAAATGTGGTAAGGTAAAGCAGTTCTGATTTCAGGTTACCTTAACACCCTGAGCTGCAGCCTGTGGCAGTCACTGCAGACAGCTGAGCTCTCCTGCCACAGGGCTGCAGGCCTGAGAGAGACAAGGCAGGCAGCAAGGCAAGAACCTGTCACAGCTGTCCCAAAGTCAGCCTCCTGCTTTAAAATCTGAGCCCTAAGCACTTGCCTAGAGCCAAAGCTGCACTAGTCACTGTAACTCATTAATGCAGCCTGTTGTGTTCCCATCTTGAGCCTCTCTCAGCTCACCGCTCCAGCCAGACCACCCTTTGCAGGAGCCAACCTTCTCTACTTTTGGGGTGCTCCTGCTCCAGCCTGGCACAACCCATGGGAGCTAAAACCTAAGATACTGCCCTGTTCAGCGTGGTGATAGCTGTTTACCAGGGTACCCCAGTAGCTCCTCACACAGCCTCACCTGCAGAAGATGCCATCCACACTGCTGCCGAGGCAGGCAGGGGAACAAGAGGCAAAAGCGAATGAACATGGCACTCTCCTCAGATAACCTTCCCAGCACCTGCATGCTTCATTCCAGGCGTTTTGTAACCAGAACCCTCCCTGCACGAGTTCTTAGTCTAACCCGCCGCTGGCACACCAGTCAATTGGGATCAGAGCTAAATCTGGGGTATCCACAGGGAACCGGCTCCTGCTTCGTACGCCCTGGCTGGTCCAACAAGGGCAGCTGAAAGTCAGCACGGAAAAACCCTACACTTACAGTCTTAACATTTGATCTAGAAATCAACCACTGAAGCACAACAGAATGTGTGGACCACAGGAACTGTTGACACCCCTCCACTGTATTGTTTCCCCATCTGTGCTACCTAACAAATCCACACGCTGAGGCAGGAATGCCTCTGGCTTCCATGTCACAGGGTGGTAGGGACAGAAAGGCAGTGCTGAACATGCTGCTTTGCCTTCCCCCATTTGCCCCTGCACCTGAGATTCAGCTGACTCGGTGGGCAGTGAGTCAGAGGAGAGGACCCTATTTGGTGAAGACAGAAGGAACTGACGTAAGTGAACCCCAGGAGCTGGTTTGAAGGTCTTGGCACTTGTCTGCTGTGCAACCCACCACTGCTTGGCAGCCAAATCAAGTGACCTGAACCCTAGGGATGCTCCTGACAGAAGTGACAAACCCAGCCAGGTCTTGCAGTGCAGCGACTATCCTTAACATGAAAATCAAACTTGCCCATTTTTCATTACTGGGAAGCAGTGGCTCCTGTATGTCTAGGCTCCGCCACTTTCAATACATTCTGTGTCTCTTTGCTAATTTGATTTGGATTATAAGGTAGTTCTGGGAACTCTTATTGGGACTTGCACATGCTGATTCCATCTCTGTAATCTTGAACTGCCTCTTTTTTGCCCTCATCTTTTGACCAGTAACATCATTAATTCACTGACCTTAAAGAGAAACAGTTTTTCTCTTCCCAGGTATCACACCTGGTGATCTGGCTCCGAGTCTGCAGCAGCAACCAGTAAACACAGAGCACTGTGCTGGCTTCCTGCAGAGCATCCAGGTGAATACACTGCGTGGTACAAAGGAACCGTAATGCAAGAACCTTGGTCTTCTTAATAGAAGAAGGAGCCATATCCCTTGAAAAGCAAATAGCTCCTGCTGCCAACAACTACCTGGAACAGCTGTGGCTACCCAGCCCTGGGGAGAAGGAGATCTAAAATTAACAAAGATAATTTCTCTGCAAGAAATAGCACCTTGGCCTGGACGTGGGATATCTGACATGAAAAGGCTAAAACAGGCTCAGTTCTGGGATTCTGCTGAAGGGCCTCACTGAGATCTGACCAACACAGACAGGGTATCAGCACTATTGGGAATCTCTGGTCAAATGACCCCAAAATGCAGGACATAGGCCAGTAACAATACAAAGGTTACTTCAGTAGCAGCCCCTGACTGTTAAGAAGCTGGGTGACCCATCTTCACTGTCACTGTCACCCACCTGATTGAGGCTGAGGTAGGTGACTGGGGTGGAAGCAGCTTTCCAGCTGCAGTGGTGGCTCACAGACCTCCATGGCAGAGTTTCTAGTATCAACATTGTCCTAAATGGAAATACACAAAAATAAAGAGCAGCCTAGAAACAGAAAGTGTGCCCAGTCCTTGATGGCACAATAAGGATGTGGGACTTTCATCATTCAAGTGTGCAGGGCTCATGCTGCCCTAGGGCAGCAAGGCACTGGAAAAGCTATGAAAAATGGAGGGAAGTGGAGGGAGCAGATGATGTACCTGGAGAAGGACAGGCTGGTTTCACACCCTTCCCTGCTGCCAAATGCTCCATGGGCTTAGTAATCATCACCCAAAATAAAGCTATAGTCTGTGCCTCCTCTGGGAGACAGTCCCTGCTGGGAACGTGTCAGGGCATTGCTGGGGCAGTGATTTACTGTGTACTAAGCCACCTCAGGAACTGCTGACACCACACCCCAGGGTACCTGGCTGCTTTCCCCACCATTCTGCTGCCTGTTGATGCTTGCTATAGCCTGGGAACCTGACACAGGATTTGACCCCATGATGAAAGGAGCAAAGGTCCTGCATTAACCTTGGGGTGCAAGTCAGAAAGCCACCACACATAGTTGTCATATACTGCCCAAGACACCTTGACACAAGAGGTCTCTTTCATTCCAGCCCAGCCTGGCAAAGACCGAGTGGCTCAGAGTCAGCCCCTGTGGCAGCCTCATCTCTCCCTGGCTAGGCTGCCCAAGGAGCCCTCTTTCATATCCCAATGCAAAGACACATCCACCTCACCAAAATAAGCTCATCCCTGGTAACTAGAAACTCCTTTGTTTGTTTCACTGCCAGAGTCCCACCCTCAGCTGCTTCAGCCCCAGCTTGCCCTGGACTCAGGCCCCAGCAGCACCTGAACAAGACCCATCATGCCAAACCGTGTTGGAGACACACTGAGGGCTTCACCCCTTCTGCTCTTCAGATCCAATGCAGCAAGGCAGCTGGTTCTTTAGTGTTTCCACATCCCCACCATAGCCTTAGGTTGTCCCCACCGCAGTTTCCCAGCCCCAACACCTTCCCACCAAAACCTCTACAGGCTGCCCGGCTTTGCCCAGCAGTCACTGGGTGGCACTGTGCCCCTGCCTGAGCTCCAGCCTGCTCTCACCAGGAACCCCCAGCAAGACAGAGGGCATAGGCTGGGCAAGGGGCGAAGCCTTCTGCTGGCCAAAGCCACCCACAGCCGGCAGGCTGCTCTGCTTGCCCCATGGCTGAGCAGAAGGGGCAAGCAGAGATACCCAGGGATCCTGGAGGAGCCACAAGGAGGGGACCCCACACCTAAGCACGGGCACCCACTGCCTCCTTCCCCACTAGGGTGACATTTTCATCTCATTACCATGGTAAAAGGACATCAACTGCACCTTTACAATATCCCCTGCCATAAAACTAATAGGCCAGGCACTTGGGACTGCTCTGCAAAGTAATTTATAGTCTGGACTCGAGGAGTTTGTGCCACAGCTCACAGACTGCCTCAACCCAAAGTCCCAGCAACCACAGTGTTATTTCTCTCCACTGTCTCCCAGACAGGGCTGGGAGCAAAGGATGAGCACAGTACTCTGATGCCTTTGCTTGTCTCTTGGTCACCTGGAGCCCCACTTGACCCCAGTAGCATGAGGCTGGCAGGAACATCTCTAGGACACTGAGACATCTCTGCCCTGATTCCAGAAGATTTTACCCCACCAGGGTGAGTCAAGGACCACCACACTAGTTCTGATTCTGGGCCAGGGCAGAGGCCAGGGTGGTTTCTCTCAAAGTTCTTTGCCTTTTGCTTAATTTGCAATTCAAAGCCGGCAGTCAGGCTCAGCCTCTGCAGGAGCAGCCAAACCCTTCTTGACATGATGATGGCAAAACCCACTCAGCTCTGTAAAAGCCCTTTCCCTCTACATTGACACCCTGTGTTTGTTTGGGAGGCTGGAGGTGACACGTTTGGTGAATCCCAGAGCCCTGTTTTGGAGGGTACCTGGTGAGGCTGGGGAGGAACTGGATTTGCTTCCCCCATTGCTGGGACCAGACAGATCTCAGTGGTTGCTCCAGATGTCAGCCCACAAGCAGCGTGAGGAACCTAGTCCTAGCTCCAGCAGGACCTTGGGGAAGGTAGTAACTGAACAGAGCAGCGGCTGCCTGCCTTCCCCCTTCCTGATGTGTAACAGCAGCTGGGAAAAGCTTCCTTTAATCACTCCCCTTCCATTAGACCTTCCCAGGGAAATGAGCACAAATGCAACAGCAGCAGCACCAAGGGAATGGACCCTAAATGACTCAGAAGAGGATTAATTAGCTTGTTGAAATCTTTCTCACTTTAGTTGCCACCAATAGCTCCAAGGTCTTGGCAAACATTTGGGAGAAAGGATCTCTTTGCTGAAAAACAATGATTTTTAGAGGTAAGAGCTAAAGATCTTCCTTCAAGAAGGATACTATTGGGAAGTCCAGTGAAGGCGATTGTTCCTCTACCATTAGGGCAGAAGCCAAATAAATGGGACAGGGCAAAGCAAAAGGTTTCCAGATCTTCATAAAGGTCAGAAGGGAGGCAAAGAGCCTAGCTCTCCCTTCTGTGTTTAATGGTTTTCATCTCTCTTTACCTTAGTGTCCCCACCTACCCCGTGGGACGTAGTCACACTTAGACCTGCAGAAAAGCTTATGCAACGTTTGTGGAAAAGGTTCAAGATCCCCAAAACCCCAAGTGCCAGAGATGATCTCAGCACCTGTGAAGCCAGCAGAGAGGCTCCCCACTGCCGGATGTGCTGGGCAGGTAACATGAGCGTGCTAAACAAAGAAACCTCCTTAGAGGAAGCAGCACTTTGGGACTAAAACGTCCAACTTGAGACTAATATCTTTTGGACCCCATACCAGAGCTGTGTGCTGCCCTGTGGGCAACAGAAGGCAGGAGCTCCAGCTCCAGAACCACAAGTCTCCTCCTTTAATCCAAGGACAAGATAACTTTGCTAGGCACAAAACGAACTGGTCCCTGCCATTTGTATTTCAGACTAATTACCAGTCCATCATCTGATCTAAAAAAAGCTACCAAACCAAGATGCTGCACAGTGCCAGGACCTTCGCAGAACGTGTGCACTCATCTCCATCCAGCACCAGGATGGACTGAACAAACTGAAGCAGCATTTTATTGCTGAAGAACCAAACATGGGAATAAACAAGCACTGAAATGCTACTGGTCATTAAAACCAGATGGGAGCCCATTTACTGCCTCCAGCAGTGAGGTGCCAGGGCTGCTCGGCTGAAGCCCCATTGAAATAGGAAACCCAACACACCATATGGGAGGTGCTGGATGGGCAGCAGCTACAGGCAGCTCTGGCAAGTTAGGCCCTAGATTTGTCTACGCTGACCTCTCATCACTACCCCAGGAATAACTGAGGAGTGACAGGGCATTTAGTCCTGGCTCCAGAAGCACAATCACTCCTGTAAGGTTGTGACTGTGGGAAAATGCCTGGTGGGGGATGAATATCTTGCCTAGGGCCAGCCCAGGGTTGGTGGGATAAGGAGAATCAAGGGTCAAATTGTCCATGGACTTGGTTGCTTTTCAACAGTATTTGCTCTGTGGTTGCGGCCTCATCTCTGGAGACACTCAGTGCCAGGCTTGATGGGCTGTCCTGGCCCAGCTTTCTCACCCATATCCCCAGAGGCTCTGCAGGGAGCTCAGGATGTCACTCAGCAGATACCAGTGCAGTGCTCAGCCCAACCCTTCAGCAAACAAAGCAGCTTTTCTGCATTCTCACCACTGCTCAGTTGTTCACTGCTCTTATCTCTGGAGAGGAATGATGGGGATGTCCCAGAGGATGCAGGAGGCTGACTTGGGTCTACCGGTTCTGCAGCAGTTCTCATTCCTCCTTCATCTGAATGCTGCTGGGTGGTGCCTGAGCTGCTTTGTCTCCACAGAGTCTGTCCCAGAGGATGCAACTACATCAAACCCAGGTTGAAGGTAAGCAGAAGGCTCGGCATGAACAGAGCCAGTGCAGGGGCAGACCAGATCAGACTAGACTCATCTCCAACATTCCACTCCGCATCAGCAGTTCCATGCAGATCTGCTCTCAACATGCCACCTCCCAGCAAGGATGTTATAGTGCCCTGTGGATGGGAGCTGGAGCAGTGGCCGTGCCAGCACACAGGAGCTCTCTGCTGAAGACAGCTGCTGTGTTTCACATGTGTCTCTGATTTTCACAAGAAGAATCAGATCCCAAAACCGTGCAATGTGCAACTGTGCCTGGATGAGTGACTGAGGATGTGCCTGCCTCGTGCCGCTGGCTACCTGCTCCTCTCTGCAGTAAAAACAGGAGAGGAAGGAATAAAAATCTCAGCAAGTCCCCAGAGAGCTATAGAAAATGGAAATTAAACCCATCCAGTACACAATCCAAACAAGGTGCTGTCTGGGCAGGAACAGTGCAGTTATACACCTGCACATCCAGAAAAAAGCCAGGAGAATTAAACACATGGCAGCGGCTCCAGTGCCCTACAACAAAGTACCTCATGCCATAAACCAAACTCACATGACTTGGAAAAACAAGAAAGGAACAGCACTAAACCAAGCTGAGCAGCAACACCCTTGCACCCAAGGATTGCTTCACCCTGGGTTTAAATTCTGGCTGCTGCTGTTGCTGCCCAAGCCCAGGTCTGCACAAGGCTTCAGCCTTGTTCTGGGCAGCACACACCATGTCTGTTTAAGGTAACATTAACCCTTCTAGCATCTCTGCAAAGCACTGATAGCACAAGCAGCTTACCTGGAGTCTCTGCAAGCCAGACCAGCATCATACACCTTCTCCCCGCCTGGGAAACTGAGAGCAGAGCCTGGAGATACTGGCACAAATGGGCACTGCCGTGAGGTTGTGCCCCTGAGCACAGCAGGAGCCCAGCCAAGCCCTGCGTGGGCTTTGGGCAGCAGCTGCTCTAGGCAGCAAGGAAGGTGTGATGGGCCATGCTCTCCCCACACTTTGGGGAAAATCCTTTGTCCTCCCTTCTCCAGCTGGCTCTGGTCAGTGTTACCCCCCCTCTCTCATTGCTCTTGGCCATTCACAAAGTAAATTCAGGCCAGGGGCAGAGCAGCAGGTAAGTGAAGACACCAGCACCCACCCATTTGGCCACTGATGAAACAGGGCTGGCAGCTGCCTGCAGCCACAGGCAAGAGGTGTCGGGCTTTGTGCCCATCCAGCCTCCCATGGCTGCTGTTTGCTCCTGTCAGCCAAATGTTGCCTCCCCCCTGCTATGAGGACCCTGACCTGGGCCTCACAAATCAAGGGACTTCTAAGTCCTGCAATAAACACCAATTTGTCCTGAAGGATATTTTTATTCCTGGAAGGGGGTTTCTGCTGCTGGCTTGGATTTGCTCAAGTTGACCCTGGACATACGGTAACCAAGGAAATGCACAACAGGGGTCTCCTGGGTGGCTCACCAAGGACCAAACGTCAGCCACCCAGGGCAACCTGAGCATCCAGGGCAACCCAAAGGAAGTGATGAGTCTGGCTCAGCCAGACTACAGAGCAATTTGGTGCCCCAGCCCACCTGGAAGGGAGACGTGGCTCCTGAGAACATCCTCATCCCCCTCCTGAGCCTCCACAGGGACAGGCAGGCCATGTCCCACACCATAACCATGTGGACTCACTGCCAACACCAGGCAGTGCAGAAGGAGCTAGTGAGTAGAGCTCCTGCTGGGCTCTGCCAGGACAAGGAGACCAATCTGATGGCACAAAGGGTGAGTTTGGTTTTCACCAGCTGAGCACCTCTCTCCCCTCCAGCACCTGGAAATTGGATCAGCTCTTACTGAAATGAGCTGGCAGCTTCTGCTGTAGAGCCAGACGGTGACTGTGTGAGTCCAAGCACAGAGGCCACTTCTTGGGTGAGGTGAAAAAGCTCCCCCTGCACTCCCTAGGAGAATGCACGGTATTGCTGAAGAGGCATGGGGAGAGCTGGGCACCGTGCTGTGTGGCAGAGAAGCAGCATCACAGGTGGCCCTCCTGAGCCTGCAGCTGCTTGCTGGGACGCATCTGGCTGGGGAAGACCTGCAGTGTGTGTAAGGAAGCGTCCTTCTGCCATTCCCACCTGTGCTAAAGCTGTGTCACACAGGGCTTAAGGCTGCAAAAACTGTAGGAGAAACCAAATAAATGAGGATTTTTTATTTCTCATAGGAAATGTACCTAGATCCCAGTTACAGCCTGTTTGCCCTTCTCCTTATGCAACTCCTCTACGGAAGAGAGGCAGAAAATGCAGGGGAAATAAACAATTTGCTGCAAGAGACTGAGTCCCATCTACTGGCACAAGGGAATAACCTGGGGCTCGCTGAACACACTGTAAACAACCAGCACAGGGATACAGCAGCAGCCTGTATCCCGTTTGCAACCAGGTAACACAATAAAGCGGAGGCACCGGTGTGCTTGAAAGAGATGCACAGCAACCACACTTCAGGCTTTGGTTTATTGTTCCTGATGGCCAGCCCTCCGCACATCTTGCCTCCTTTTATTGAGGCTTTACATCCCCTCATGTGTGTGCAGATCCAGTGTCTTGCTGGAGCTTGTACAGACCTTTAAATGCCACAGCTGAGGGAAAGAAGAGTGGGAACCGCAAAAGGAGGAGGGCAGCGGAGTCCAGAGCACACACCTATGGGCACAATTCCCAAAGGCTCCACAAGCCAGCCAAGCTGCAGCCTCTGACCAGAGGCAGGTGAGGGGGGAAAGTGAAGGTACTTTTCTAACAAGCAAGATGATTCACTGAAGCAGGGCAAGGACTCCTGCTGCAGCAGAAGGCTGATGAGTAATTAATGGCTCATCCTAGGCACAAGGCTGCCTTTTTAAGCCCCTCTGCCAAAGCAGTTCTCCTGACGGGTCCAGAGGGCAGGGCAACAGCACTTGCCTCACTGCTCTAAAGGTTTGAAAAAAAAACCCCATTACACCCATGATTAGCACAGGAGTTTCCCAGCGCTGCCCAGCTCTCAATTACTCACACTCACCACAGCATGGTTTTCATCCTCATTAGCACCCTGTGACAGCGGGAAATACAACTCGATTTCAGAGATAAAGAAACAGATCTAACAAGGAGCCTGGGGTGATGCTGTGTTGCTGTCTCCTGTCTCTGGGGTGATGCTGAGTTACTGTCTCCTGTCTCTGGGGGAGTGCTGAGTTACTGTCTTGTCTTGTTAGCAGTGATCACAGTGGAGACAAGGACTGTGGGTGCAGGATCCCCACACATGGGGCTCCAGGCACCAGGCTCCCCAGCCAGCTTTCCAGTTTTCTTATGTGAAAACGGTGGGAACAAAATCAGCTGCTAATGGCCAGACACTCATCTACCCCGCACAGCCCCCTGCTGCCGACCTGCCTGCACACAGCTACCATTAGGACAGCAGGAAACCTCAGTAGACTGGGGTTAAAAACACTCTCCTTTACAATTTCTTCCCCAGCCAGATTTCTTTAGTGAGCCAGTCCCGTGCACATGGCACGTGTGATACCCAACAGGTACAAACTACTCCTGGCCAGAGTGCTCTCAGAGGAGGTGCTGGTGGGGTATGATGCACACACGCTGTGAAGCCTGACCTTTATTTAAAGGCTGCACACCCTACACACATCCTGTGAAGCCGAGGGGAAATACCTCTTCATCCCTGGAGGTGTTAGGAAAAAAAATGAGTACATGTGGCCCTAGGGAACAGGATATAGTGGGCAGGGTGGGGTTGGGTTGATGGTTGGACCGGATGATAGCAAGGAGAGGGAGAGACCACCTCCCTTTATGGGACCCTCATGGCAGTATAAGACCATGTATTCAGGGAGTGACTCAGGCAGTGTGTTTTGACATAACGCGAGGGAGAAGAAGTGCTGCACAGAGATCAGCAATGCTGGTCACAGAGGAGCTTGTGGGTATGGTCTCTCTCTCCATGGGGAACTGGAGCAGGTCTGCCTGCTTACCTGCTGCTGTGGTCTGGATGCCAAACCCAGGCTCTCCTCAATGTCATCTGGTGATAGGACAAGAGGCAATGGGTGCAAGCTGGAACAGAGGAGGTTCCATATCAATATCAGCAGGAACTTCTTCCCAGTGAGGGTAACGGAGCACTGGAACAGGCTGCCCAGGGGGGTTGTGGAATCTCCTCTGGAGATGTTCAAGACCCACCTGGATCTATTTCTGTGCAAGTTGGTCTGGGTGTCCTGCTGTGGCAGGGGGATTGGACTAGATGATCTTTTGAGCTCTCTTCCGATCCCTAATGATTCTATGATTCTATGATCTTGCAGGTCTCATCCAATCATAATGATTCTCTATTCTACTCAGCTGCTCTGTATAGATTGTAATTGTGGTACAGAAGCAGTTGACAACATTCTATTTAAATAAGAATGTAGTCACTGCAGTTGAGTTTCACTGATTTGTAGGGCTACAAGTCTGCAGGGCTAATGATACTAAACATGGCTTGACACCTCTGCACTGTGTACATGCCCAGTGCCCACCTGGCACAGCGTCTCCTGCTGCAGCTGCACACTGAGCCTGATGTGCTGCTGCTTACAAACCACCCCCAGGTCTGCTAATAGACAACAGGCTGCTGCACACACCCCTGCTGACACAGAGAAAACCATCTGGAACACTGGATTAATGACACTGCTCGCTGCCTACTGATGGCTATGGGCCATGCAGCAGTTTATTTAAAACATTACAAGAAAACATCCCTCAATAACACCTGGGAATGTGTCTGGGCTCCTGGAGAAGCAAAGAGCCTGGCTCAAACAAGGCTCCATGGCCAGGACCATTCTGCCACTTGAGGAGGCAGGGATGATTCCTGCTTCTGGCACAAAGAGCCAAAGGAGTCCTCTGTGCAAGGCAGCATGCAGGCTGCTCATGGACAGATAACCTCCTCCCTGCGATGGGACCACAGAGGCAAGGGAAGTTACAGCTGCTCCAGTAACCAAACTTGTTAGTAGATCCCTACAGGCTTGCAGTCAGCAGCAAGATGACTTCTCCCACCAGTGCAGGAAGTGCTGAACCCCCAGCAGTGCAGGACACAGCTCAGTGCCGACTGGGGTGTGAATCAGTGTGTCCTGTGAGCAACACCAGGCTGCTGAGAACTGCCTGTTGATAACCACAGCTATAAATTACCTCCTCCATGGGCGGCAGAAGGAAGAAGTTCACAATGAAAGGTTTCCTTTTCCTCAAAAGGAAGAGATCGCAGCGTCACAAACAGCAACTGCTCCCTATGCCCCTTTGGAAACACCCAGAGCAGCTCCTCCACCTTCTGTGAACAACCTCCCTCCGGCACTGGTAGAAAGACGAGTCTTCCACGAACCTCGAGTCAAGGGTGACAGAGGTGGATGGGTAGCAGGGAACACACAGAGACACAGCACACAGCCTTGCTGCTGCTTCTCCCGCACAGGAACACGTGCTGCAGACACACACCCTGGTGCTGGAGGAAAGACGGCACTCTAGCTCCAGTCTGACTATACTAATGGAGGAAACTGCTCAAGGGGGCAGCAGGTTGCCTGTTTTGCTTGTCTTTGCAAGAATTCATTACAGCCTCTTGGCCAGATCACTGGAACGCCTCAGCCCTGTCTCCTTGCACACGTGTCCTGGGAGGAAGGGATTTTGGACTCTGCCAAATGGGATGCAAACGGCCCTGGACTGAGAGTTCAGCAGCTGTTTAACTCCTGCTCTTGCAGCTCCTGTGGGTTTCTGCTCCTGCTGGAGAAAAACCCACTGCAGAAAACATTGATTCAGCCAGGCCTGGGGCAACCACCAGTACAGCCGTTGCTTGTGAAATAGCGAGGGCTGTTGTGCAAGGAGACGAGGAATTGAAGGTGTCCCATGCTTGCACAAACACCTCCATGTCCAGTGTGGGCAAGGCTCCAGAAGGGCAGTGCCCCAGAGCAAAGTTGCTCTCATTTACAGTTTTCTTTAAGTTTTTTTCACCGGGAGGGGTCTTCCCCATTCACCAGCAGGCATAGGGGAACAGCGGGTACTGGCTCCACTCTGCCATGGTCCCGTGGGCATGTCCTGTGGCCCCTTGTGTGTTGTACTCCGTGGAGAAGGCTGAGTAGCTCATTGCCCTGTACTGGCTGTGCGAAGGCACCATCCACTGGCCAAGGCCTTGCTCGGTGCCATAGGGACTGTACATAGGCGCTCGGGCCCCAGGTTTCCCAACAGAGTCTAGAGCCACGTTCACCACTCCTGTGTAGTCCTGGGGAGGAGGCAGAGGTGGGGGGAGTGGAGGCAGGTTGGTGAAGCCCTCTGGGAGCTGTTTGGAGTCATGCTCGGGCACTGTGGCAAGATCCAACGGGTAGCATCTTGCCCGGAAATCATTCAAGGCTGCGGCATCACGAGTGGGAAGCTGCTGGCTGTCTCCAACTTCATGGAACCTGAGCCCCAAGGGCAGAGAGGAGAGAGGGTCAAAACAACCACTATGAAAAACCAGCGAAACCCCACACCAATCCCCTGGGGAAAGGCAGGGCACACTCTCAGCATGTCCTCTTTCCCTCACCTACGGCTTCATCTTGGTTAGATTTCAGTCCAAGCCTCACTGATGCACACAAAACCTACTTGCCAGAGATGGTAAACCCAGACTACCCTTGTTCTGGCTCAGTTCTAGCCTGGGCTCCCTACAATTCATGCTTGAATTTGCAAAGATAAGGAGGGGAAAAGCCCCAGAGTCCTGCCGTGCTTCCTCCAAAGCACAGGGAGCTGAACTGGAGAGTGGTCCAGGACAAGGAAATAGAGTGTTGCTGAGGCATAAGTGCCCCTGGAATCAGTGGGTCTGTAGCGACATGAAAAGGCTTTTGGATAGAGCCAATCTAGCTCCTGTGACCCAAGTCTGCTGTTTAAAGGAAAGGTCTCCTTCCTGACTCCCACTGACTTCTTTTCTTAGCAAAGATCCAGCAAAAGAGGAAGGACTCTGTCAGTTAAAGGATGGTCTTTGAACATGAGTTGGGACTCACCGATAGGTCTGGTAAGATGGTGTGAGCACTTGCTGCTCCCTGGCCAGACCCTCCCTCTGATCAGCTGGCACTGGAGAAGCTGCAGGAAAGGCATGGTTGCCATTCTGCTCTGAGACCCAGAATGGATATCCACTGCTGACCACGACGGGGTGACTCTCCTCCTTCACATCCACATTCTCATCTTTCTCAAAATCTGACTCACAGTGGGGAAAAGAAAGAATGGGAGAGAATGAGAAGTGGGGAGAGGGGAGCAGAGCTCACAAAGGTCTGCTGGCAGCTGTGTTACTTGCAGGTAGTAGAATTAAACACACTGGTACCCCTTCTGGTCACACTGTCTTAAAGTCCTTCCCAGCCTCTGTGCCCTTCCACAGCGCTGGTTGGTCCTGCCCTGTCCTCTATCTTTCACTATGCCACTGCCTTGTGCTCTGCAAGCAGCACTGAGAACTGCAGCAAGGAACGATCAAGCCTGAAAACCCAACCTACCAGAAAAAGGAAAGATGGGTTTGGTAATGATAGCAGTTCCCACATCTGCAGCACAACCTGCACTGAGTAGAACCCAGAGCAAAACAGTGGGTAATGCTGCAAGTTCGTATGGCCACGACAGAAGAACGTTTTGAAAGCACAGCCTTCTCACAGAGCATGGCCCGGCTGGGGGACTGATAAGAGGGATGATGAGTGACTTGTGTGAGCAGCAATCCTGTGCATCCTTCCCACAAAGAGTCAGAGACTCCCTGTCATACACAGGGGCTGCACCCAGGCAGTTCTCCTCAGACTACGCTGCTATGTCTTCCCTCTGCCCCCATCGTCATCCCCCAAGTTTGAAAGTCACTCTTTGGGTTTGCTGCTATCAGTATTACCACGTTCCTCAGCACTGGACTCCTTTTCCTCAGGCAGCTTCCTCTTCTGGCCCTTGGCTGGACTAGCCTTCTGGCATTTGGCTCGGCCTTCCCTGGGAAGAAATGAGACAAGGGGGCAGCTTCTACATAAGGCTTTTGCCTCAGGAAATACACAAGTGATGCTGGAGGGCAAAAAGCTGGGATGAATGACTTTGATATTCTCCCTGACAGGTTTTCAGGGAACACAAGAGACATCATTGAACTGCAGGATCAGCGTGCGCTTCCAGCAAGAGCCTGCACCCCACAGGATACAGGGAATAAACTGGCACAAGGGCTGCCCTGTTCCACAATCAATGTGGAAGCTCAGCACCAGAGGCTTTGGGTCCGAGTTTAAGTGTAGCCTGGTGCTTGGATGTACAAGCTCTGCACACGGCTATGTGTAGAGGAGTAGAGAGGGTCTTTGGCTTGAAAGCAGCTTGTTCCTAAATGGAAAACAAGCCTAAGCTCAGTCAGAAACGATCCTATTAGAAGGGAAATGCAAACGCATGATGCTTTTCAATGTTTAAGTAAAAAGTAGTCAGTTTTGGCCTTTCTCACCAGGAAATGTAATTTTTTCAGTTGTAAAATGACAGAGAACAAAATCTCAGATATTTAAACCTTTTCTTCCTTCTCTGTTACCCAACTATGGCTGCATTTAAGCCTGTTGTTTATTTTTCATTCTATCTGTTGGCTGCTCTCAGAGCAGACAGAAAAGCTCACTGGTATTGGCAGACATCTTCTCTCTCACTGACAAAATCCCCTGCTGGAGGAGACACTTTTCCAGACACGGCGAAAGCTGATCTCAAAGAGACGCGGTGATCTACTCCTGTTGTTGCCGCTATTTACCTGTCAAGACTCCAGTCTGGCTCCAACTCGCAAAGGAACACAGGTCTCAGATTTACCATTCCTCCCCCACTTCGGTAGGAAATCCTGTATCTCCTCCCACTCCCCGTGTCTCCTGGGTGGAGGCTGTACGGGGGGACATCATTCCCACAGACAGGCAAACACCGTGCACAGTGCAGCAGCCTCCGCAGAGCTGAGCTGGGAGACCGTTGCTCAATGGCCTTGGGGAAAATTCCCAAGCAAGCTCCAGTCATAAATAAATCAAGAGGAAAGAACAGTTTACCTTCGTGTGTTCTTCCCATGCTCACGGAAACCTTTCGCAAATGGGTTGTTGTCAATCTTGAGCTTCGTAATCTTAAAATAAAAGGAACAGGATTTCAGTTTCACGGTGCCTGCCTGGGTTATTCCAGACTTCCACTGTGGTGTTCACCACAACAGATTGTCTGAGGGTTTGGAGCATGTCCTTGAGTAGGGACGTGGGGAGAGAGAGTATCTGAGCTCTCCCTGCAGATCCCGTTATGGATCAGGAACTGACACACAGAGAGGTGACTTTGCCAGGGTCAGTAGGAATTTGTGTGGGATTTATCAGACTACAGAAATAAACAGGGTTACTTCTGCCGATATTTTTACTGCAGTTCTGCAGGGTTCTGCGCACTCAATACAACTGAGAGGCATCATTCATCTCATCCCAGAGCAGATGCTTTCTGCAGGAACCACAACGAGTCTATTCCTTTCCCACCATCCACAGCAGTTGTCTCAAGTGAATAGCTTGAAAGGAGACACTTTCCTCCACAAGATTGCTAAAGACAGAGAGTACTTGGCCAAGTGTCCAAGAGCAGTACCTGCTCGTTCTGGTAAGCAGTAACTGATGTGAAGACAGTCTCGGGGAAGCTGAAGACCTGGAAGATACTCCAGCGAACACTGAAGAGGTCATCTGCCTGCACAATGTGGAAGCGGGGCTTATAACGGTGCATGGAGTGGAGGATGATCTGGCACAGAGACAGACAAAGAAGAAAGTTTCCACGTGCAACCTGCTGCCAACACACTGCAAAGTCTCCTGTGGAGACTCTCAGGGTGCTTGTTTCAAACCAGGGATGCCTGCCTGGAGCTGGTGACTCCACCATGCCTCTGCAGTGACAGTACAGAATAAATCCTTCACTAGCAGGTATTTAAGAGAGCACAAGGTCTGGGCTTTGGAAGTAGGAAGGGCACGTTTTAGTTAATGATGTCATTTCTCACAGATCTCTCTTATCTGTGAGTCTGTGATTTCCCCACAGCATCCACCCGCAATGCATCCCAAGAGAGCCCAGCACAAAGGCCAGCTGCCACCTACATGCCCATGCTGATCCAGAGTGTTGTTGGTTAGCTTCAGTTTCTGGAAGGAGACAGGTTCTTTCATCCAGTGGCTGCCAGGAGCCGGGGAATCCGGGTGGACGTAGGTGCGACAAGGGAGTTGGGGTTCTGCTTTTCCAGCAACCTCCCACTGATCCTTATTCCACTGTGAAAGACAGACCTCTAGAGCTTCAAAACATATGCTACCTTCCCTGCAGGAAAGCCCCAGCAGCTTTGCTTCAGTGTCAGTCCAATGGATCCGTCTGAAGCACAGGTGGAAGGCTCTGTCTCAGGAGCCATGATCGCATTACTGAATCAGCTTCAAGTTTACACTTCATTTTAACTCCTTTTCTCCCAACAGCTCTCAGAGGTGTCTGATCTTAATCACAATTAAATCTGCACCATGAAACAGAATTACCTTTCTGGCTGCTCCCCAAGTAAAACTGACAGCTCCAGAGAAGCTTAAGTAGCAAAAACTTTGTCTGGAGACAATCGGTTGCTCAGCCTGGGCAGTGACACACAGAGAGTAATGTATTTTAAACCGAGATGAAAGGACAGTGTAACTTCTATCACTGCAAGTACTCACCTTGTACCTGAAGTTGTCCATCGGCACAAAATCTACCAGCATGAGGTACTTGGCGTATGGGATTAAGCCAGAAACCTTGATTTTGCATTGAGGAAACATTCGCCTGAAGGAGAAATTAAATACACGGTGTGAGGACCCCTCTGCAAAGCAGACACTGGTTAGTGAGGAAGCAGCACGTCGTGTTTGCTCACTACCGAGCAAAGATGTGGTGGCACAATTCCTTCCAGCCACCTACTGAAAGTTTTTCTGTTTTCCCAATGTGTTGCCTAGTCTTATGGGCTTAGGAGGAACAGGCACTAACGGGGCAGCAGAGTCTGCTTCTGCTTCAGGTCTGGTTTCTGCAACACAACAGTGGGGAACTTGGAATATTTGGAATGTGCGAGCATTGGTTGCCCAGGGAGGTGGTGGAGTCGCTGTCCCTGGAGGTGTTTAAAAAATGAGTAGCTGTGGCCCTGGGGACAGGGTTTAGTGGGCAGCTTGGGGTTGGGTTGACAGTTGGACTGGATGATCTTGTAGATCCCTTCCAACCTTAATGATTGTATGATTCATAGTTCCCAGCCTTCTGCAGCTAACACAGACCTGGAGGAGAGATTAAATCCAAGAGTACATCTAGCTTTCCAACCCGCTACTGCCTGCCATCCTTTCATCTTGACTGTGCAAAACAGCTTTGACACCTGCCTCCCTACCCAAAGGGGTTATTCCAGCTCCCAGCAGCTGTGATGTGATACACCTTGATCTCACATTCCTCACTGCTAGCGAGACTCTGTTAGGCTTAAGTCAGCACACACAGGTCGCCCCTATCCTATGCCAGGTTATTTTCTGCAATTGCAGACTCAAACCTTCTGCTCTGCTGCTGCTGCTGCCTGTGACTCAGGCAAAGGCAGCCCAGGGCACTTTCCAGGGCAGCCTCAGAGCTCAGGGAGATCGATGTTCAGTGGTGAGACAAGAGTACTGAAGGGTTCTCAGCACATCAGCCCCACCGTGAGCTCCTGCACTTTGCAGTTTGGACTTCTATGATACCCTCAAAGTGTAATTCCTGCAGGAGACCTGCAGCATTGGCTACTAAATGAGTTTAAAGGCTATCACTCCAAAAATGAGCTTCTGTTAGCAACATGGGTTGTGTGGCCTGGGCAGTTGTCCTGCTCCCCTCACCTGCCAGATTTGGTGATAATCATCTCAGTTCCTATCTGATGGAACTTCATCCAGAGATTCATGTCCTCAAGGGTGACCACGATGGAGCTCTGTGGGTAGGGCTCCAGGCTGGGGGATGGAAGTGCCTCACAGGGCGCTTTCATGTCTACCAGGGGAGAGAGAAAAAACACACAACTTGAGACAGGCAGCAGGGAGCCAGCATGGAGCAACCTCTTCTGCTTAGGGATAGGGCCGTGAGACTGGGCAACCACACTGGCCCTCCCAGTACCCTTCAGAGCCAGCTCCTTCCAGTATAGGTATTACACATGCTGTTGGAGCAGATGGGGTCTGTATATCTGGCCATCACTCCCATCTGGCCCCAGCCCACAGCACAGTGCTCAACGCTGGCTCAGCTCAGGTTGCTGGATGTTGTGGCATCAGCAGGTGCTGCCAAGAGCCAGCAACAAAGCCCTGCAAGAAAACCCATTCCTTTTCTTCACAGGTTCCTTAGGATGCTCAGAAGGATACAGAGCTCCTCCAACAGGTTTGTGTCCAGCTGATAAACTCTTTGGTGAAGAGACCTTTGTGGTACAAACTTAACCCGACTACTTGACTCCAACACTGGCAGATACTTGTAACCCCAGTGTGACCAGCGTGAGGAGATGCTAGGTGCACCAGTGCATAACGACAGATAGATGGTAGCAGAGGTGAGAAATCTCTCCAGAGGACAAAGGGACAGATGGAAGACCCAAGTGTCAGTGAAGGCAAAAAAAGGAAGAGACAGAGCCAGACCATGCAATATTCTGAAGAGTAGATAGATTTGGAGATGGAGACCTCTGAGGAGCTGATGACAGCAGTGGGAGGTGGAAGATGCCTGCTCGGTGACACATGACAGCGCATCCCAGCTGCTGCCTGTAACTGTCTTCTGCAGGCAGAGGATTGAAGCTCCTGGAGAAAAGAACGGGGAAATTATTCTGGAGGAACTGTCTTTGATGTTGATGGTGCCCAGCACCTCTGCAGAGCTGCTTGGATTAACATCCACACCCTATAGGCACTCTTCGGTCTACTGTGACACACATAATGTTGCTGCTGCTGGATGGAAAACTAGATGAGTTTCATTTCAGATGGAGCCAGGCTCTTCTCAAGGTCATCTGGTGACAGGACAAGGGGCAATGGGTGCCAGCTGGAACAAAGGAGGTTCCATATCAATATCAGCAGGATACCACTCTTCCCAGTGAGGGTAACAGAGCATTGGAACAGGCTGCCCAGGGGGGTTGTGGAGTCTCCTCTGGAGATGTTCCAGACCCGCCTGGATCTGTTCCTGTGCCACTTGGTCTGGGTGATCCTGCTGTGGCAGGAGGATTGCAGTGGATGATCTTTCGAGGTCCCTTCTGATCCCTAGTGATTCTATGATTTTAGGTCAAAACATGCCTGGTGTGGCTACTGATGGGCAGATTTCATATCCAGTAGGGCTACACAAACACTGTGCTAGGGCTGAGCGAGATGTTGAGAAGGCTGCTCAGCTGAGGGCACACAGCAGCAGCGCTGACCCTGTTCTGTAGGGTGACGGGTTATCAGCCCTGCACAAATATTTGCTTAAAAGGGAGAGATTTCTGCCTCTCTGCCTGATCAGATCTTATTCAGAGTGCTTCAGAAATAAGGGAATTCACCCGTAACATCTTCAAGAGAACAAGCACGACCGGTAGGCAACTGTTTTCAGAGAAATCTGCTTTTTCTCAGAAAGCAGCATCTTTCCATCCAAACAACATAACGTGAGTCCAAAGGCATTCTTCCCACACTATTATGAAGTTAAAATTAGGTTTAAATGGGGTTTTTAATGAGTTTGCAAAGCTCTTGAGGCATTTAAAAAAAAATATCTTGTACCCTTTTTTCTGCTTTGATCCAACATTAATGAACGGGCTAAGAAGTGACACCTAGTTCGCTCCCTAAGATTAGCCTGTTAACATCTTCCTACTAAAGCTTCCCCCATATCCTCTCGCAAAGACATGAAAGCTGCCACCAGACGACGCATCGGGAGGCTCAGCTCAGCACCTCAGCGCAGTGTGGATACCCAGAGCAGTTACAATAAAACGGGGCTGATTTCCCACAGGACTCATCCAGTCACAAAGACATGCAAACAGATTTTGATCAGCCAGACAGATGCTTGCTCCTTCCCCAGATGAATTTCACTATTAACGTTTTTCTAAGTGTATTCCGGCACCATTAAATGAGACTACAAGTCAGATCTCTGGAGTCATTATTGAAAGGAGACTTCCAGTGAAATCAAGAGGCTCTGGAGTGAAAGGAGTTCAATACTGAACTAAAAAAAATCAAAGGCAGATGGGATTATCTGGTCTTTTTACCAAAATGGGTCCACAAGGCTTCTGGAGGAGCAAGATGCTACAGGGGACAGGGAGAAAGCTGTGCAAACGATGAACATGGCAGTAAATGTTTTTAAATATAGCAAACATTTTTAAATATAGAGAGCTATTAATTGTGTAGACATGGCACTAGGGAACAGGATTTAGTGGACATGGTGGCATTGGGTTGACGGTTGGACTTTATGATCTTGGAGGTCTCTTTCAACCGTAACGATTCTCCGATTCTAAAGTCTTTACCCTGCAGGATTTGCCTGTGCAGCCTGAAACTCTACACATTACCCATTCACATGGGGATCAGGACCCAGCAATGGTGTGAGCCTGCTGATGGATCCACACAGCCGACTACAGCCATGCACCACCAGCTTCAGCGGGGTTCTGCCATGGTTCATCCATGTGCATGTTCTACTTTGGGTTTTATTTGCAGAGCAAGGGCTGCCTTGCAAGACATCTCAAAATAACTCATTGTTGGTGCTGCCATAACCAACACAAAAGTCCAGACACAAACGGCCTCTTAAAGATGCCATCTCTTGGCAAGAGGGTATGTCCAAGCACCAAAGGGAACCTCTTAAGCCCGTGCTTCTAGCCTTCTTCTATGTAACTTAGTGTTTAAGATTATTTGAAGGACATTTAAACATTTCCCAGTAGTTTTCAGCCTAAGCCAGGTTACAAGCAGCACCACTGTCACTGTGGTGGTAACACTGCACATGGCACATTGTGAAATGTGATAATGCCATGCGGTGCGGGAAGGAGGAAAGCTGCTGTGAGAAAGGCACTGAAAATTAAGTGCTCTTCAACCTCTTTAAAGCCTAATGTTAAAGTCCTTATGGCAATAGGAGTAGTTTGCCCTTCAGATCCTGTATCTAGAACAGGGTGCACATAATTTTTCGTATCTTGGAGATGGAGAGAATGAGAAATGAAAGTTAATTCAGTAATGCTTGCAGACCTTTGGATAGAAGATGCTGGAGTATGACCCGCTCACCTAAAGCAGTTCCTTGATGAATTGTCCTCAATGTAGGACCATTTGCTGCAGTCTTCCTAAAATGTATGGGATAAAGTTTGCAATACTGGGACAACTCCCACAAGGTAAAATTTATGCTTCTTGCCTTCATTAGTTCCTATCTCTTCTGAGTGAATTGGTCCAGCACCAACAACTCTCCAGAGTTCATAGGGAAGAAAATGTCTCCAGACAAAGCTACTTGCCACAAAAAAACCTCTTATTCTCTACTCTATAAATGCCAGTAAAAGCAACCTGACCCTTTCCTAGAGGGAACCTCATTTCTCACACCCAGAAGTTTGTTGGCAATTCTACAACAGCAGCGGCTTCACCTCCCAGATGCACCCAGCCATCGCCTGGACTAGTTCAGCTACATGGCATCACACTGCAGAAAAATCTCAGTAAGAAAATGAAGTGACTTCTGCCACAGCTGGGATCTTTAACATGAGAGACCTCTGCAATACTGCATGTATTTTCTGCAGTTCTGCTCTTTTTTCTCCCCACTCCAGATTCTCTTGAAGCAGCAGGAATCGGTACAGACCTGAAACAACAGCGAGGGCAGAAGCTATTGGGGTGGTTGCAGCCTATTTTGCCTATTTAAAATGAAACCAGGCCTTGCAGGGGTAGAGAAAGGACACCACGTGTACACATCAATGACGCTACCCAACCTAGATCAGTAGTTGTTTCCTTCTGATGTAGAGTAAAACCCAAGACTTAATCTGGATCTTGGCTAGAACTGATGAACACAGTATCACTGGACTGGCCCTTGGCTTGTTTCCTGGTGCACGTGTCACTGCCCAGTTTGATTGTGCCCCATGCCCAGGAATTACCAGCATGCTATGAGACAGACTGAAGGAGAGAACCATCAACAAAGCCATAAGTAAAATCCTATGTTTCATCACGACCTTGATGGAGGTGGGGTAAGCATATTGGGGGTTTATGGTTTAAAAGAACAGAGGAGAAACAGAAGAGAAGCCAGAGAGTTTGTATCAGAACAGGTATTGGCCACAGAGCAGACATTTCCAAACCTTCTGTGGCCTTCAACCTGGCAGACAATACACAAGGGAAACCTCTAGCCTGCAGGCAATGATCCCACCGCAGGAGGAGATGCAGGAAAGGGAGCGGGGCATCAGCGTGAGTAAATCTCTGCTACCTTACAAAAGGTTTTTCCAGACTCACAAAGAACACCCCATCCCACAACTTCTTACAAAATCCACACCATCCTCTACGTGCCCACTACTGCAAATGCTGGTAACCCTTCGGGAGCACTGCTTCCCTTTCTGAAATTGTTGGTCACTAGCAGCACCAGTCCAGGATCTTTCTGACAATAAGAAAAAAGGAGGAGCCCCGTACTCACCTGGCAGAGCTTGCATCTTTCCATGTACTGTGGAGTCCAAGAGCTCGTCCAGCCAAGAGAGCCACCAGAGTTCTTACAGGAGGAACCAAATAGTCCAGTTCAAAAGCAGGTTTGATGCCCTGAAGCAAGAAAAAGCCCTTCCTTCTGAGATCCAGTGTCAAGAGTGATTGGGCTGAGGATGGGACTCCAAGCACAGCTAGCCAAGGTGAGTTCCTGTTTTATGGAGGCTAATGAGCAGGGAGGAGCTTCTCGCCAAGGCTGTCCCCTTGCGATCCTTTGATGTCCAAAGGGACAAAGAGAGGAAGGAGCTGCACCAATGGCTGGGGCTAAGGGAAGAAAATCAAAGAGAATTAACATGGCTTTGACATACAGGAAACCCTACAGGGGAAATGCACCTTGATTTACTGCTAACTCACTTTTAAACAAATAGAGACAAGACCAGAAACATCAGTTGAAGGCTTACCTACAAAATAAAACCCTTGAACAGCGAGCACAAACAGTGTCCTTCTGACTGTTCCATGGATTTGACATAATTTTCACCTTCAGAGCACAGAATCATTTTACTCTTGAGTTTTGGTAGCAGAGGCAGGACTGTACGGAGCTTGTTCCTGCTCAAGTGGGTGATTCACAGTCTGCGGTAAAGTTTGCTCTCACAACTGGGATGCTGCAGCACCACATTGATTCAGCGACAGATGTCTTCTCCCCTAACAGAAACACATTTGATGATGTAACGTGCTTTACCTACTCCATCTCTGCATCCACAGCCCTTAGCTGCATAGTTCATTCTCCTGCTGTTCTGATTTGCCATGGTAGGGTTTCACGGCTGCTCTGGAGCCCTGGGCTGGGGCTGCTTTACACGCAGCTTCTCTTCAGCAGAGCTTCACCAGTGGAAACTGCCCTTGTTCAATGACACCTCATTTTACTGGCATCAAATCCCTTTGGCTGGCTCCAGGCAGGGATGGTGCAGGTGATCTGAAGATCTCCTGGTAGGTCTTGTTCAAGGCACTGCTCTTACAGAAACTGAAGGACTCGAGCGTTTTCCCTTAATTAGTTTATTCTCCAAGTGTGACCATTACCTTTTGTACTTATAAGTGCTTACAAGTGCTAAGAGACAGCAATCAAGGCTCCTGCTGCAGGGCACAGGACAGCCGCCACACCTCGGGGCAGAGGGGAATCCCAGGCCCCCCCCCACAGAAATGGTGACACTAACACTGACAGGGTCAAGACGATCAGAAAGGAGAGGACAAGAGCAGAATAACTGTCTGAACAGATTGGATCCCGCACAGAGAATTCAGGAGCTTCACTCATCTCAGAGAGTGCTGTAGGGCTGCAGCCCATTCACAGTCCGGTTTGACTCCCAATAAAAGGAACAACCTTAGTTTTGTCAGTGATGCTATTAGGACGCCTGGGTTTCAGTCTGACATGCAGAACACATTCTGAGTGTATTTAGTCTGTTCCTATGCCTGAACAATATCCCTTTAGTTCTGTTCTTACTGCCTTTTGGGACAGGCAATGCAAGAACAAGCAGCGGACAAAGGAGTTGGACCAGAGGAGGGCTTGGGTAACTTTCCACAGTACAATTGAAATGTGGGCACCCCAGTACTAGAAAGGGAGAGAAAAGCCAGTGCTTTTCAGAAAGAAAGTTTAGAAGAAAGGGATTGGAAAGTTCAAGAAATCCTGAAGAGGATTGTATACCTGATGGTCTACTGGCTCCTGGTGCCTCTGCAGGGCCACAGCCAGCCTTTCCGACAACCCTCTACAACTACTGGATACTGCAAGACTTCCCCTTCAGCTAACCTGAGGACATCTAGAACTGGGGAGTCCCCAGTACCACCGAGGAGAGGACTATCATGTGATGAAGCAACATCAGCTTGTAGCTCAGCTCCAGATTATTTGTTACACACATGGAAAAATAAATCAGAGAGGAAAACAGCAGCCAAACCCGGTATCAGGGTCGAACCCCTGCTCATACATGCACAGCTGGCTACCAGGCATGAACGCAAGATGCAGAGATACTTTTCTGCTGAGCTACAAAGGGAAAGCATCAAAGCTGCCCTGCACCCCCCTGCCCCGCTTTTCCGATGCTAGTATTTTAATTGTGGGAAGCAGAAAAGACGGCAGTCATTAGAACCTGAAAAGGAAAAATAGCACAAAAATTGGGTCAGATTGAAGCGAGCAGCGAGCTGGATCCGCATCCCACACACCGAGCAGCCCTGGGAATATCAGACCACACCTGACAGCAGCGTGGGATGTGTATCATGACTCGCTGCTGCTTCCAAGAAAGGGGCTGAGCTCGTCTCCTGCTGCCACTTCATTTGCACACTGCTATCAGCATGTCTAGAGAACACATTTGCTGCAAGTACTCAAATCCTTTTGGCTTTTCGCAGCTGATTGATGGGGAAGGTGGAGCCATTAATTACCCTGCCTGGTTAACAGCTTTCTCCCAGCCACTCCAGTTGTCCTGGAAAGGTTTTAAAGAGGGGGGGAAGGTGAATTTGTTGCCATGCTGGAGAGCCTGGGCTCACAGCAGCGATCCCTAGGGAATTCCTCACTGGCAAAGGAGGAAATCTCATTGCTCTCTCGTCTGTCCATGGAGCAGCCTCCAGCAGATCCCTGGGGTGCCAGAGGTGACAGCCTGGTGACTTAACAATTCATTGGCAGAATGGGGGTGTGGAAAGGGCTGAGAGGGATAGTGGATCTACTACCCTGTGTAAGTCAGTGACACATGCTGCTCTGTTCCAACAGCAGCTAAGCAATCCCGCAGTGCCCAGCTCTAACAGGGGCTCTCCCTATGCTGGAGGGCTGAGTAGGGCAGTGCAGGAGAGAAAGGCAGGGAGGGAGGGAATGTGTGATGGCAAAAGTGAGGGGCCAAGAGCTTTTGCTTTGCATCTCTTTGAGGAGGTGATAGAAGGAAACCTTCCCCTCTGAGTTTTGTAGTAAGGCAAATGTTTTCTGGCACTTCTCCCACCTTAAATGAACCTTTAACCCTTAACAGCCACAGGATCCTGTGGTCTGCACATGTACCCTTCCCCCCAGTCCTTATTTCTGAACTGGGAGCTCTCCCAGAGGTGGTCGTCTTGCCATCTCTGGATGGTGTTGAGGCACTTGCAGATTACGTGTGTCGACTACTAGGAGGCTTTGGCTACCAGGATGGAGATCTGCAAGTGGCTGTGCAGGATGCATCACTGCCTGTGCTTGGGCAGAACTTGCAGGCTCTCACTGCATCATGAGATGAGACCAAGCTTGAGTGCAAGGCACAGAGTCCCTGTCTGGAGGACTGCTGAAACACAACAGAATAATCTTTTGAAAGAACAAGTCTCGGATTGTTGCTCATGTTTAGCAGCACTTGGGTGCAGCAGCCAGAAATCCAACCCCCACTGGCTTCCTTCCCTGCGTGAGAAAGCATTTTCATACCAGTTTTAATAAAGGTGGGCTTAAGGAAAGCAGTGTTGCCTGTCTGAGTTTGCACAAGTGAGAAAAAAGACTTGGGGAATGGCAAACTGAATGTAAGAGGCATGAGCACAGCCCCACTGCCACTGTAGTGTGACTCACTCTGCAGATTCCCACTCGGGACACATCCACCACAGCCCCAGAGCATCAGCAACTCTTCCTGAAGGATTCTCTGCCGTCTGCATGAGAGGAATAAGGAAAACATGGAATGCTGTGAACAGGACTCAAAAGTAGATGGCTTTACCCTGTTAGCTACTTCTTTTTGTGCTTAATTACAAACATGAAACAGCCTCAGACTCCCCAGACAGGTCAGAACCCACAAACTGCCCCTTATGCACAGGCTCAGCTCGCTGTGGAGCACTCAGTGCCTGATTACACACGGAGGACTGTGGGGAAAAGCTGTGTTTCCAGAGAAAACCTTGATGAAGCTATTGCTCATATGGCTGTGCATCCTCAGAGCAGAGTCCTTGTCCTAGTCCTTGTTACAGACCAACATCTCCGAGAGGAAAAAAGGAAACACAGGTGCAAATCGGTAACCAGAGGAGCTGAGTTGAAAGGAAGGGGTTGGTAGGGACAGAGCGGCCCAGGTTCAGCCAGGGTTTGGGCAGCTCGATGAACAAGATCCTGTGAGTGGCTGAAGGGTTGCTAAAAGCTTGTACAGTGCTCTGTGATCCTCTGAAGCACTAGTACCTACAGTCTCCTATTCTGTGGCTGCATAAGGAACAGTTCCTACCCAGTCCCTTACAGCAGCTCCTGTAACAGAGTTTTCTTCTCATGAGGGAAATGGCACCGTTTCCCTCTCTTTTCCTCATTACCATTGGGTTTGAATGTTTTTTCTTGGGAAAAGTTGTCTGGTGTCTTCTCCAGGTGTGTTAGGGATGCACTGGGGGCCGAGCTGGGTAACAGTCCCTACAGAAGGCAGGCAGACTGGGGCTGAGAACCCCATGCTGAGCCCCAAATTGTGTCACTCCCAGATTCTCCCTGGGCTCTCCAAAAGCAAAAATCACATTTGGCAAAATCAACCAGCTGTTGGAGAGGGCCTGTTGGTAACAGCTCAGCGCTACC
This sequence comes from Upupa epops, assembly GCA_013397515.1. NCBI lineage: Eukaryota > Metazoa > Chordata > Aves > Bucerotiformes > Upupidae > Upupa > Upupa epops. The sequence goes on along the minus strand of VZRI01000977.1, from coordinate 100,788 downwards.
TCACTCCAGGACCCCGGACCCTGGTACAGGTAGCTGTGGGGACCAGCCCCATGCCTCAGCCACCCCTGAAAGTGGCTGTAGGTCAGCAGTGACAGCCTTTGTTTTAGAAGGGAACATGTGCAGGTGCCTCAGGGAAAGGCAAAGTGTGCATTTGAGGTTGAGCACTAAGGCTTTTCCTCTCGAAGGTTTGTGGATTGGAGGATGTGGCCCCAAAGCTGAACCTAAGAGAAAAAGGATGCTCCTCTGTCTCCCCTCTCATATCCGCCCTCCCCAGCCCATGGAATATGCTGCCTGCTCCCAGCAGTTAGTTAGCATGGAGACAAGGAGGGAAATACTTAGCAGCCACTTAACACTGAAGCCTGAGTTTGGCCTCAAAGGCTACAGTCCAGAGTCAAATGCAAAATATTTCTGTCTAGAGCCCTTTCAAGTTTTCACAGACTCCTGATGTTAGGGGCAGTGCTTTCCTGCCAACCCATTGTGTTTCCCAGACAGGGCTCAGCACTGTCCCATTCAAGTACACAAACACACACCGAAAGGGACTGCTCAGCCCCAAGAGCTGCCAGGCAGCCCAGCCCAGCAAAAGGCGACCAAGCAGCTGGGGGCAAGCGCTGCCTTCCCTCTGCTGCTCTCTACCTCCTTAACTGGGCACCCGGCAGTTCTGCCAGAACCCACTGGACACCAGGAGCCATACAGGATCAGCCTTAGAAAATAGGCAGCAAAATAGCTTTGGCTTAACAGCCACACAGGAGTGCTTGTGTGTTTGTATCTGTGTGCGCACACGCTCATGGGCACAGAGAGGCATCGCACAAAGCTCAGACACTGCTGGCAGCTGACACAGCCATGGAGTGAGACCAGGCACAAGTCCTGAGCAGAATGGGTTTGCTGCAGAGAAGTCGAGCTGACAGGGCTTCAGCATCTCCCCTAGAAAAGCCCATGCTTTCAGGAACAAGCAGCAGTTCAGACCCAGAAGCCTGGGTGCAAACTTCTTGCCCTTTTGGGACCGCAGATAGCCATCGTGTGGCTTTGGGTCTGCGAGATTCTTTTAGTTGCTGCGTGAGGATTTGTGACTGTGGGATCAACAAGCAGACCTCATCACACAGGCCAGCTGGCTCTGACAGACCTATGCAGCCAGTTGCATAAGGAAATCTCCACGTTCTGCTTGCTCCTTACGGTCAGGCCTTAATCAAACCGGGAAATCAATAGTGCCACTCCCGATCAAATGAATTATCGTCAAAAAGCAAATGAAAATTGTTCAGATCTAAAGGGCTTAGAATTTAAACGCTTACAAGAGGTTATGAGCTCCACAGAGCTGATGGAGCTCAGTTCCTCCAACATCACTACTGACTACTGACCTTTTGAGGATGACAGTGAACATTACCAGGAACAGTGAGAGACTGGATCAATGAAACCCTGCTGAGTGGGGTTTGATCCAGAGCGTTTTACAACACGTCATGTTTCGGTTTACTTTCCACTTACTACTGGCTTTTTTTCCCCTTTACATTAAAATTTATCATCTGTTTTAAAAAGAACTGTAAGAAGTTATGCAGCCATAGGACATGCATCTCACAGGAGGAATGGAACTGAAGCCACAGGATGTCTAACTGACCTGTGGAGCCTGAGCTGAGCTATTTATAGGATCTCCCATAAAACCAAAATCGGCGCCAAGGCAGCTCCCGCAGTACCTCCTGTGCAAGACAGTGGTTGAAGGCTGATGTAGAGCGCTCTGGTCATGGGTAGGAAACAGAGAGCTGGAAATACGTATTTACAGAAAGTCATTGGGTAAACTCTGAGCCATACTTCTCACCCAATACAACCCTGGCATCCCTGGTCGCAAAACTCAGGTCAGAACCCTTCACTGCCGCCAATAGAAAAAGCACCTGTCAGATTTCACGGGTTCCTCGAGTCCACAGTGGGAAGTACGTACCTGGAGCGACACTATCAATCACAGCTACCACTTTTTCCTGCCATTGCTCAGCGCTCTAGAATTTTCCTCCGTTATTCTCATATCGGTGAATTCCTCATGGTCAGTCTTTGTTCAGCTATGGGCAAGGGGTACAAGCTCCAGGCAGGATCACAGAGTCAGGGCTCCCTCCCCCTCCCCAGCAGATTGTGAAACGTTTATGACCTGGCTCTTATGGCTCTAGAGGTGCTGAATGGCCCTTTCCCCCCCCTGCAAGTCTCAGCTCCTGATGGGCAGCTACAGACCAACTTTTAGCCGGTTTGGTCCGTAGTTGTGGATTTTATTGCCCAGTTTGTCTCTTCAGCTCACATTTGTAAGCTCCAGAGTAGATTTTTCCCTGGGTAACACTCTGCAGCTCAAAGAACTCTTCTTGTTTTTATTACATCCTTAGTGATTAAAGGGATATTTAAACCTCACAATGCTCCCTGCTGTGAATATAAAAGCTCAGCATCATCTCGGAGAGATGTGCTTAGAAAAATAAATTAAAAATCAGCCCTACTAGAGTGGACAAATGCTCCTGAGTCGTTAAGAACATCAGGCACTCCAGCGATTAAAACACAGCGGCTGCAACTCCTTGAGAAACCAAAGGACTACGCCTGGCTTTGAGTTATTTGAGCAGTTACACAGCCACTTTCCTCTGGGGCTGAGGACAGAGGTGCAATTGCTGTGTCCTGCTAAGAATACTGGATTTCATCTTTACTTCGGCATAACCGGCTAGATTTCTTCTCCCCCCTCCTGTTTAGTGCTCACTAACACACACGGAACAGGCACCACTCTTAAAAACACACATCTTTGTGATGGCAAAACTGTTCTTAAATGACTGGCACTTCACAAGCGGATCTGTGCCTGGCAACCGAATGCAGACACAAAACACTGTGTAAATGCAACAGAAATATTGAAATCCTGCTAAGAGCAGTGCTGGGCAGAAATCGAAGTCATTTTAGAGAGCAGGGATGCCTTGTGAGCACAGATGAGATGGTTATCAATAATGAGGTCACTGATTTTGCCACCCCCAACAGCACTGTAGTTTCTGGTTCCAGCTTCTGCAGGGAGCTACTGCTGGGATCTGATTCAGTGAAAGTTCATTCTGCCTGCAATGCAGGTTTGGCCTCGCTGCCAAGGAGCTCATGGCACTCCTCCTCCTCATCCTCCTCCTCACTGCCAGCTTGCTTTACTGCTTCGTGCTGCTCAGGTTCTGCCTCTTCACACAAAGTGAAAAACCAAACCAGCCAGATAACTAGGGGGTGCAAGCACCACTCACACTTGCCTAAGTCACTAGGACAGGCACCTTGTGACCCATCCTGAGCTTCAGCCAATGCCTTTCCCATGACTGAGGCATTTAGAAAGGACCTCTCCCGTTTGGATTCTCTGTTGTCTGCTACTGTGTTACCTCACATTGCAGCCATTCTCTCAGACCGAACGTTTCCAAGAAGCCCACAGGACCTACCCCATCTGCGTGACTTCTCTGCTTCTGCCAAACTGGGCTGAAACCAGGAGAAGGGGTACAAAACTTTACTCGGATGGAAAAGCAGGCAGCAAGATCAAGCGAGTCCTAAGAGAGGTCTCACTCGTAGATTCAGGATTGGTTATGACAGGAGGGTTCAGCGTTGAATTTTCCTGCTACATGAGTGCTGAGTGCTCAAGTGCTACCCTGGAGCTCCTGCACTCTGAGGAACACCCCACTGCCATGGCCTGAGGTTTCAAAGGCTGCTGCTGCACAAAGCTGGGACAAAATTCCCTCGCAGAATTCCAAGGTTTTTTATTGCATCTACAGTAGGAAAAATGTCAGCGATATTAATTGCCTGCATACTCTAATTGCAATTAATTAACTTAAATTGTCTATTAGCTAACATAACTACGTTAAGAGTTCAGATCTCTGCCCATCTGATGCACATGTGTCGAGATGTTACTGTGCTGCGTGCAGAGTCAGAGATGGAGAGAATGAAGAAAAACGACATTTTAAAGATCCCAGGGGACTGTGACGGGCTGTCACGGCTGCTCCCACACAGTATTTTCTAGGGATGCAAAGGCAGCTACAGTGCTCCAGGGTAGGGCACAGGGCTCCATGCTGGCCAGCACCGTGTGCAACCTGGGCTCCTATTTGTGCATTAAGTGCAGAACTACCTGGATTCAAAGACAAAACAAGTGCTCAGGAGGGGTGGGCAGTGGTGGTGTCAAACTTGCCTGCACCATTCGTTCGCTGTGGTTCTGCAGAAGGTGCTGCTATTTTACTTCATTTTCAAATAACTGCTCACGGAGCAGAGGGAGCCTCCTGGGTTTAAAGAGTACTTGTGCCCTAGAGGACAGAGTGGAGAAGTTATGATAGCAGCCTGGAAGGACTGGTTTAAATTTCCAGGAGCCTGAGGCAAATATTTGAGATCATTACATTCCAAACCTTACATTCACAGTCTCCTCGTTTGTCTCCAGGGTGGAACTGTTCCTTTTACCCTCTTCACATCATACTGTCCAGGAGCTGTTCAAAGGAGGAACTGCTGACTTCTGCAGCCCCTCACCCCATCTCCAAAATCTCCCTTTAGAGTTGCTTGGTATTAACGACGTATTTTGCAGACAGTGATGTTCAGCCATACCCACCCCTAAGAAACACGGTAAGAATAAGGAACTGAAGTACAGCGATAGTTCATGCAGGTGGCTGCAGGAAGTGTGATGCAGTTTCCAGCCAAGGGAAACCACAGGACGCCCATGTGCAAATAGAGTTGAACAGAGAAGTGACAGGGCTTCTTTCTCTTAGTCTGCTAAAACCCAACCTGGTAAACTCTTGTCATCTCATTATCAAAGGTGCTGGGGAACTGGAGAAAGTGATAGAACTAGCAATACGACAAGAGGAAATGACCTCTGTGCCAGGGGAGGTGTAGATTGGACATTAGGAAACATTTCTTAACTGAAAGAGCAGCCAGGGGTTGGAAGAGGTTGCCCAGGGAGGTGAAGTCACAGTCCTTGGAGATGTTCAAAGAATGTGTAGCTGTGGCTCCAGGGGACAAGGTTTAGTGGGCAGGGTGAGGTTGGGTTGATGGTTGGACTGGATAATCTTGTGGATTTCTTCTAACCTTAATGATTCTAAGTGTGGATGAAGTGAACATCAGGGAAGAAGGGCTGCAAAGTGAAGAAGTGAAGCCTCACTGACTGATGGCTGTGGGCACATCAAGAAGAAATGAACATGTCTGCAGGGAGTAAACATACAGGTGACAGAGGACTTCATATGCTGCAAAGGGACATAGTTATCTTCATTAGTCAGGATGAAAATAAGACAAGCAATTGCAGTAGCCGGGGAAAAACACAGCAGCTGTGCAAGGGCAGAGCAACAGGCAGAGCCCTCATTGACTGAAGCTCTCAAAGGACCTTTTGCACAAATCAGTGGCATGAGAATCACTAAGGCTGGAGAACACAGGTTGCAGAGAACAATTCTACCTTCGCATGAGCAGCAAAGGCGGCTCTGAGATACCTGCTCATCGTTAGGGCATCAAGACTGGTGAAGGGACTGGAAGGAAAGTCTGATGAGGAGATGCTGAGGGAGCTGGAGTTGTTTAACCTGGAGAAGAGGAGACTCAGGAGGCACCTTATCCCTCTCTGTAACTACCTGAAGGGAAGTTATAGTTAGGTGGGGGTTGGGCTTTTCTCCCAGGCAACTAGCCCCCCTGCTCTAGGAGAGGGCAGGGCCTGAAGCTGCACCAGGGGAAGGTTAGGTTAGATGTTAGGGATCCCTTCCTCACGGAAAGGATGATCAGACCCTGGAATAGACTGCCCAGGGAGGTGGTGGAGGCCCCATCCCTTCAGGTGTTTAAGGACAGAATGGACGGGGCACTTAGTCTGGTCTGGCTGATGTTGTGGTCTTAGGCTGGGCCTGATGATCTCAGACGTCTTTTCCAGCCTCAGTGATTCCATGATTCTGTGATCTCTTAGTCCACAGGCTGTTCAAATGAGCACTGAGAGACCAAACAGAAGAAGGTGCGTTCTGCTGACAGGACAGGCTGCTTCCTGGTGCAGGTAACCAGGGCTTTCCTGCTGCCAGAGGATTGCAGCTCTGCCCTCTGCACACAGATTCAACTAGAGGAAAAGGTCCAGGCTTCTCTTCAACCATCACAGTGCTGCAGAGCTTTACTGGTAATTTTAATTCTCTGCAAAGAGGCTGTTTCTTTCTTCCAGTGACTCCTAAAAGCTGGAGAATCTGGACAGAGCATCCAAGAAAAGAGGGATCAGCCTTCTCAACAGCTTCTTGCTTGTGGTGGTCATTATCTGAAGGTATGATGTGCATCAGGATCAAGGAGAGACTGAGGGCCCAGGACTGACATTTGCAGTTGCAAGGAGGGAACATGTGTCTGCACAGCATGAGAGAGGAGTCCTCACTCCAGGGCTGATAGCTGAGCTGAGCAAGTGCTCCACTAGAAGCAAAATAGTGCCATTACCAATAGAACAGGGCAGTCAGCTAATACAGCACAGCCTCTTCAAAGGAAGGTATAGGTAGCTTAGAAATTAGGAAGAAATCCCTCCCTGCGAGGGTGCTGAGACACTGGAACAGGTTGCCCAGGGTGGCTGTGGCTGCTCCATCTCTGGAAGTGTCCAAGACCAGGTTGGATGGGGCTCTGGGTACCCTGCTCTGGTGGTAGGTGTCACTGCCTATCACATGAATGGCAGGGGGTTGGGATCAGATGATGCCTGAGGTCCCTTCCAACCCAAACCTTTTTATCCCATAATTAAAAAGTTTTCTAACTAGCCTGGCCTCACATTTGTTTGCCATTCTCAAAATCAAACCTGAATTTTGCATCTTACTAACATTTACTCAGCACCACCCCACAGGTATGTCACTCTCTCATCATTTCTGTCTGCAGAGACGGAAGCTATGCTACTGGTTGAAGCCAGTGTAGGGGACAGATCTTCTTGAGCAAACTCTTCCTGGGCTCAAGAATCCTGAGTTTTCTGAAGGCAACTTTGCCCCTGCTTTTCCAAGAAATCCTTGAAAATGGAATTCGGTCCTTAGCAGAGCTGAGGTTCCATATCAATATCAGCAGGAACTTCTTCCCAGGGAGGGTACCAGAGCACTGGAACAGGCTGCCCAGGGGGTTGTGGAGTCTCTTTCTCTGGAGACATTCCCGACCCGCCTGGATGTGTTCCTGTGTGACTTGGTCTAGGTGATCCTGCTGTGGCAGGGGGATTGGACTGGATGATCTTTCGAGGTCCCTTCCCTAAGGATCCTATGATCATTTCTCTGTATTTGCCAACAAGAGTCACCTGAAGTAAAACCCACAGTGCTCTTACACTATGTTCAGCCAAACACGAGCAGAGTTCAGCAAAAACAAAAGCAGTTAATTCAACACATTTTCCTAACACCACTGTCCGCCAGGCAAAGACTAAACCCCCATCAGCATTTTGGCAGTGAGGAAATATTCTCATCAAAACAAGAGCATCACAGCAGTAATGTCTTCTGCCTCGGAAATGTGTTACCTTGATGTTTATACAGCCACAGGAGACCACTCAACAATGGCAATGTGCTAATTCCATTGACATTATCACTCAAATTCACTCACAGGGCTTGGCGAATTCTTTTTTTAGATGGCTCTTTCATCTAGAAGAGAGCAAGGCAGATGTAATGGATGGCTAGTAACATACTGTTAAATAGCCACCAAACAGGGGAACTGGGCAATGGGAAAACCCGAAAAATCCAAGTAAATCTTGATTGGAAAAAAGGAGCTGGTTTTGCTGCTCTGAATTTGCAGCAGTTCCCGGCAACCAGAGCTAAGGACTCTCCCCAGACACTGTCCCACACCTGCCTGAGCAGAGATGTTAGTGTTCCCCAGAATTCTGCTCAGGGGAAGCTCTCTGTTACTCAACAAAAACTTGGGTGACTCTGGATAGCTCTGCTTTAACTCGACTGTGGGAGCAGTTCCTAGTGAATAATAACGTTCACTCACTCAAAACCAAGTTGTAGCTAAAAATCAGAAAAGAAAATGAGAACCAACTTCTTACACAAAAATGTCCTGGGTTCAAACTGGGGTGGAGGTAGAGTTCGGACAAACGATTTCCATTTTATGGAAATAGAAAATGGAAGATAAATGAAAAACTTCAGCTGGGGTGAAGGCCCCGACGCAGAACCCAGTTCTTCCAACGCTTGTGACTTAACCACTAAATCAGTAGTGTCACTGCAAAATAGGTTGGAAAGCGAGTACTGACAAAGTCCAGAGACAGAACCCACTGAGAAGGAGCCAGCTTCTAGTCCAGCAGAAACTCTCTGCCCCAGGGTCACACAAAGCTCACAGATATCACGAATGCCCTTCCATTTTATGATCCCCTTTCCTAGAATACCTGTAGCGAACACCAGCTGTGCTCCAAGTGCATCCCTGTGCCACTGCTGTCATCATTTCAGGGAGAAAGAACGGAGGAACTCTGCTCTCCTTAACAGTGCTTGCAACGTAGCACCTTCGTAACACTGCAGTTTGCCCCTGTTTACTGTGAACTGTTATCAGCCCTCACACTACATCATCATTTGCTTTGCACACCCAAACCTGTCCTGTACTGTCCCCCTCTTTCCCAGAAGTTTCATTTGGTGGACGTTTTTCCCAGCAGAGACCCCTCTACCTGTCTCTGTCCTTCTGCACTTGGCAGCAGCTCCCTGTGAACTTTTCAGCTGCAGGCACTATGGGGTAAGTTGTTAGTGATTCTGAAGCACAGAATCATAGAATCATCAGGGACGGGAAGGGACCTGGAAAGATCATCCAGTCCAAGCCCCCTGCCACAGCAGGATCACCCAGACCAAGTCCAGGTGGGTTTCAAACATCTCCAGAGAAGGA